>CM066032.1:327713355-328271058 GCA_033557465.1 Ichthyophis bannanicus
AAGACTGAAAATGGGGTGATGGGGGATACGACTGCAAGTGGGCTATGGGGGGGACTAGGATTGGTAATGGGCTATGGGGGGGGTAAGACTGAAAATGGGGTGATGGGGGGGTAAGACTGGAAGTGCGCTATGGGGAGGTTAGGACTGGTTATGGGCTATGGGGGGTCTAGGACTGGTAATGGGCTGGGGGGGTTGCTAGGACTGGAAATGGGCTGAGTGGAAGGGGGCTTGAACTGCAAATGGCTGATGGGGAGGGGGGCTTGGAATGGAAATGGGCTGTGAGGGGAGGGAGCTAGGATTGGAAATGGGCTGATGGGGGGCTAGGATTGGAAATGGGCTGATGGTGAGGCTAGGATAGGACTGGAAATGGACTGATGCAGGGACTAGAAAGGAGCAGATGCTGGGTGGGGCTGGAACTAGAAGGGAGCTGATGTTGGGGGAGGATTAGAATGGGATGGAGCTGGGAAAGTGAAATGGAGAGGGGAAAAATATTTTGTCTGGAAGAGAAGACAAATCTACAATTGGCCAGGTATTGGGAGAGTAAGTGGGGATTGAGGATGGAGGGGTAAAATTTGAGTGGATGAAATAGGAATGAGGAAAGAGCAAAAGGAGAAAGATTAGTATGTTAAAGCAGATGTAGATAGAGAGAATGGAAAAAAACTAGAAGAGAGAAGAAAGGACAAATGGACAGCAGACGATGGAGATAGCAGAAGACACGAAGAAACCAGAAGTGGCTGGAGCAATTGCAACTGAAAAAAAATGCACAAAAGGTAGAAAAATATCTCTTTATTTTGAATTTATTAACTGGAATATGTCAGCTCTGGGAAATGTGCATCATTAATGTCTGTGCTTTGGTACAAGAAATTATTTATAGTTTTATTTCTACAGTGCTGAGGTATTCTGTGTAATTCCTATTTGACATTGCTACTTGTTCTCTCTTCCCAGTAGGTCATGTATTGTTCTCTGAAATGTATTGATTTAATATTTGCAGTGTTGCCTTTTGATAGGTAGGGTCTGGTGCTTTGTGAGTCCTGGTAGTGCTGTTATGATACGGGGGGTTTGCTATGGGTTCCAAATGGGCAGTGTTAGTAGTAGTTCCTAATGTGCCTGGCGGTTGGCACTGGATTATAGTAATATAGAAATTTTCTAGTCTTTCTTTATCCATGCACTCATTATGCAACATTATGCAAATATTTATGCAAATGAGGCCCCTTATGCAAATGAGGCCCGTGTCTTATGCGGCCCCCGGGTTACTTTACAAGTCCTCATTCGGCCCTCAAAGCAATTTGAGTTTGAGACCCCTGGTTTAGGCGGTTTATCAAGAAACCGAATAAAGATAAAGATAAAGAGGATAAACGGACAGATTATTTGGCTTTGGTCAAACATGCTCATAATGTCTCTAAGTTTATGAATCGTGCTACCTTTGACTGTTTTGAATGTATTAGCAGGACTTCTGCTTTATCCATAGGAGCACGTCATATTGCCTGGCTCCAAGCTTCAGACTTGGAGGAATGGGTGCAAGATAAGCTGGGTAACATTCCTTGCACAGGAGAAAATCTCTTTGGCAATGATTGGCAGCTTAAAGCTAATGAAATCGATACTGATAATACAACTTTAGACAGGTTGTCAAAATCTACAGCTAACCCAGCTAAGAAAAAGTTTTTCAAAAAAACTTTTTTCTCTAAAAAGAAGAAATTCTATCCATCTTCCACCCAGCAAACACATATTCCCCAGAAGGGGCAACAACAAACTAGACAAAGAAAGACACAAGCTCAGAAGGCTCAGCAGGCTCAGCAGACCCAGCCTCCTCAGGGTCTTTGACTGTTGTCTAGAGAACTTAGCCTTTCTTCCTGTTCTAAGCCCAGAACCTTTAAATATTCCAGGACGTATTTGCCATTTTGCCAAAAGATGGCAACAAATCACTTCAGAAAATTGGACTCTTATCTATAGTGAGTCTGGGATACAAGCTTCATTTCCTCAGCTTGCCCCCATCCACGCTAATAAAACAGTTCAAATCTCAACCACCGGTCTCAGACCTGTTGTGGCAAGAGGTCACCACTCTTCTAGCCCAAGGGGCTGTAGAAGAGGTTCCAAAGTCCCAGCAGGGCACAGGATTCTATTCCCCCTATTTTCTCATTCCAGAGAAGTCAGGGGGACTAAGACCAATCCTGGACCTCAGAGAACTTAACAAATATTTAGTCCGAGAAAGGTTCAAGATGATCTCCCTCGGCACTCTTCTTCCATACCATCACAAACAAGATTGGCTATGTTCTCTGGATTTAAGGGATGCTTACATACATATCCTTATTCATGCAGATCACAGAAAATTCCTTCGATTCCTAGTCAAGGGAAGACATTTTCAATACAGGGTCCTTCCTTTTGGGCTGGCCTCTGCTCCAAGGGTCTTCACAAAATGCATGGCAGTAGTAGCAGCATTCATAAGGGCTCTAGGAATTTTTGTCTTCCCTTACTTAGACAATTGACTCATTCGAGCACCGTCAACTCCAGAGACAAGTCATGCTCTTTCCCGAGCAATGCAAATACTGCAGTACTTAGGATGGATCATAAACCTTCCAAAGTCCCAGCTCACCCCATCTCAATCCCTCGCATTTATAGGGGCTCGCTTGGACCCACAGCAGTCAAGGCTTTCCTTCCTCAGCCTCGCTGTCTGCGCATCATCGAACTAGCATCTCAAGCAGTGCTACAAACCTTCCTCGCTGCTCGACAGATGCTTCGACTTCTAGGACACATGGCATCTACAGTCCATGTGATTCCTTATGCACGCCTTCATATGCGAGCAGCCCAGTGGACCTTAGCTTCCCAATGGTCCCAGGCCTCAGGATTTATTTATTTATTTATTTAATTGGATTTCTATACCGCCTTATCATACAATCAAAGCGGTCTTACAAACAAAGATATTAAGAGTATTAGTGAGAAAATGTAAAGAAATAAAAGTTAAAGCTATGGTATAATGTGTTAGAGTGAGTTGCATTATCTACATAGTGAGCTATGCCTGTCAGACAAGATCAGAGTTACCACACGCCTGATTGCGTCTCTGCATTGGTGGCAATCTCTGGAAAACCTTACAGTAGGCTCTCCTTTTCAGCAATCCTTACCTCAGGCTGTCCTGACGACAGATGCATCCAAATTGGGTTAGGGAGCCCACTTGACCGATCTGTCCACCCAGGGTCTCTGGACCCCACAGGAGGCTTCTCTTCAAATAAACCTCCTAGAACTAAGGGCCATTTCCAATGCTATTCGAGTCTTTTGCTTTCATCTCGTAAGCAAAACAGTTCTGGTACAAACCGACAATCAAGTGGCCATGTTTTACCTAAACAAACAAGGCGGGACAGGCTCTCTGCAATTATGCAATGAAGCTTTGCAACTGTGGGCCTTTGCCAGAGAGCATCACATTCATTTGTTGGCAGTATACCTTCCAGGCATTCAAAACGTTTGGGCGGAAAGGCTCAGTTGAATCCTGTTGGCCACACGAGTGGTCTTTCCACTCATATCAACTTGCCAGAGTGTTTCAAGTCTGGGGAACACCAGACATAGACCTCTTTGCAAGTCCACAGAATGCCAAACTTCCCCGGTACTGTTCCAGACTGCCAGCTTAGAATTGTCAGGCGAGGGATGCATTCCTGCTCCATTGGGGCAAGGATTTTCTCTATGCCTTCCCACCAATTCCCCTAATTCCCAAAACCTTATTCAAACTCCAGAGAGACAGAGGTCGCATGATACTCATAGCTCCCTGCTGGCCAAGGCAAACATGGTATCTCTTCTCTTAGGTCTCTCTCGAGCCACTCCTCTGGAGTTGGGGAGTGCTCCGGATATTCTGTCACAGAACAACGGATCCCTACTGCACCCCAATCCCCAGTCCCTTCATCTCAAGGCCTGACTACTCAAGGCATAGAACTTCAAGATCTAGGCCTTTCACAACAAGTGAAGGATATTCTTCTGGTTTCCAGAAAACCTTCCACAAGGCGTTCTTACCCTTTTAAGTGGAAGAGGTTCTCAATCTGGTGTTCCCAGAGGGGACTTAATCCTCTCTTAGTCCAGAAGGGATTCTACTGGTACCATCTCCTTCGCTTATCAGCTTCTGGTCTCAAGACCAATTCTGTTAGGGTCCATCTTAGTGCTATTACTGCATCTCATAAACCCTTTGATGGACAACCAATTTCCTCTCATCCTCTTGTTTCAAGATTTATGAGGGGTCTCCTTTTAACTAAACCTCCCATCAAACCACCTCCGGTCGCATGGGATCTTAATATTGTTCTGGGTCAACTCATGAAGCCACCCTTTGAACCTTTAGCTACTTCGGAGCTAAAGTTTCTTTCATGGAAAGTCATTTTCTTAATTGCTATCACTTCTGCAAGACGTATTAGTGAACTGCAGGCTTTAGTGGCTGACCCGCCTTATACGAGGTTTCATCATGACAGAGTACTCTTGAGGACTCATCCTCATTTTATGCCAAAGGTGGTATCACCTTTTCATTTAAACCAATCGGTTTATCTTCCAGTCTTCTTTCCTAGGCCTAATGCCTCCAGTGCGGAAAGAAACCTTCATACCTTAGATTGTAAATGAGCTCTGGCTTTTTATCTTCACAGAACTCAGCCATTTAGAAAGTCTTCTCAGCTTTTTGTGGCTTTTGACTCTAGTCATTTAGGACTCCCAGTCTCTAAAAGAACTCTCTCTAAATGGATTGCAGACTGTATTTCCTTTACCTATCGGAGTAAAGGAATCCCTCTTGAAGGCCATGTCACGTCTCACAATGTTAGAGCCATGGCAGTCTCAACAGCTAATCTTCGGTCAGTTGCTATTGATGAGATCTGCAAAGCAGCAACTTGGGCTTCTGTTCATACTTTCACTGCCCCCTATTGTTTGGACAAGGACTCCTGTCGGGATGCCTTGTTCAGTCAGGCTGTTCTACAGCATCTCTTCCATTCCTAGATCAACTCCTTCCCACCATCCACTCTTGGATGCCTGAGGTCCCTGGGAGGAAGCATGGCCCATCTTACTTAGATCCGCAACATGCTAGGGTCATCCCTAGGTATTTTAGCTGGGAGTCCCTATATGTGAAGACTACATTCCTGCTTGTTCCTGGAAATAGCATAGTTACTCACCTGTAACAGGTGATCTCCGGGAACAGCAGGAATAAGTCTTCACAACTCACCCACCTCCCCTAGGAGTTGTCTTTCTCTATCCTCTATTTTTCTTCTACTTCTCTTCTTTGGTCTCAGCTTTAAACTCAACTGAACTGAGAGAGGTAGTTGGGCGGGAAGGCAACACGCATGCGTGGTGGATGCTTCCAAAACTTTCCTTTTGGGACGCTGGGGAGCGTTCCCGCGCAGGCTCCGTCGGTGCCGACGGTACCCATATGTGAAGACTTATTCCTGCTGTTCCCGGAGATCACCTGTTACAGGTAACTACACTTTCCTAGCTATTTTATAATACAGTGGGAAGAACATGGTTAAGGCTGTGGAGAGAGGAGCTTTTATGGGATATAATTCCTTGCACCCTTAGGGTACCCAGTAGTAAGAGACTCTCTGTGCCTGTTGACTAAGGGAAGTGGTTGCCCTCTTGAAGCTACTGATTGATAAGTGCAGAAGGGTATTTCCACTGGAATGTTACGAGTGGGTACGGGTTGCTTGGGAAACAGGATGAGGAATAGTTATGGGAATTAACAACACACATTCCTAGTTTCCCCAACATTCTTCAGGTTTCCTAACTGATCTCACTGCTTTGCGGAGGGGGATGGGTGTTTGAGGGACTATGTAGAAGAATAAGAGGCTGGGAGGAAAGGAATTCTGAGAAGGAGAAGGAAGTAGAGCGGTCAGGAAATATCATTGGATAGTAGATGAACTGGGTAAAGGATAGCTGTGGAATATGGATGGGAAAAGGTGTTCAAGTGATGTTACGAGAGGGAGGAAGACATGCTTTCTCAGAGCTCCCAGGTCCTCCTTGGTATTGACTATTACAACCATGAATGTTACTTTCTTCCAGGCTACTAATGTGACCCACTAAGAAGTGAGTGCTTTGGAAACTGCTTTAGTAACCTATCTGAGCTCTACGGCTAAAAAAGTGCAAAAAAGGAGCATGAGAAGGCAAACGTTTCAGACTCCAAGATAGCAACTGCTAATGGGTCGGGGGCTCACTCACTTTCGTCTTCCTCAAGCAATCTGGTGGAAGATGTCATAATTACTGTGATAGGATCACTTGACAGTAAATTTGAGAAGATTTTTGCAAAAATACAGGAGATGGTGGCAACTGTTGAGTCTTAATCATCTGGTGTGGATGATGAAACATTGGTTCTCCAGGAACAAGCAGGAAGTCAGCCCTCACATAAGGGTGACATCTGCGTTGACTGAGCCCGCATGGAAGCATCTCCCCAGCTTTCATAGAAAGCCTTTGGGAGATGCACTACACATGCGTGATCCCCTTCCCGCCTAAGAGTGCCATCTTGCCTCAGCCTTCTTTTTTCCGTGGAACCCTCCAGACATCTGTCCTTTTCCCCTGGAAAAACTGTGGGGGGTTTTTATACCTTTCTGTCCGGTTTGCATGCCGGTTCCTTTCCTGCCCCTGAGCCAACCCACCTCGGAGTCGCTACTCGGGTTTGTTTCTTTGTGTTTCTTTTTTATCTTTGAGGTATCCCTCGACCGGCATTTGTGTCTTTTTTTGGCTGAAGGCCTTGGACCCCTGCCGATGGCCTCCAGCGGCTTCAAGAAGTGCGATCGGTGCAGCAAGATGATGTCCCTTACCGATCCGCATGACTGCTGCCTCCGGTGCCTTGGCCCAGAACACAACAGTTCAGACTGCGAACTTTGCAGGACCCATGATCTCAAAGGCCCTTAAGAGCCATCAGCAGCAGCAGGAAAATTTTTCCAAAAGTCCGACTCCACACCGGAGTTTTCAGCAACACCCCACTTCAGGGCCCCCTCCATTACCACAGTGCTCCGCGAAGCCTGGGCCACCTTGGAGCTCTGCAGCTGCTGTTCCTCCGAGAGGAAATCCCCAGAGGTGGAATGTAAGAAGTCGAAGTCCTTGAAGACCTCCTCAGAGACCAGGTCCGGGAAGACCGGAAAATCACACTCGGGGCTGTGGGAGGAGGAGCAGAGGCAACATAAAAGCAGCCCGCGTTCGGCGGGAAGAGCACCATTTTAAAACTCCCCCGATCCGGGGTAGAGCACCTCTTACCGCTTCAGCCAGCTGCCCTGCTTGGAGACTCCAGCCCATTCGGGGCTGTGGGAGGAGGAGCAGAGGCAACATAAAAGCAGCCCGCGTTCGGCGGGAAGAGCACCATTTTAAAACTCCCCCGATCCGGGGTAGAGCACCTCTTACCGCTTCAGCCAGCTGCCCTGCTTGGAGACTCCAGCCCATTCGGGGCTGTGGGAGGAGGAGCAGAGGCAACATAAAAGCAGCCCGCGTTCGGCGGGAAGAGCACCATTTTAAAACTCCCCCGATCCGGGGTAGAGCACCTCTTACCGCTTCAGCCAGCTGCCCTGCTTGGAGACTCCAGCCCATTCGGGGCTGTGGGAGGAGGAGCAGAGGCAACATAAAAGCAACCTGCCTCCGGCAGGCCCGCGCCTGTCGGGCCCGCGCCTGAGGGCCTCGCCAGAGGGCCCTTAGGCGTGGCCCTTTGGCAGCGGCCTTTGGTAAGAGCACAAACAAGTCTCAGGAGCGTCCACCATCATTGCAACTAACTGGAAGATAACCGCAACAGCGTCTTGAGATCACACTTTCCGTCTATCTACTACCTACATATATGCTGCAGTCTCGACGGGACATCCAGCCATCCGGAGAGGGCCCTTTGGCACGGCTCTTAGGATAAGGCACTGAAAATCTCCCAGATTACTAAAGAAACAATGACGAAAAGCACATCGTGGCGTTCAACACCGACGTCCAAGAAATGCTGAGCTCCCTCTAGGTTGAGTTCGCACATCACATCTCCAAGGATTCCTAACACAGCAAGTATATCCTCTACAGACACCTCTTATCTGACACTGCCAAAGACTAAACTGATTCGATACACCATTATTGTTGATAGAAGTCTCACTTCAATCATTAACTGTTGCCAATGCCTGTTTCAGTACTATTGTTAGTACTGTTATTTAATCTGATACTGTTGTCAGCACTGATAATTATACCTAATAACAAGTGTAAGTAGCTTTTCATTCTACTACTGTTGCCAGTAGTTATTGTTAGTTCCAAGAATTACAGTTGTAAGTCGATATAACACAATCCACGAATGTAGATGGTACCAATCTTTACTTAATGTTATCAGTGGCCCCACACATAAATACTGTTGTCAGTAGCTAGCAATTGATAACCTACATTTAATTACTGTTGTCAGTAGCCTATTAATAAATAAACAGTACTCAATTACTGTTGTCAGTAGCCAATATCAGATACAATATACCTAATATTGTTGAATACAACCATACTGCTACATTATTGTTATATTACCTCATCAGCTTCTCAATTAGCCTCTATGATCAGTATCATTCTCACATTCTATTACTACTGCCAGTCCATCCCAACTGGGCTACTGTTTTCAATAAAACCCTCTTCACTACTATCAATACCTCCTAATACACTACCCTACCCTATACCCACAATTAACAACACAATACCCCTCACCACTCAAGCCAAAATGCCGTTAATTAGCCTCTCCAAAAATAGATTAGCAATAATTTACCTCATTATCTCTATACTAACTATCATTGCCAACAGCCTAAATAACAATAACTTTAAAAACATACCAATCATACACAGACCAATAAGAATCAGCCCCTCAGAATGGAAACCTTACCAAGAACACCATCCCAAGGTGAACCACAGTAGGCTAATCCATATAAAATACACAGCACACACTCAGACTAAAAACCTGAACCCATGTATAAGTAATGACTACCTATCTATAACCCTAATTAACGCCAGATCAATGAAAAATAAGTTACCTATTTTCACAGACATACTAGAAAACAATACCCCAGACATTTTGTGTATAACAGAGACATGGTTAACTGAATCTGATAACGTCTACATAAACCAACTAAGCAATAATAACTATGACACCTTTTACACGCATAGAACCCACAAAAAAGGTGGTGGAGTGCTAATAATGTCAAAAAAAGAACTCAAAGCCAAAAAATTACAATCCAAACTACCCACTAACATTGATACACTCATTATGAAAATTGGCACAATAACAATCTGTCTGATCTATAGACCCCCAGACCAATCAGCAGAAGGCCTTGACCCTCTAATCGATTACCTAAGCTCATCCACTCACCAAAATCCAATACTAATGCTCGGTGATTTTAACCTCCCCTCCTTAGCAGCATCGAATGCCTCTCTCTTTCTCGATACAACTACAGACATGGATTTTCACCAAATAATAACCAACAGCACACACAGTAAAGGTAATATACTTGACCTGGTATTGCTGCCAGATGTCCTCTACAAATTCTATAACCCCAACTCCCTCAAATGCACCCCAACCCCTTGGTCAGACCATCACCTCATTAACTTCAATATCACAATAAACAACACGACAGTAAAACGAACACAAACATCCACTCTACCCCACAGATTTAAAAAATATAATGAAGAAGAATTTCTAGACCTAATAATCCCCAAACTATCTAACACTCCGCAGGACCTCGACACAGCAGTATCAAACTGGCATGAAATCATTCACAATGCAGCTGCTAATAAACAGGTGACCAAAAAAAATACCCGCACTAAAGCTGCCCAAGCTCCCTGGTATAATAACACATTACACCTACTAAAAAGAAATCTAAGGAAAGCTGAATGCAAATGGAGGAAAAATAAAGACACCATTAATAAGGACTCATACATCACTCTCCTTATTTCATACAAACACGCAACTAACAATGCCAAGAAAAACTATCATACCTCTATAATAAACAATTCAATAAACAAGCCTAGAGAACTATTCTCAATAGCCCAAAAACTAACAAACAACAACCACAATTCCAGCAACGATACTGTAGAAATCTCACCACAGGAAATGGCAAACTATTACATGAATAAAATCACATCCAACCCCCAGTTACCAAGTCCTAACCAACCATCTCAAATCCAACTTACTGATGAATGGACGGACTTCCAACCCCTAACTACTGTCTCACTCAAGAACATTATAACAAATATTAATACAACAACCTCACTCCTGGACCCATGCCCAGTAAATTGGCTAAAAAACTCAATATCTATACTTTCCCAATTCATACTCCCCATAATAAATCTCTCACTAAAAAATGGATACTTACCCTCATCACTAAAGCATGCTCAAATCCGCCCTATCTTAAAAAACTCCACTCTTGATAAATCATCACCTAAGTCCTACAGACCCATATCAAGTATTCCATTTCTGGCTAAACTGATCGAAAAAGCAGTTCAAATCCAGACACAGGAATACATTGACAGCTCAGCACCCCTTGACAATCAGCAGTATGGGTTCCGCCCTCGACATGGGGTGGAAACACTGCTAACAGTCCTAATTGATACACTCGTAAGAGGCATTGATAGTACAAAACAGGCATTCCTGCTCATTTTCATTGACATATCTGCAGCTTTTGACAGTGTTCACCATACAACGATGATAAGTAAATTGCGACAAATAGGAATAAAATCCACTGTCCTAAAATGGTTTTCCTCATACTTAAGCAACAGAACCCAAACGGTCCGCATCGGTGACCGTACATCAAAAACTTACAATCAGGAACTAGGACTCCCCCAAGGCTCTGCCCTGTCAGCGCTCCTATTTAATATATACATAAAACACATTTGCCAAATATTCAAAAAGCACAATGTATTATATCACATCTACGCAGACGATATAATGTTGTATGTACCCTTCACTATACCAAACATCCCTACATTACTTATCAATACTTGCCTCAGCGAAATAAACAATTGGCTAAACGAAAATAACTTATATATTAACCACGCAAAAACGGAAGCCCTAATAGTGACCAAAAAAACATCATTCACCCCTCCACCACACATCTCACTGCAAAACAATGATATCAAACTAAAAACTGAAATACGGTACCTGGGAGTTATACTAGACAAACACCTTAGTATGGACTCACAGATAAGAAATATAACAAAGAAAGTCTATTTCAAACTTAAAATATTAAAGCAACTCCGCCCCCTATTGCACCTACTTGACTTTCAACGCATAATACAAGCGATCATAACCCCCCACTTTGACTTTGCAAACCTAACCTTACTAGGTGTAACAAATCAAAACTTAAAAAAACTACAACTAGCACAAAATGCAGCAGCCAAAACCATCATAAAAACAGTTCCCTTCCAACATATAACGCCTATCTTAGAATCCCTGCACTGGCTCCCAATCCAATGCCGCATACAATACAAAACCCTGTTAACCACATACAAGGCCCTAAATAACACGGCACCCTATACTGTAAATAACCTAATCACCAAGGAACACGGTCACAACCTTCAAAGAAGAGACCAATTAAATAAGTTAATAACACCAAAGGAATTTATAAAAGCCAAAAAATCAACGAACAAGAAAGCCTTCTCCCATGCCGCCCCCATTCTGTGGAACAATATCCCAGCTGAACTACGATCATTACCCCAAATCATGGAGTTTAGGAAAAAACTCAAAACATACCTATTCTCAACACACTATGCTTCTGTATCAAACTCACCAACACAACATGAAAAGGGATAGCTGCACCAACAATGATAATCAACCCTCGACCTGGAACAAGTACTAATACATTGTAAGATATCCAGAGATTCTATGTAAAACTGTATTTTAGTTCTAAACATGTTCAATGTATATAGTTCTCAACTATCAACCTGTTTCTGATAGTTTGAACCCATTATTGTTATTATAGAAATTGATTTTATTGTTAACACCGTTATATGTAAAAACAGCATGATGCTTATTACCGTTCCTTGTAAAACAGCCTTGCTTGTTAATTGTTGTTCATTGTAAACCGCAACTGATCCATGGAAGTGGCGGTATATAAAAACCTGCTAATTAAATTAAATTAAGACCGGAAAATCACACTCCAGGCCCCACAGTCCCCAGCGTGAGTCAGAGGAGTCTGAGTGGGAGCAGCCTCACAAGCTGTTCCAAAAGGAGTTGTTGGTACCCACTTTACTGGCTTCAGACACCCAAAGCCATCATTGTCGAGGACTCCCCCCCTCAACAGAACAGACACTAGACCTGAAACTCTTGGCATCCGCTTCGAAGGCATAGAGAACAGGATGGCGGCCTTAGAGCACAGTATCTCTGCCCTTGTGGCCCAGCAGTGGGTGTTCATGTCCGGTTCGTCTGGTTCATCTGCCCCCCACAACGGGACCCTCGACATCAAGAGCTTCCCCGGATGTAGAGCTGATCCTCCAGTGCCACCGGCCTCGAGAGCCGCATCAGACGAGGTCCGGGTCCTGTTCCTCAGGTCACCGGTCCTCTCTGGCAAGTGCACGCGGCTCAGACCACAAGTCCTCCGGAGGCTCCGGGCCCCTCATCTCGGACCTTGAGCACGGTGTCCACGAAGCCTCATAATCGACCTCAGACTTCCAGTCTGATTGGGAGACCGAGGACGAGAAATCCCGAGGCACTCAGCACCACTGAGATGTACCTTCGAACCCATCCCCCCGGCATCCTGATGCTGTTCCCCGCCAGAGGATGTTGCCTTACTTGACTTTGGGACATGACTAGGGTGCTCTCCATTGAAACTGAGGCAGAGGAGGACCCTCGCATGGAGGAACTGTAGATCCTCCAGTATGAGACCTCTTCAAAGGAGGGCCCTCACAGTACCCGTTCCGCTGATCCTACAATGCCTCCTTCCTCCATATGTGGGAGACATCAGCATCTGTGCCATTGTCAGCAAGCGACTCGACTCCATGTATCAAGTCCGCCAAGGCCCTGGGTTCCAGAAAGCCCAACTTCCCCACAACTCGATGGTCGCTGAGTCCGCCATGCACAAACTCAAGATCCTAAAGACCCGTTCCTCAAGCTACTTGAAGCGAATAGAGCTCATACTGCAAAAGAAGTACTGTTAGGCGGCAACTTTAACAGTGTACTCTCAGATTTGGATAGGTCAGGCTCGAGGGCTAGCTCCATCAGGGGCTCCCACTTTTTGTTGGATTTCTTCTCCGAATCAGATTTAGTAGATATATGGAGGCTTATGCACCCTGGGGAACGGGATTACACTTTTTTTCCCCGGTGCATCATTCCTACTCTCGAATTGATATTTGGCTTGTCTCCAGATCATTCCTTTCCCAAATTCCCCGCGTTCACACTGGGGCCCTAGGGCCTTCTGATCATCATTTGGTAGCCTTGGACTGGATGATTAATGATGCAGAGACGCCCCCTAAGTTCTGGACGCTGCACCGATATTTACTGAAAAAAACAGGAATTCATAGAACAACTCAGAAATAATTGGAAAGAGTGTATCTGCAGTTTAATGACCAGGCAGGTACTCCAAGTTTTCTTCTTTGGGAAGCGGGGAAGGCAGTGTTGAGGGGACAATTAGCTTCCTTATCGAAGGCATTTAAATGTTAAAAAAAGTTGCCAGACTGGATGAGTTGCAACTACAGATCTCTATACTGGAGGATAAACATAGGAAGAAACTTACTGTTAAAGTGTGGCGTCATCTGATGGCCTTACGGGGGGAACTAGCAGCACTGGAAACAGAAGAGAGAGCCTCTAAACTACAACACACATGTCGTAATTTCTATGAGCAAGGGAATAAAGTGGGCAAGCTGCTTCTATGGCAGCTGAAACGTCAGCGGCTGCAGAGAAGGGTCTCTATCATTATGGATGGGGGGGGGGGCGAAGGCATAGAAAGTCTGTAGACATTGCACGGTGTTTTATAAGAACATAAGATATGCCATACTGGGTCAGACCAAGGTCCATCAAGCCCAGTATCCTGTTTCCAACAGTGGCCAATCTAGGTCATACATACCTAGCAGTTTCCCCAAAAGACACAGGTTCCGCAATGCTTGTACTGGGTCAAGCATTGATATCCTGGGTCCCTTCTTAATAATGGTTTATGGACTTTTCCTCCAGGAACTTGTCCAAACCTTTTTTAAACCCAGCTACACTAACAGCTCTTACTACATCCTCCGGTAACAAATTCCAGAGTTTGATTACACGTTGAGTGAAAAAATATTTTCTCGTATTTATCTTAAATAGTTTACCCTGTAGCTTCATTACATGTCCCCTAGTCTTTCTATATTCTGATAGCGTAAACAATCGATCTACGTTTACCCGTTCCACTCCATTCATTAATTTATAGACTTCTATCATATCTCCCCTCAGCCGTCTCTTTTCCAGGTTAAAGATCCCTAACCTTTTTAGCCTTTCTTCATAGGAGTATCCTTCCATCCCCTTTACCATTTTGGTGGCTCTTCTCTGAACGTTTTCTAATAATGCTATATCATTTTTAAGATACGGCGACCAGAATTGCACACAATATGCAAGGTGCGGTCTCACCATGGAACGATATAGAGGCATTATAATATATTTTGTTTTATTTTCCATTCCTTTCCTTATGATACCTAGCATTCTATTTGCACGCTTTTTTGAAACTCTCTATGCTTCTCAGCTTTCTGTGAATGATCAGAGTATCCACAATTGACTTTTGGAGGCGAATTTACCTCAAGTGTCAACAGAAACACGAGAAGCCCTAGAACGGCCGATTATGCTGGCAGAGGTGCAGGGGGCTATTCGACACATGAAAAATACCAAAGCCTCAGGCCCTGATCTATTTCCAGCAGAACTGTATAAATCTATCTCTGATCTGGTTGCCCCAATCCTCGTCAGAGTTTTCAATGATACCTTACCTCATGGTGCCCTCCCGGACTCTATGTACCAAGCTTCAGTCATCGTGATCCCGAAAAGGGCAAAGACTCTTCGCTGTGTAGCAGTTATAGATCGATATCGCTACTGAATTTTTACCAAGATTCTCTTGATGTGTCTCGACTCTAAAATCCAGGAAGTCGTACACCCAGACCAAACCGGATTTATAAAAGGATTCTATGGCTTTGAAAACGTATGTAGGCTAACAGATGTGCTACTTAGTCTGCATCGGAAAATGGGCAGATTTGCAGTTCTCTCCTTGGACAAAGAAAAGGCCTTTGATAGGGTGGAGTGGCGATATTTATTAGCAGCTCTGCAACATTTTGGTTTTGGACCTTGCTTCCGTGATTGGATTGCCGCTCTTTATAAGCCTCCAAGGAGGGTCGTTCAGGTCAATGGGTTCTGTTCCTCGCCCTTTGTTTTAAGACATGGCACAAGACAAGGCTGCCCTCTCTCCCCACTTCTCTTTGCTCTTGCTCTTGCTCTTGAGCCTCTTGCTTCTCAGCTACGAAAACAGACCTCCGTCCATTGGAATCCCTTTGGGAAATCAATATCATGTAGTATCCATGTGGATGACACTTTGATTTTCCTTCGGAATCCAGATGTCTCGCTGCCCATAATTGTTGGCATATTGAATACCTTCTCTCTCCTGTCGGGAGAAAGTTCAAGGTGAACTTTCAAAAATCTGTTTTATTACCATGTCGAACTGCTTCTGATAGTGGAGGGAGGTTGGACTCCAATGATTTTTCAATAGTGTCGCAGTTTCTGTACTTAGGGGTCATGATTCCCCTATGGCTGGAAGACTTATATGTTATGAATTACCAGCCTCTGCTGTCAGCCCTGAAGGAAGACATTCACAGATGGCTGCCTCTTTATCTTTATTTAAGACTTATACCGCCTAAACCAAGAGACATGCGTCGGTTTACAATAAAAACAAAGGAGACTACTGAAGAAAGGAAACAGAAAGGAACGCCATTTGTTTACAAAAGGGGCAGCAATAAAAGAAGAAACAGTACAGCAATAAGCGCAAAAACAGAGGGAAGGGAAACAATAAGCGCAAAACAGAGGAAAACAAGCGCAAAACAGAGGGAAACAATAAGCGCAAAACAGAGGGAAGGGAAACAATCAGTTGCTGGCAGGAGGAGGAGGAATGTCAAAAGCTGTGCAAAAGAGGTGGGTCTCGAGAGAGGCTTTAAAGGTGCGGAGGGAAGATTCCAGATGTAAGGCTAATGGCAATGAGTTCCAGAGACGAGGACCAAGGAAAAAGAAAGCAGAGGAACGTGTGGATTCGAGACGAGCCCTAGAAGGAGGTGGAAGAAAAAGGCGATTAGCATGAATCGATCGAAAAGCTCTAGAGGGGCAATGGAAGTGAACCAAGTCAGAGAGATAGAATGGGACACCAGTGTGCAAAGCCCTGTGAACAAAAGTCAGAATCTTATATTGGATACGAAAAGGGATAGGCAACCAGTGTAAATGAATGAGAAGGGGGCAGATCGGGATGTATTGGTCAGAAGACGGGCAGCAGTGTGATGAACCAATTGGAGTCGGCGAAGCTGAGTGAGTGGGCGACCAGCCAGGGAGGCGTTACAATAGTCTAAACGAGAAACAACGAGGGAAAGAAGTGTGGTCATGGAAGAGGGGGAGAGAAAAGGCCGGACTGCACGAAGTTGCCGCAACGTACAGAAGGAATAGAAATAATATGATCTTTGAAAGTTAAAGCTGAATCTAAAGTGACACCAAGATAGCGCAGGGACGTAACAAGAGGGATAGGACCGGCAGAAAGAGATGGAGCGAGAGTAGGAATAGGAGCACCAGCAGTGAACCAGATAGCCGAGGTCTTGGACAAGTTAACGTGTAGAAAGTTCTCTGAAAACCAGGAAGAGACAGAAGAGAGACAGACATTGAGGGGACCAATAGCAGGCGTGAGAGAACAGGTGTGGAAAAGAAGAATGATATCATCTGCGTAATAGTACGCAGAGATACCATGCTGCTGAATGAGTAAAGCAAGAGGGGCCAGGAAAATGTTAAACAGCAGGGGGGCCAACACAGAACCCTGAGGGACACCACAGGGAAGAGGTGTCGGAGTAGACGAGTCACAGCCAGAAAGTACTGAAAAAGACCGGTTGAAAAGAAATGAGTGAAACCAGTGAAGGACCGGACCAGAAAGACCAATAGAACGAAGCCTTAGAAGAAGAGTGCGGTGATCAACAACATCGAAAGCGGCAGAAAGATCAAGTGAGACAGCTACAGAGATAGAACCGTGGTCGTGGGCAACATGCAACTCATTAAGAAAATAAATAAGGATAGCTTCAGTACTGTGCCCAGGACAGAACCAAGGAATCCTCTAAGTGCGAAGATAGCTGAGAGATAACCAACCTTTCGAGAAGCTTAGAGAGAAAGGGGAGATTAGAGATAGGGCGCCAGTTAGATGGTGCGGAAGGATCCAGAGAGGGTTTCTTCAAAATAGGACGTATCAGGGCGTGTTTCCAATGTGAGGGGAAGGTGCCGGATGACAAACTAGTGTTAAAGATAGAAAGAACCAAAGGAAGCAGAGCCAATGAAGACTCAGAGAGCCATTGGGAGGGAATAGGGTCAGACAGACAGGTGGTTTCCGTTTCATGATTGGGAAGAGTTAATGTGATAAAGATGCTTTTCTTACTGAAACTGCTGTTTCTCTTTCAACAGCTTCCTATTACTATTCCCCAACTCTTTTTCACGAAACTGCGTCAGCTGCTTATGAAATTTTTCTGGCAAGGTCATGATCCAAGGCTCAGTTGGCAAATGATGACTCGCCCTACGCTGTTGGGAGGTATTGGGCTCCCAGATTTTGAACTGTATTATGAATGTTCCTATCTACGTATTATTCACTTTTGGTTAAATAATTCTGCCTCATCTTGGAAGGCTATTGAAGCTGACTGGATCACGCCAATACCGCTATTGGCCACACCCTTTGCCCAAGATCGCAAGGACACCCAGATCATTCTACAACACACTTTCTTGGGCCCAGTGTGGAGGGCATGGAGAAAGGTATGTAAGAGATCTGCGCTGTACCCCATTCTGTCTCCATATACAACACTTGGGACTTTGTCCTTCATTAGGGACCTTGGTGGACCCTTTCAAGGGATTGGTGCAAGGGTGTGCTTATCGTCTCTGTATGATCACTCAGTCTTCCTACCTAAGCAACGGTTGTAGCAACTGCTTGGAGCTTCCATTTCTGACTTTCAATATTATCAACTTAAACACTGTTTCAGCGGGCAACCGATCACCCGCAGGCACGCGACAACCTAAAACCTGGGAGCATATACTCTTTGATAGTTCCCATTCTAGGGCTATTATGGCTCGTCTTTATAATGCTGTCTCTACGGACTTCTTCTCTCCCTCTTCGGTGTCTAGTTTTCTATACACTGGGAGCGAGATCTTCCAGGCAAATTGGATGAGTTCTGGCTGGAAACCTTTCACTACTTGCATAAGTGTTCCATCTCATTGTCTCTGGTTAACACCCAGTTGCGGATCTTTTTCGTATGTCTATCACTCCTGAGGACCTAGGAAGCCTCCTTCAGCTCACAGGGGGGCAGCTGGCCCTGTCCACAGATGGTCTACCATCACCACTGATACCTGGGCCCTACAAGTGGTCAAGGAGGACTATCTCCTCCACCTACGGCAGATGCCACCCTCATACTTTCCAGGAGAAGCCCTTAAGACCTTTGCTGCACCAGACCTTGTTCCTCGCCGAGCTCGCAGGTCTCCTCGAGGAGAGGGTGGTGGAGCCAGTGCTGAAACATCTCTGTGGCACCAGCTTCTACTCCAGGTATTTTCTCGTCCCCAAGAGAACAGGTGGCCTCAGGCCCATCCTGGATCTGTGGGATCTGAACAAGTTCCTGATGAGGAAAAGTTCAAAATGCTCTCCCTTGGAACATTGATGCCATTCCTCCAGCAGGAAGATTGGCTATGCTCCTTAGACATAAAGGATGCCTACACACACATCCTGATCCATCCCAGCCACAGAAAATACCTCCACTTTGTGGTGGGAGGAGAGCACTACCAATACAGGATGCTGCCCTTCGGGCTGGCCTCATCGCCAAGAGTCTTCACCAAGTGCCTTGCGGTGGTCACAGCCCATCTCTATCTCCAAGGGGTCTTCATCTTTCCCTACCTGGATGACTGGCTCATAAGAGGAAGCAAAGCTGCAAAGGCACAATGCACCACAGGGCACACTATCAGCATCCTGCAGCACCTGGGGTTCATCATCAGCTACTCCCACCTCTCTCCAGCTCAACACCTTGAGTTTATAGGGGCTCAGCTAGACACCCTCCAGGCCAAGGTCTTCCTCTCTCAGAAGAGGTCAGAATGCCTCAGGGGGCTAGCTGCAGAGGTACAGTGATGCCGGTCGCTACCCACCTGGCTTGTCCTCTGCCTGCTGGGCCACATGGCCTCCACGGTTCATGTGACACCATACGCTCGACTGCACATGAGAGCAGCCTAGTGGTGCCTCCACTCTTAGTGGACACAAGCCACAGGCAGGCTCCGGGACAGTGAGAGTGAGCCACCAACTGGCGGACTCCCTCGGATGATGGCAGATCCCTCGTAAGCTTCAGGCCAGGGGATGCCCTTCTAGGCACCCACTCCCAGAGGGTCCTCACCACGGATGACACCTTACTGGGCTGGGGAACACATTGCATGGGCCTCCAGATGCAAGGCAATCTGCTGGAGCTCTGGGGGATATTTCTGTCTCTCCGAGCCTTCCACCACTGGCTGCAGCACCAGTCTTTGCTGTTCCAGACCAACAACCAAGTTGCAGTGTTCTACATGAACAAACAAGGGGGCATGGGGTCATACTCCCTCTGCCAGGAGATGGTAGCCTTCTGCCCCTAAGCGACACGCAGAGGGATGCTTCTAAGAATGGTCTACCTCCCGATCCAAGACAATGTCCTGGCAGACAAGCTGAGCAGAGTCCTCCAGCCGCACGAATGGCATTTGGATCTCGAAGTGGTTTCCCAGCTATTTCAACTTTGGGGTGTCCCTCTGGTGGCTTCCACAAGAAGGGCGTACGCCTTTAAGTGGCACCGATTCACGCTGTGGTGCATTGAAAGATGGGCAAATCCGTTCTGCTCGGTACAAGTGGTACTCCAGTACCTGCTCCACCTGTCACAGGTGGGACTAAAATCCAACTCTGTCAGAGTGCACATTTATTTATTTATTTATTTAACACTTCTTTTATACCGCGCTATTACAATCAGTGCGGTGTACATTGAACAAGAACATACTACAATGTATACAAGTAACATTGAGTTTTACATTGAACAGGGAACTTCAACAATAGGACAACCGGTGAATGCTATTGCAGCGCACCACCATTCTTTTGAGGGCAAGCCCCTCTCGGCTCAGCCCTTTGTATCTTGGTTCTTGCGGGGCCTCATACTATCCAAATCCACCTGTCCACCCTCCAGCGGCAGAGTGGGATCTCAATGTGGTGCTTTTGCAGCTCACTAAGCCACTGTTTGAGCCCCTGGCTACCTGCCACTTGAGGTACCTCTCCTGGAAGGTCGTCTTTCTTGTGGCACTCACATCAGCTTGCAGAGTCAGCGAGCTCCAGGCTCTGATGGCAGAGCCCCCCTACGCAAGATTCTACTAGAACAGAGTGGTGCTCCGCACACACCCCAGGTTTCTGCCAAAGGTAGTGTCCCCATTCCACCTCAGTCAGGAGATGGTGCTCCCCTCCTCCTTTCTGAGGCCTCATACCAGCAGGGCAGAGACTGTTCTCCATATGATGGATACTCCACGTGTGAGGAAGGTGAGCCTTCAATGCCAGATGATCATAATGATTCACTCATCTTCTGTTTGTTTCAGAGGGAAGAGTTGGCAGTGCTGATCAATCAGGTGTCCTATTCCCTGTGGCTGTCTGATCTTCCAGCAGCGGAGCAGTCACTGCATGTGCACCCACTCTTTCAATGGATTCAGATACCCTCCAGATCATTTCTCTTCCTTGGAGATTCTCAAGATTATGCTGTGCATGGAATTTGACCAGCTGGACTCCCTGTTGAAAAGGGGTCATGGATTTGAGCAAACTTTATGCTGTTCCTCAGGAAGATTTCAGTGCCTGACTATGTTTGTCCCAGGTGGTTGCGCATATGACAGCTGTCACTAAGCATGCCACCATTGTGGTGGAGGTGTTGCAGCTTTCAAGGATCATTTGGATCACAAGGTGGAGGCTCTCTTGAAGAGCCAGCTTTCAGCCTCCTTCCTAATTCTCCAGACAATAATTTATAGAGGGCTTACGGCTCTTGACTTTCTACAATAGATTGTTGCTCCCTCAGGATGACACCTTGATTCTTCTGGAATCAGCTGAAGCTGCCTTGTCAGACACCATGGGGCTTGTTTACAAAGCCGCGGTAGCGGTTTCCGATCATTATTGGAGCTGCGGCACCTTCAATGGGGCCGCAGCTCCAATAATGATCGGAAACCGCTACCGCGGCTTTGTAAACAAGCCCCCCATGTATGATCTGGACCACCTGCGGACAAAGATGTTGTATTTTTTTTATTTTTGTTGTGACACATCACTGACTTTGGCTTTGCCATTCGGCAGCAGACATGGTTTTAAGATATCAGCTTTTGCTGATGATTTCTTTGTACATATTACAGACCCCCAAAATTTGATTAATGCCTTACTGGGAGAATTTTCCGAGTTAGAAAATTTTTTGCATACAAATTGAACTTAAAGTCTGAGACATTACCCACACAGCCAATTTTTCAGGCCAGTTGGCAGAGAGATTTTCCATTGTGATAGGCACAAAAATCCTTTCGTATCTGGGAGTAGTAATTCTAGCAACCTTGAGTAATCTTTATTGCTGCAGTGTTCCCCCTCTGCTTCAGGATAGTGTGCACACTGCACACATTGCAGGACTGCTTCTGGCTTTTGGGGGCAGAATTACTTCATTCAAGATGATTTTGTTTCCAAATTGGCTTTGTTTTTCAGATGTTGCCTTTATGGCTTCTCGACAAAGATCTAAAATACTTGGAAAAGTTGCTTACCAAATTCCTATGGAGAGGAAAGAAGCCACTTGCAGTGCTTTTACGAGGCTCCTGGTATAGGGGAGGGATGGAGCTGCCGGATTGCTGTAGTTATAATTTGGCATGTTTAATCCAGCACCTGAAGGACTGACTGTTTAAGACAGAGAATTATTCCTGTTTGAAATGTGAAAAAGCATTAGCGGCCCCATTGTCCTTTAAGTATGTGATACATGCTGGGTGTGATACATGCTGGGGTGTTTTGAAGCACAGTCTGTGTACTACCCTTTCAGTACCCTTGCATCTCAATGTTTCAGTTTAGGAGATGGGAGGAGAAAGGGCTTCATTGTCTGGATCAGGTTCTTAATGGAGGATGGTGCGGTACTCTCATTTGAGGAACTATAGGCTCAGTATGAACTTGATGAGGGGGGGGGGGCTATTTCCCCATTGCTTCAGCTCTGAAGCTGTGTCAAAAATCTCAGACTAATTTGTCCAGCGACTGCTGTATGCAGTTAGAGGATTTATTTCAGGCAGAAAAGTCGGCCAGAGTTACTCTTGCAGGATTCCGACTGCTAGAGGTGTGTCATATGGTAGTGACTAAATGGAATGCGAAACTGGGGACTACCTTGACCCGAGAAGAAATGTTAAAGGCGAAGGGCAAAATACCGAAACTTATTGCATTGGTAGCGTTGTTACATAAGCAGAACAAGATCATGCTTAGGGCATATTTATACTTTCTTGAGCCTACAAGATGGGTTATATTCACTTGGCTCAGTGCCAGAAGTGTGGGGTGGCTGAAGGTTCACTGGGGCATATGTTTTGGATTTACCAGAGGTCCAGCTAGCTCTTTGAAGCCACTGAGCTCATCAGGAGTTAGTGGTCCTTAATTAGCTTGCATAGGAGCTGGGCAGCTGAGTGCCATATAAAGGTCTACAGGACCTTGCAAGCATTGACGTTCCTAACAGGGACTCCATTACAAGCAAGGTAATACTGTGTGTGTTTTTTACTACAGTCTCTGTCTGAAAGCTCATAAAGGGGTTTTGGTTTTCATTTGTAAAAGCTAATTCTTTTTTTCTTTACTGCAAAGGTGGAATTTTTTATGATGTTGGGCAAAGCTCTGTCAGTTCATTGTTTTTTGTTCCAGCTACCCATTTACAGCTCTTTGAAGCTACTGACCTCATCAGGTGTTAGATCCCTCCCTACCCACCCCAGCTCCCACCCACCACATGTGAGCATTCTTGCTTTATAGGGCAATTTCCCAATTAGTTACACCCAGGGACTTAGAACAGCACTGTTAGAACACACTTAAAAAGAGATTTACTGCTTTTTCTCATAAAGGACAGCTGAGGAACAGGCAGGGACTTTGGTAGGTCTCTGTTTTTTACTTCAGTAGGTATCAAAGCACGACCAACTGAACAATGTTGTTGCACCCATTACAGCTTCTGTCTCTGTCCAGACAGAGATCCAATGCCAATTGGAGGACTGGTACCATGTGCAGGATGCCTGCATGTTGAAGCTCTCAGAAAACAAGTGGAGGAGCTCAGAGATGAGGTGTCAAGACTGAGAAGCATTTGAAACAGTGAGAAGTACATTGATGAGATGCTTCTTGAAACATCTGTGCTCTCTGGCAGTGGTGAAGATGGGAGCCTACAGAATGAAGAAAGTTGGACACGAATCACCAGGGCCTGCAAAATCGCTGATCCAATTCCTCTAGCCCTTAAATTGAAGAACCATTATGCAGCCCTGGAAGTGGAGGAGGTGAAAGCATCCCAAGGAACGGAAGAACCAGAGTTCAAGCAATCCAAAGTTGCAGAATCAGTGACCACAAGGGCGTGAAGGGTAGTGGTAGTTGGTGACTCTCTTCTGAGGGGTACTGAGGCATCCATCTGCCGACCAGACTTGATGTCCAGAGAGGTGTGTTGTCTGCCAGGTGCCAAAATCCAAGATATTACGGAGAGTTTACAGAAAATCATCAAGCCTACTGACTATTGCCCAATGTTGCACATCCATGTCTGCACAAATGATACTGCCAACTATCCCTCTGAGCTTATCTAAAATGACTTCATGGCTCTGGGACAGAGGGTGAAGCAGATAGGTTGCAGGTGGTGGTCTCTTCAATCGTCCCTCTGGAGGGTAAAAGCCGAGGCAGAGAAACTTGCATTCTGGAGATAAATGCATGGCTGCGTGGATGGAATCATTGAGTACGTTTTGGTTTCCTGGACCATGGGATGATGTTCCAAGGGTTGCAGAGCAGAGTCCATCTGTCCAAGAACAGTGTCTTCAGTAGCTGACTGGCTAACCTACTGAAGAGGGTTTTAAACTAGATTCATTGGAGATGGGTGAAGAAAGCCCCTAGGCAAGTGAAACATTAAATACCCCTATAGAAATGAGTAAAAGGGGCAACATCTGGAAAGCGGTCTGTATAAATGCCCGTAGTATGGGAAATAAGATTCCAGATGTTGAGGCTTTAATGGAAGAGGCTGACTTGGATTTAGTGACGGTTATAGAGACATGGTTCACAGACAACCATGACTGGGAGGAAAGGTCCATAAACCATTAAAAAGGGATCCAAGATATCAATGCTTGACCCAATACAAGCATTGTGGAACCTGTGTCTCTTGGGGATACTGCTAGGTACGTATGACCTAGATTGGCCACTGTTGGAAACAGGATACTGGGCTTGATAGACCTTGGTCTGACCCAGTATGGCGTATCTTATGTTCTTATGGCTATACACTTTATTTTACTTTACCAGGCTCACTGACTATATATTTGAAACTGCTCAGAGGCACGAATGGGCTCAGCATTCACTCACACACACACTCTGAGGAACTATCCATATCACATACAACTTCTGCCTTGCTCAAAGCTGCCTTCGCTAGCAGCAGCCAAGACTGGGACCCTGCAGCAGCACAGCACATCGGAGGTAAGCCCCTCCAACTGCCCACGCATACCAGCAATCGTCACACTTCCAGCTCACTGACTGTATATTTGTAACTGCTCAGAGGCGCACCTATGCCTAAGGGCTATGCCAAGCCCTTTGGTGTGGCCCTTAGGTGGGGACCTCCCAAGAAACTCCACAGAAAAAACAAGCGCCACAACTGGATCCCTTCATACCACGGAGAACAACTAATGGATCAATGACCGGACTAACTCCCCAAACTAATCACCTCTTTCAGATGCCAAAGCATCAGAAAGCTACACACCACCATCATAACTTTCACCATATCGGTGGAAACAAACCCTGGCCAACGAACACCCCACAAAACACTTAACTGGAACCATGCCACCACTCTACACACCAGTATATACTCTCCCTACCATAATGCTATTGGCCTACCCATACTGCAGCCACCCAATCCCCCCTACCAGTACTAGTATCCAGTCCTCACCCATCGCACTATATAAGCACACCTCCACCAATGACAAAAACTCACAGCAGCCCCCCCAACACCTCAGAACCATACCCTGCCACCCCTCTACACTCACTGCCACCAGACCCTACACACTCACTCCAGTGTGCACTCATAAATGTCCGTTCAGTGAAGAACAAAATCCCCGTTATCAATTACCTACTCTCAGCCCACCACTTGGACATACTCGGCATAATGGAATCATGGCTATCAGACACAGACTCCATCATCATGAGCCAGCTCCTCCCCCACGTCTTCGACCTCTTCCACTGCCCACAGTCCCATGGCAGAGAGGGAGAGGGGCGGTGTAGCAATGCTAGCAAGATACTCCTACATGGAAAGCATCGCAGACATCCTCACCATCACCAATAAGCTACTCACAATCTGCCTCATCTACCAACCCCCGACAACCTCAGCTGACCTATCCAAAATCATAAAGAGAACACTGGACATCTCAAACTCACCAAAGGATCTTATTATCTTGGGGGACTCCAACCTTCCCACCATACAACCCAAACATACTACTGCCTTCCTCAAAGTCATGGAATCCCTGGAATTAATCCAGATCATCCAAGCCTGTACACATGACAGAGGAAACACCCTGGACCTAATCTTCCTTAATACCCACTCAACCCGATCAAGCACCATCCCTGAGCTACAAACCCTCCAAGTACCATGGTCAGATCACAGACTAATCATCATATCAATACCAAACCAACCACCCACCACTACCACCTGCAGCCTACCAAAGAGATGCTTCAAACCGTTTCACATGGAAACCTTCTTTGAGAACATCCTACCCCAACTCGAGTCTGAATCATTTGACCTCAACAAACTTGCAACCGATTAGAACAACAGTCAACAAAGCAGTAGCCACAACATAACCCCCTCAAAGAAAAAATGTGAGACACCAAAAGACTCCATTGTATACCCCCCCCCCCCCCCCCACACACACACACACATTACGGAGATTCAAAACCCTTCTATGAAGACTAGAAAGACAATGGCAAAAAAACACACTCAATGTTGACAGAGCATGATTCATGGAAACACTAAACTACGTCATTGCAACCAACAATGCCAAAAGAGACTACCACAATAAACTACTCAGTGGAGCTCTCAGTTGCCCCCATGAACTGTTCGATCTAGTCAAGCAACTGACCAAAGTCCTCACCAACTCAGATCCACATGTAAACATTGACCCCCAACAATTTGCCAGCCACTATAAAAAACAAAAAAAAATCTGCTCCCCCAGCCCAACACCCTTCAACACATGGTTCACCTTTGACACCATCAGCAATGAGAAGATCAAATCCATCATCACCACACTTAACACAATCACCTCCCCTCTCGACCCATGCCCAGTCAGCTGGATCAAGGCAGCCAAACATGAACTAAGCCCAGCACTTACCAATCTCACTCAAACATCCCTTCAACAAGGCCTGATGCCTCACTGCCTCAAATTATCCTCCATCCACCCCACCCTAAAAAAAACCTGACCTCAATCCCCTGGATTCCGCTTCATACAAATCTGTTGCAAGCCCTTCCATTCACAGACAGAATCATTAAGAAGACTGTCAACATCAACTACAAGATCACATCGACAGACATGCCCTTCTGGACCTGCAGCAACATTGCTTCTGTCCCCTATATGGAGTTGAACACACTCATATTCAACACCCTAATAAAAGGAATTCAAAACAAACAAAATGGATACATCCTAATCTTTCTGGACATCTCTTCCGCATTCAACGCAGTCTCCCACAACATTCTTTTCCACCATCTTCAAGTAGCTGGAATCCAGGGTACAGTACTACAATGGTTCAACTCATATTTACCAAACAGGGACCAGCAAATACACACTGGAACTAGCATCTCCACCCCTTACCGCCAAATTCAGGGAGTGCCTTAAGGCTACACTTAATCAGCTCTTCTATTCAACATATATCTGCAACCCCTCTGCTCCATCATAAAATCCTACAATATCGACTATCACATATACACAGATGCTAAATGGACCAATAACCACCGACCATCCACTAACACTCAATTTCTTCAATGCTTCGACGACGTATCCAGATAGCTCAAGAACAGCAACCTTGCCATAAATTACAAAAAATACCCAGCAGCACTATTCATAATGAAAGACCAGTCATTCACACCCCCAACACATCTGACACTAGGCACCACCCAGGTAAAAGTGTACAACCTCATATAAAGTACTTGGGCATCATCACTTGAACAACAAATAGCCAAAACCAGAAAGGCAATATAATACTACAAGGCAAAGACCCTGCAATGTCTTCACCTCCTCCTAGATCCTCACGAATTCCGTACAGTACTACAAGCCATGACCCTCCCCCACCTTAGACTACCAGGGACCTCCTCCCTCCTCTCCCCTCCCCCTAAGCACAGCCTTGCACATAACAGTATGCATCATACAGAAAGCAGCAAAATTCGACCACATCACACCTATCCTAAACAGCTTCACTGGCTCCCCCTGGAAAGCCGCATCAAATACAAAACCCTCCTCCTCACCCACAAAGCTATCCACTAGCAAGACTCATCCCACCTGCGCTCACTCCTTCAAGAGTTTAAACCCAGCAGAGCCACAAGACAATCAGCCAACACCACACTGGTCATCCTGCATGCCAGAATGAAACACATGCTACTTCGACCTCTGTGCCCCATCCTCATGGAATGAACTCCCAGCCAAAATCAAATCCATCACCGACCTCCTACCTTTTCGGAAGCAACTGAAGACCCACCTTCACGCAACACTTCAGCCCCCCTGACAACTCATGAAGCAAAATACCAAATCAAACCTCACAGTGTATATTTGCATATACTCTAACTTAATATGTAAATACGTTGGACATTTTCCCTTCTCAGTAACTACCTTGTTCAATTGTAAATAGCTATGTTTAATGCGGAACTGCGTGTCATTTGTTGTTTGATGTTAACCACTTTAACCTGGCGAAAGGTGGTATATAAACCCAGCTAAATAAATAAATAAAATAATAAATATACTTTATTTAGAAAGGATAGGGTAGGAAGAAGGGGAGGAGAAGGAGTGGCAATATACAGTATATATCAAATAATATTAAAGCTCTAGAATTACAGGGCTTAAAAGGGAGAGAGGAGGCACTGTGTGTTAAACTAGAAAGAGGGAAAGAGAAATCCATTTCCATTGGCGTGACATAGAGACCCCACTCACAAGGAGAAGAAGTAGACAGAGATTTAATAGAAGACATACACAGCATTGCCAGGAAAGAAGAAGTGCTACTGATAGGTGATTTCAATATGCTGGATATTGATTGGCACATCCCTGCTGCAGTGTCATCTAGAAATAAGCAGATCCAGGATTCCCTAGAGGCAACTTGTAAATGAGCCCACACGTGAAGAGGCCATACTGTGCTTGGTGCTTACCAATGGAGAACATGTTTCTGATGTTATAGTGGGAGATCATCTCGCATGCAGTGATCACCAGATGGTGTGGTTCAGTATTAGGACTAGGGCTGATAAAATCCATTCAAAAGCGATGGTCTTAGACTTTAGGAAAACTGACTTTGCCAAGATGAGCCAATAACTCAAGGAGTCATTAGCGGGAAGGGAACAGCTGGGAGATGACAACCTGGCTAATCTCATCCATATCCCTTTAGCTTCTCCTTCTCCCTCTCCTCCCCCTCACTCTTCTGGTGATTTCACCCCTATTCCTTCCCCTCCTAGATGTTTGTCTCATTCTGTACTGCGTTCCTCACGCAACTTGTCCAATCTTATTCATATCCCCCTTCTTTCCCTTTCCTCTCTCCCTTTCTCTTGTGCCCTTTGGAACGCACATTCTGTCTCTAATAAACTCTCTTTTACGCATGATCTTTTCCTCTCCAACACTTTTCATCTTCTTGCCTTAACCGAGACCTGGCTCCTCCCTGACAATACTGCCTCTGTTGCTGCCCTCTGTTTTTTGTGGCCTCCAGTTCTCCCATACTCCTCGTCCCACAGGACGTGGCGGTGGGGTTGGCCGCCTTCTCTCCCCCTCCTGTCATTTCCTATTTCTTCCCCTGCCTTAGTCTCATTCCTTCCTCTCTTTTGAGGTCCACTCTATTCGCCTCTTTGCCCCTCTTCCTCTCCAGGTTGCTGTTGTCTATCGTCCTCCTGACAAGGCTATTTCTTCTTTTCTCTCCGACTTTGACTCTTGGCTTTGCCTCTTTCTTATCCCTACCTCCCCTACTCTTATTCTTGTTGATTTTAATATCCTTGTTGATAGCACCTCTGATCCTCTTACTCTAAAGCTTCTCTCTCTTACCTCCTCATTTGGCCTTCAACTTTGTTCCTTTGCCCCCACTCACCTTCGTGGCCATTGTCTGCATCTGGTTTTCTTGCTCCTCTCCCTCTAACTTCAGTAACCTGATCATCACCTTCTCTCCTTTAATCTTCTCCTCCCACCGCCCATGCCTCGTCCTGTCTACTCCACCCTATTTAGGAACCTTCTTGCCATTGATACCCTGGTTCTCTCCTCTACCATTTCTCCTTCTCTCTCTTCTGTTTTGTCCTCCAAGTCTGCTGATATGGCAGTGATATCCTATAATACTGCGCTCTTCTCAGCTCTGGATGTTCTCGCTCCTCTCATCCCTCGTCCTGTGAGGCGTTCCTTACCTCGGCCCTGGCTCTCTCCCACTATTCGCTTTCTTCGCTCCTGTACCCACTTTGCTGAGCATGCCTGGCTCAAATCACACTCCCCTGAAGATTTCCTTCATTTCAAATTCATGCTCTTCTCTTTCAAATCTGCTTTAGCTCTTGCCAAACAAGATTACTTTGTTTGCCTGACTAATTCTCATGCCTCTGATCCTCGCCGTCTCTTCATTGCTCTCAATTCTCTCCTCAAAGTGCCGCCGCCTCTGATCCCTCCTTCCCTTTCTGCCCAAACTCTGGCTGATTACTTCCATGATAAAATCCATAAGATCACTCTCCAATTTCCCTCTAAATCCCCGATTTCCCCTTCCTGTTCTCAATCTCCCCCCCCCCTCCTCATCTTACCTTCTCTTCCTTTCCTATGATTTCTATTGATGAGACTGCTCTTCTTCTCTCCTCCTCCAAGCTCACCACTTGCTCCTCTGATCCTATCTCCTCCCATCTCCTCTCCTCTATCTCCTCTACCGTTGTCTCCTCCATTTCTCATATTCTCAACCTCTCGCTCTCCACTGCTACTCTCCCGGCTGACTTTAAACATGCTGTGGTCACGCCTCTCCTTAAGAAACCCTCACTTGATCCCTCTTGTCTTTCTAATTATTGCCCCATCTCTCTCCTTCCTTTTATTTCTAAACTGCTCCAACGTGCAGTTTATCGCCGTTGCCTTGACTTCCTCTCTTCCCATGCTCTTCTCGATCCCTTACAATCTGGTTTTCGTCCCTTGCACTCTACTGAAACTGCTCTTGTCAAAGTCTCCAGTGACTTGTTCCTGGCTAAATCTAAAGGCCTTTACTCTGTCCTTATCTTCCTTGACCTTTCTGCTGCTTTTGATACTATTGACCATGATCTTCTCCTTGACCCTTTGTCCTCGCTTGGCTTTAAGGACTCTGTTCTTTCCTGGTTCTCCTCATATCTTTCCCATTGCTCCTTTAGTGTATGTTTTGATGGTTCTTCCTTCTCTGTTATCCCGCTCTCCATTGTTGTCCCCCAAGGCTCTGTCTTGGGTCCCCTTCTTTTTTCTCTCTATACCCAATCCTTTGGTGTGCTTATTTCCTCTCATGGTTTTCAGTACCATCTCTATGCTGATGACTCCCAGATCTATCTCTCTACTCCTGATCTTTCTCCTGCTTTGCAGTCCCAGATCTCTTGCTGTCTCTCTGCCATTGCTGCTTGGATGTTCCATCGTCGCCTGAAATTGAACATGGCCAAGACGGAACTTCTCGTTTTTTCTCCTAAAATTTCCCTTTCTCCTTCTTCTTTTTCAGTCTCTGCTGATGGCTCTGTTCTCCAACCTGTTTCATCTTCTCGCATTCTGGGTGTTATTTTTGACTCTTCGCTCTCATTCTCCTCTCATATCCAACTCATCGCTAAGACCTGTCGCTTCTTTCTCTTCAGCATTGGCAAAATCCACCCCTTTCTCTCTGAGCTCACTACTAAAACCCTCATCCATTCCCTAATCACCTCCCATCTTGATTATTGCAACCTGCTTCTTGCTGGTCTCCCTCAGTCTCAACTCGTCCCCCTTCAGTCTGTTCAGCACTCCGCTGCCCGTTTGATTTTCCATCAGTCTCGTTTTGCCCACATCACTCCTCTCCTCAGATCTCTTCACTGGCTCCTTATCCGTTTCCATATTCACTTTAAGCTTCTCCTTCTGACCTATAAGTGCATTCACTCTGTGGCTCCTACGTACCTTTCTTCTCTCATTTCTCCCTACTTCCCCCCTCATGAACTCCGTTCTTCTACCCAGTTGCTTCTTGCAATGCCCTTCTCCTCTATTGCCAACTCCAGATTCCGCTCGTTTCACCTTGCTGCACCTTACGCTTGGAATAAACTTCCTTTGTCTTTATGCCAGGCATCTTCCTTGTCCCTCTTCAAACTTAAGTTAAAAGCTCATCTTTTCGCCTGTGCCTTTGGTTCTTGATTTTGCTGTTCTTATTCTTCTCCTTTTCTTGCTTTGTCTTTTTTAGATTGTAAGCTCTTTTGAGCAGGGACTGTCTTTTGTATATTTTCATTGTACAGTGCTGCGTGCGCCTGGTAGCACTTTATAAATGCTTAGTAGTAGTAGTAGATGTAGACAAACAATAGGCAGAACTGAAAGGGGATATTTTAAGGGCAACCAACCTCTTTGTTATAAAGGTAAAAGGAAAAGGAGGTCGCTATGGTTCTCAAAAGAAATAGCTGAAAAGGTGAAGAAAAAAAGTGAGGGCCTTCATCCCTTTACACAAAAACGGAAGTAAGGATGTGGTTGAAAACTACAGGCCAGTTAGTCTAATCTCTGAAGTGATTAAATTGTTGGAAACGCTGCTGAAAGGGAGAATAATGAAGTTTCTGGAGTCCAATGGATTGCAGGATCCCGGGGCAGCATGGGTTTACTAGAGACAGGACTTCTCAGACAAATCTGATTGATCTCTTTGACTGGGTGTCCAGGGAGTTGGACTGAGGGAGAGCCCTAGATGTAGTGTACTTAGATTTCAGTAAAGCCTTTGACACTGTTCCGCACATGTGACTTAAACTGAGCACCCTAGGGATGGACCCTAAAGTTATTGATTGGGTCAGAAGTTGGTTGAGTGGGAGGCACCAAAGAGTATAGGTAAATGTAGCTCACTTTGAGGAGAAGGAGGTTATCAGTAGTATGCCGCAGGGATCTGTCCTTGGTCCAGTTCTTTTTAACATCTTTTTAATGATATTGCGGAAGGGCTGTCATATAAGGTTTGCCTCTTTGTAGATGATACCAAAATCTGCAATAGAGTTGACACTCAGGAAGGAATAGATAACTTGAGGAGGGATCTAGCTAAGCTTGAAGAATGGTCTAGAATTTGGCAGGAGATTTATTGCTAAAAAATACAGGGTCATGCATTTGGGCTGCAAAAATCCAAGGAAGCTGTACAGTGTAGGGGGTGAAGAATTTCTATCCACAGAAGAAGAGTGGGACCTGGGCGTGATTGTGTCTGACGATCTTAAAGTAGCTAAGCAGGTAGAAAAGGTGACAGCGAAAGCTAGATGGATGCTTGGGTGGATAGGGAGAGGAATGGCCAGCAGAAGAAAGGAGGTGATAATGCCTCTGTATAAGTCTTTGCTGTGACCTGTCGCCAGGCGCCCCTACTGGCGTAGGAAATAAGGGCATCCGGTGACATTTAATTTATTTTAAGGAGTGGTTGAGCTGATGGACCAGGAGGATTCTGGTCCTTGTAGTGCAGAACTCCTTACAAAGAACAATCTATGCCAAAGTGTAGGGTAATAAGGCTTTATTTCCCCGGTCAACGCTTAGGTTCAATAAGACACAAAAGAAAATGAAGGTAATTCTTTCCTCTAACAAAAAGGTTCCACCGTTATATAAACAGTTAAGGGTTGTAGGCTTCACAATTAACTGTTTATCTGGGTTAAGGATTTTTTCAAATCAATAGAAATTAACATCAGGAAACAAATGGTTATCAACTTCACCATATGCAGAGTTCTCTTTTCTCTATACATCTAGCAAGGCAATCAAGCTAGTTCTTGAACAAAAGTTACATTCCATTGGTTCACTCTGAGGAATGGGAACACTGGTTTCACAATCACAGTCCATTGATTCTGGGTCACTACCTTCTTCAATGCTATGACTGTCTTCAGTATCTGTTAATTCCTTACAGGGTTTCTTTGGTTTCTCATACAACCTCCTTAGCATACTGTTGGGAAGTGCTTTTAAAACGTTAGCTTTACTTCTTCTAACTTTCTTAGGCTTATCTATTTGCATAAGGTTTTCATCACTTAAACTTTCCCTTATAATGAAAGGCTTTTCATACCTTGGCTTCTGTAGGCTGCCACACCCAGGACTCAGCTTGCGACGTAGCTTCTCAGGCTGACAAGCTGTTCTGTGCACTGCTCTACAATCAGAGTTACCAGGAAAACCTGACATGGATTTCCACTCTCTGTGTTTCTGGGCAAAAGTATCCCTGTAGAAGGAATCTCCTTTCCTTGTGCCTTTCTGGTTTAGCATAGGAGACTTACTTGGGCTAGGAGAGCTGCTTTCATCAGGCAAGCTGCTTCTTTGGTTTGCTTGGCTTTGGACTCCGTTCCAATACCTTTGGCCTCTCTGGACTTTATCCCTTTGAGTATACCTCTTTTGGATTCTGTCTCCTTGAGTTGGCTGCACCTGGAAGCTTTCCTGTTCCAGGCTTCTCTCACTGCTCCGGCTGCTAATCCTTCTCCTGCTGCCGGTCCTTCTGACCTCGCCTCTCTGGATCTTGCTCCTGCCTCTGCCGGTTCCAGTTCCTGTTCCTCCTATCTCACTGATCATCTGGTTTCCTTTATAAAGGGATTTCTGGTTTGCACGTTCTGAGTTTGAGGACAGGTGAAACTGCTTGTTACTAATGTGATCAATGCTAGAGCACGTTGCTTCAGGTACTGTGTAATTGTTCATGCGCCCTCTGGCTGAGCTGCGCTGGAACTGCGCTCTCTGCCTTTTCTGAGTTCCACGAAAATCAGGAGTTTTTTTCAACACTGTTTCTTCTCTAGCTCCAGCCTCATAACAGATCTCATTTGGAGTATTGTGTGTTTTTCTGGAAACAAGCAGGTAGTCAGTCCTCTCATATGGGTTATGACGTCACCGACAGAGCCCTCGCGGAAGCATCCCCCCAGCTTTCAAAGAAAGCCTTTGGGAGATGCCACCACACATGTGTGGTAGCCTTCCCGCCCAAGGGTGGCCATCTTGCTCAGTATCCTCTTTTCTGTGGAGCCCTTCAGACATTTGTCTGGCTTGTCCCTGGAAAATGTTGATTTTTCTCTCGATTTTCACATTCACTTCCGGTATTGCACTGGTACTCTTCCTGCCTACTGACCTCTATGCTTCAGTGTCAGGTTCAGTCTGTTTGTTTTGTAGTTTTTCGTTCTTTTCTTTTTCTGGCTGCTTCACGCCTTTTTTCTCCCATTGGCAGCCCGGAGAGTCTTCGACCTCGCAGGGGTACTTTTTTCCATCATGGCTACCAGTGGCTTTAAGAAGTGTGATCAGTGCTCTAAAATTATGTCTTTGACCAACAGACACGACTACTGTCTCTGCTGCCTTGTGCCAGACCACGATCCGGCAGCCTGCAGTCTCTGCAAGAGGATGTCCAGCAAGGCCCTCAAGAGCAGCCAGCAGCAGCATGATACGTTTTTCCCCCTGAGTCGCCGGTGCCTCCGAAGGCCAGGGCCTCGTCTGAGGGCCCAACATCTTTGGCGGAACCCTCCAATCCTGATCCTCATCGGTCCTCAGAAAGGGGGTCTCTCTCGAGGGAACCCAGGAAGAAGATGAAACCCTCGAAGACAGCATCCTTGGACGGTTCCGACCAACCGGGTGCTTCCCGGTCCCAGTCCCACAGTTCAAGACGTTTGTCCGAGGCATCGGAGAAGGAGCAGCCTGTGAAGGTCCCCCGGAAGGATCCGACCGCGGCTGGCCTCGGTCCCCAGATACTATCCTTGTCAAGGATTCCCCTTAGGGGGAGCTGGTGTCTGGCCTGAGTCCCTCTGTGCCCACGCCAAAGGCTGTGGAGCCTTCTGGTCTGTATTCCAGAATGGCAGCCGTGGAGCGCAGTTTACTTCCATGGACCAGCAGTGGGTCACCCAGGAGCGCACGGTTCGGACAAAGGTATCCTTGAAGGATACTACCAAAAGCAGTGAGGTTCCAAAAGGGAGTATAGTAGCCCAAATGCCCTTGAGTAAGGAGCAGACAGAGCATAAAGATTCCCAATTACCCATGCCTACCAATAGCCAGATTAATATTAATAAAATACAGTCTCTAAAATGCTTGTATGCCAATGCTAGAAGTCTAAACAATAAGATGGGAGAATTAGAATATATAGCATTAAATGAGAGGTTAGATATGATTGCACTCTCAGAGACATGGTGGAAGGAGGATAACCAGTGGGACACTGTGATACCTGGATACAAACTATATCGTAATGATAGAGCTGAACAAATTGGTGGAGGGGTTGCGCTCTATGTTAGAGAGGGCATTGAGTCAGAAAGGATTAAAGTTTTGCAGGGAACAAAATATGCTGTAGAATCTCTATGGATTGAAATTCCATTTATGAAGGGGAAGGTGATGGCAGTGGGAGTATACTATCGACCACCTGGCCAGAATGAACAAATGGATGATGAAATGCTCAAAGAAATCAAGGAAGCTAACAAAAGCCACAACAGAGTAGTAATAATGGGTGATTTCAATTACCCCGGTATCGACTGGGACAGTGTCACAGCAGGACAAGCTAAAGAGATAAAGTTTCTAGATGAAATAAATGACTGCTTCTTGGAGCAGCTGGTTCATGAACCGACCAGAGGGGAAGCCATACTGGACCTAGTCCTTAGTGGAACGCCAGATCTGGTGCGAGAAATAAGGGTGTTGGGACCACTTGGCAATAGTGATCATAGTATGATCATGTTTGATTTAATCAGTGGAGGACAGATAGTAAAGGAATCCACAGTACTACCTTTTAACTTTCAAAAGGGTGACTATGATAGAATGAGGAATATAGTTCGGAAAAAACTAAAAGGAGCGGTTCCAAAGGTTAAAGACTTACAGCAAGCTTGGGTGTTATTTAAAAATACTATCCTCGAAGCCCAGACCAGCTGTATTCCACGCATTAAGAAAAGTGGAAGAAAGTCCAAAAAACTGCCAGCATGGTTTAAAGGTGAGGTCAGAGAGGCTGTTGCTGCCAAAAGAGCAACCTTCAGAAAATGGAAAAAAGAGCCAAATGATGAAAACTGGAAACAGCACAAGCACTGGCAAGTTAAATGCAAAGCATTGATAAGGCAGGCAAAGCGGGAATTTGAGAAGAAACTTGCTACGGAAGCAAAAACACGAAATAAAGACTTTTTCAAGTACATTCGTAGCAAAAGGCCTGTGAGAGAGTCAATTGGACCATTAGATGATAGAGGGGTAAAAGGGGCAGTAAGAGGAGACAAGGCTATAGCAGAGAGACTGAATGAATTCTTTGCTTCGGTCTTTACTGAGGAAGATGTAGGGGTGTTACCCAAGACTGAAGTGGTATTTAAAGGTGATACTGCAGAGGAATTGAGAGAAATATCGCTACACCGGGAAGATATATTACAACTATTTGATAAACTGAATAGTAGCAAATCACCTGGACCGGATGGTATACATCCCAGAGTGTTGAAAGAACTGAAATATGAGATTGCAGACCTGTTATTGGTAATCTGTGAACTTTCATTAAAATCATCTGTAATACCTGAAGATTGGAGGGTCGCCAACGTAACACCAATTTTTAAAAAGGGTTCCAGGGGTGACCCGGGAAATTACAGACCGGTGAGCCTGACGTCAGTACCAGGGAAAATGGTAGAAGCCATCATAAAGAACAAAATTACACAGCATGTAGATAGTCATGGCCTAATGGGAGACAGCCAACATGGCTTTAGACAAGGAAGATCTTGTCTTACTAATCTGATCTGTTTTTTTGAAGGTGTGCATAAACAGGTAGACAAAGGTGAGTCGGTTGATATAGTGTATCTGGACTTTCAGAAAGCTTTTGACAAGGTCCCCCATCAGAGACTTTTGGCGAAGCTAAAAAGTCATGGGATAGGAGGCAGTGTACTATTGTGGATCGGGAACTGGTTAAAAGATAGAAAGCAGAGGGTAGGGCTAAATGGCCAATATTCCCAATGGAAAAAGGTGAATAGTGGAGTACCCCAGGGATCTGTACTGGGTCCGCTACTTTTTGACATATTCATAAATGACCTGGAAAAGGGAATAACTAGTGAGGTAATCAAATTTGCAGATGACACAAAACTGTTTAAAGTTGTTAAAACCCAAGAGGATTGTGGAAAACTGCAGGAGGATCTGGATAAATTGGAAGACTGGGCATCCAAATGGCAGATGAAATTTAATGTGGACAAGTGCAAAGTTATGCACCTAGGAAAGAACAACCCACACTATAGTTACAAGATGCAAGGCTCCACATTAGAAACCACCACCCAGGAAAAAGATTTAGGAGTCATCGTGGATAACATGTTAAAACCCTCCGCCCAGTGTGCAGCGGCGGCCAAGAAAGCAAATAGAATGCTAGGTATCATAAGGAAAGGGATGGAGAATAAAACAAAGGATATTATAATGCCTCTGTATCGCTCCATGGTACGACCGCACCTTGAATATTGTGTGCAATTCTGGTCACCGTATCTTAAAAAGGACATAGAGTTATTAGAAAAAGTACAGAGAAGAGCCACCAAATTGGTGAAGGGGATGGAAGGCTACTCCTATGAAGAGAGGCTAAAAAGGTTAGGGCTCTTTAACCTAGAAAAGAGGCGGCTGAGGGGAGATATGATAGAGGTGTATAAATTAATGAATGGAGTGGAACGGATAAACGTGGATAAATTGTTTACGCTATCAGAATATAGAAGGACTAGGGGGCATGTAATGAAGCTACAGGGTAAACTATTTAAGACAAATAGGAGAAAATATTTCTTCTCTCAACGTGTAATCAAACTCTGGAATCTGTTACCGGAGGATGTAGTAAGGGCTGTTAGTATAGCTGGGTTTAAAAAAGGTTTGGACAAGTTCCTGGAGGAAAGGTCCATAAACCACTATTAAAAAGGGACCCAGGATAACAATGCTTGGCCTAGTACAAGCACTGCAGAACCTGTGTCTTTTGGGGAAACTGCTAGGTACGTATGACCTAGATTGGCCACTGTTGGAAACAGGATACTGGGCTTGATGGACCTCGGTCTGACCCAGTATGGCATTTCTTATGTTCTTATGTTCTTATGTCCGGCATGACCGATTCATCCGCCCCAACCACTGGGCTCTCAACATCCAAGATTTCCCTGGAGGCCGAACCAATCCTCAAGGTCCCTTGGCCGAGGTCGCGATCTGATTCCTGCTTGACGGGGCCGCGGTCATCCCCAGCATGTTTGCCGGGCATCGGGGCTCTCAAGGCCCGCGGAGCAGCCCTGCTACAAGTCCTCGATGGACAACTCCAAGTGGGAGACGGAGGACGAGAAGTCCACCGATACCTGTCGCCACCTCAACGTCCCTTCTGACTCTCCCATCTTGGAGCCTCGACGGCAGTCCCCACCCAAGGATATGGGCTTCCTTGATTTTGTCAAGGACATGTCTAAGGCCCTGCATTCCAAACCGAGTCGGAGGAGGACCCTCAGGCGGATGAGTTGTTAATTCTCCAGTACGAGGTCCCTCTGCAGGAATCAATCACAGTGCCTATCCCTCCCATCTGATGCTCTGAATGTGGGAGACACCGGCTTCGGTGCCAGTGGTGTGCAAATGGCTCGATTCGATGTATCAAGTCCGCTGGAGCCTGGGCTTTCAAAAGTCAAAGCTGCCGCAGAACTCCATGGTGGTGGAGTCGGCCATGCATTGGCTGAAAAGCCAGAAGATGCACTCCTCAGTGCCGCCGGCAGGGAGGCCCGCACCTTGGACACCCTCGGCAGAAATTGTTACCAGTGCTCGATGCTCATTGGCCGCATTCAGCCCTACCAGCTGTACATGGGCATGTACCCGAGAGAGCTGGCGAAGGAACTCGCCCAGGTTCTCAGCTAGTCTCTCCGAGGAACCCTTGCAGCGGTTCAAGAACCTGGCCAAGGGATCTGTGAGTGCTCCAAATTCATGTCTCGAGTGGCCTATGATGGGTTTGATTCGACGGCCCAAGTAGCTGCAGCTGGCATCGGTGCATGCCGCTAAGCTTGGCTACAGTCGTCCAACCTTGAGTAGTGAGTTCAGGACAAATTGGTCGATGTCCCCTGCCAAGGAGAGAACCTCTTCGGCAAACCGATGACCGACAAGGCTGCTGAGCTGGAGACTGAGTTCATGACGAGGACCAGGCTCTCCAAAAAGACCACTGCTCCTCCTCAATGGAAGGGCTCGGGTAAAAAGTCCTTTTACCCGAGGAAGGGAGCTGCTTACCAAAACACCTTATTAGGCCTCCCCAGCTCCCCAACATGGTCAGCAGGCCAAGGGACATGGGCATGGCCCGTGTAAGCAGAAGGCTCCAAAACCCCAGGCACCAGCCCTGGCCCCCAGCCCAGCCAGGGGGAGTTTTTGACTCCTTGAGCATAGCCTATCTACCCCAAGGAGATCAGCAGCCCACAGAAGGACATCTGGCCCTCTATGCCCAGAGGTGGATGTCCATCACCACTGATTCCTGGGCACTTCAAGTGGTCAGAGAGGGTTCCTCCTCAATCTGACTCAGACACCTCCCCCTTGTTTCCCGGGAGAGCCCCTCAGGTCTCCCCTCCACCGGGACCACCTTCTGAAGGAGTTGGCAGGTCTTCTTGAGAACAAAGTGGTGGAACCGGTGCCCCACCATCTCAATGGCAAGGGATTCATTCTACTCCAGGTACTTCCTGTGCCCAAAAGGACAGGGGCCTAAGGCCCATCCTCGACCTGCGTATCGTCGTCAAATTCCTGGTGAGGGAGAAGTTCAAGATGCTCTCACTTGGAACATTGCTGCCATACCTTCAGCAGGGAGACTGACTATGCTCCTTAGATCTCAAGGATGCCTATACCCATATCCTTATCCAACCCACCACAGGCAGTCCCTGCGGTTCATAGTGGGGGGCAGGCATTTTCAGTACAGGTTCTCCCTTTCAACCTAGCCTCTGCCCCAAGAGTTTTCACAAAATGCCTAGCGATCGTGACCGCCTTCCTCCGGCTCCAGGGGGTCTTCGTCTTTCCCTACCTGGATGACTGACTCATAAAGGGAAACATGGCCTCGGAGGTGCAGCAGGCCACTGCACGCACCATCCAGGTTCTGCAGCACTTGGGTTTTATCATAAACTACCCCAAGTCTCACCTCCTCCCGACACAGTGGCTGAAGTTCATTGGGGCAAAGATCGACACTCCATTCGAAGGCTTTCTTGCCCAGGGACCGAGCCAATTGTCTCAGGACTCTGGCTTGAGACGTACTATGCTGTCCCTCGGTGCCTGCTTGGCTTTTCCTGCGCCTCTTCGGGCACATGGCCTCCACGATCCACATCACCCCCCGATGCTCACCTCCACATGAGGGCGGTGCAGTGGTGTCTCCGGGACCAGTGGTCTCAAGCCACCAGCCATCTCCAAGACAAGATTTCACTGGGTGGTAGGATGGAATAATATGGAGTGGAGGAGTGGCCTAGTGGTTGGGGCAAGGTACTTCAGGCCGGAAGGTTGGGGGTTCAGATCCCACTAGAGGACAGCAACCTTGGGCCGGAAGGACTGGGGTTTCTAGTCCCACAGGTGCTCCTTGTGGTCTTGGGCAAGCCACTTAACCCTCCATAGCCCATGTTCCCTGTAAAATAGTTATCTCCAAGTTATAATGCCCTGTTCAATGTAATTTCAGTTTGTTCAATGTAAACCGCACTGATGCAGAATAGCGCAGTATATAAGAGAATGTAAATAAATAAATAAATATGAATGAGATAGGCTGGAAGAGTGGAAGGGGTGTATTTGAAGAATGTGATGGGTTTATACATTGTTGTGAACGTGATATCTTATGTGTCTTCATTAGGCGTGGAGGCCAGCTGGTGGAGCCTCATACATTATTTGGAGTGAAGTTGCAATGTATGAGTGAATAGTCTGGTTACTGAAATGACCCATATATTCTAAAGATGAGCCTAAGGTTGTGATGGAGGGAGGTTGGGGGGGATATAAAAAAGAACATATTTTCTGTTCAGGGCTGGCCACAGAGCTGACTCAAGGTGTCAGCGCCCTAGGCAAACCTTAATCCTTACAACCTTCTTCTCCCCTCTCTCCCCCCCGGCTGTCAGAATCTATTATTTAGTTTTGAATGTCCTGCTTTTTGATGTTCCCAGAAACTGTTGCGCTAGGCGACTGTCTAGTTTGCCCAATGGCTGGGCCAGCCTTTGTTCTATTGAAGTTTTATTGAATTTCCTATGGGTGCGTAACAAGCCCTACACCATGGCTGTGTTGTTTTTTCAATAAACATAATATAACTAAGTGGGAAGAGAAAGAGGAGAGCCTGAAAGGAAGAAGATGGAGAGAAGAGGAACCAGAATGAGAAAGGAGGGTGGTGCATTGTGTGAAAACAGAGGGAAGAAGATATTGGCCTGAAAGAAAGGCGAGATGAATAAAGGAAGGTAAGAAAATGAAGAGCAAAGGGGAAGATGAGGCAATAGATGAGACTAAAAGGGAAATACCTAGATATGAGTGATGGAGTTAAGGGCAGGAAAGGAGGCAAAATACGTAAGCATTTTCTCTCCTCCCCACAATCCACTCCCTAGTTTTTCCTTCCCTTTCTGTCCCCCCCCCCCATCCCCCCCTCTCCCTCCCTCTTACTCCCTGGTTTCCCCTTCTCCTGCTCCCGCTTCCCCTCCTGGGACGTCACCTTTACCACACCCCTCTCTCCTGATGGTGATACCCGGTGGGTACAGGTTAGCAGTTTCCAAGGATTGCATAGCATACCATCCTTAAACCAACCGAGGACCTGAACCTAATGAAAAAAGTAATGGGGCATTCTAGTTCATTTTACCTTTTAACATGTAGGCATGCTACATAAACAGTTCAGCTTGTTTTTATGTTTTGTCTAAGTTTTATCATTCAAAAATAAATTGATCAATGAAATCAAATGACCTGAGATGTAATCACAGCAAGCAGCTTTAAAGTGTGAGGAATTGCAAATAGACCTTAATCATTTTTATAAAATGTTAAATGGTTTTTCTTTCCTTTTAAATGCTACTTTGACTGTTATATTTCCTATTGCAGAGTTTGTTCTTGATCATGTTTGAGATTTCATATTTTTCTTCTCATTGCCTTTTTAAATATTGGTAGTCAATTATTTCAAATAGCCACATTCTAAGAGGTTTCATGACTTTAATCTTAATCTGTAAAAATAAGAAAAAAAGCAGACCTGCTCAATCATAAAGTACTATTAGTTACTAGTTTGTATCCTATAAATCTAACTTGAGTTGATAATATGGTCCATTACCAGCTAACTGCACAGAGTATTTTTCATTTTACACTCTTCAGTTACTTTTTAGTGAAGTGTTAAAAAATATGAAGCTTTTCTCCTCTCTAAAATTGCACGCTGTCTGTCTGTTATTAGGGGGATAACAGCTTTTATAAATGTTTCAGTAAGTGATAAGTAGACAGTTATGTGCACTCTCATTCCACGCTTATTTGCTTACTGTAATAAACTGATAAAATATGTGTGGTTTGTCTCTATATATGTACAGGCACCAGGAGTCTCTCAAATTTCCTTTAGAAATAATGTTGTGTTGGCAGAATTGACTGGTTATTTTCATAAACGATCTAAAGGTACAAGAATGACTCTTATTTAGACATATGCTAGATACAATTTGTAATGGTTGCCAGAGAATTCTTGTTTTATTAACTCTTTGGGGAAGAATTTTTTGAAATATTAATATTTGCTAGTGGACTGCCATAACAAAAAGTGACATGTTAAAAGCTAACTCAGCTTAGTAAACGCAGGCTTGAGTGCATGCTAATGGGCCACAATAACAGTACAGCACAGGTTAATTGCACATTATCTACATAGCACACAATGGGGCGGGAAATGAGTGGTGTAGGGGTGGAGCACATTGAAGTTATCATATGGGGGTTGACAATGCATGTTTGCCGTCAGTGTTGCAGTTATCATGGGTGCAGTGTTCCCTCTAATTTTCTGTAGGCTGTGTGTGCATAAAATATCAGCTGTGCAGCTTTTGAAGGAAGGTTAAATTTTTGTGCGTCACATAACGACACTCGGAGTTATATACTTTAGAATTTGACTACACGTCAGAATACAGTATGTACACCACATTGATTGCACTAGAAAATAGTGTGGAACTTGTGAAAACCATAAATACACAACAACTTTTAAATTTTAAGATGTCTGTGTTGTTTTCTATCAGAACCAGAACTGTAATTTTTGTGCGCTCTTTTGTAAAGTATGTGCGCTCACTCGGCGAGGTGTGTGCGCGCACTCACAGCTTAGAGGGAACAGTGCATGGGTGCACTTAATGCCACCTCAGTTGGTGGCATTAAGTCCATCCGCATTACCACCAGCATGTGTTAGGTTCAGAATCAGTGCAGTATCTGCTGGAGCCATGCTGTATATGTCCCCAACATGTATCGTGCAACTTTTGAATATGCCATCTGTTGATTTCTACCCTATATGTGTGATACTCGAAGAACCCTACTGCACTTCAGTAAACATACCTCAAAATGTGCAATTCTAGTCACTATAATCTTAAAAAGGATCTAGCAGAACTAGAAAAGGTACAGAAAAGTCACCAAAAATGGTAAAGGGGATAAAAGGATACCCCTATGAGGAAGGGCATAAAAGGTTAGGACTCTTCAACTTGGCAAAAAGACAGCTGAGAGGAGATATGATAGAGGTCTAAAAAATAATGAATGGAGCGGAATGGGTAAACACAGATCGGTTGTGTACTGCTTCGTTACGTGAAAAGGCTAGGGGACACACAATGAAGCTACAATATAGACCATTTAAGACTAACAGGAAAAAATATTTTTTCACTCGGCGCATAATCAAACTCTGGAATGTTACCAGAGGATTTAGTAAAAGTTGTTAGTGGTGTTCAGTTTAAACCATAACCATTATAGAGGATCAAGGAAATCCACTGCTTAGCCCTGGGATACGCAGCATGGAATCTGTGTTCCTTTTTGGGAAGCTGACAGCTACTTGTGACCTGGATTGACTGCAGTTTGAAACAGGATAGTGGGTTTGATGGACCCTTGGTCTGACCCAATACGCCATATCTTATGTTGTTTAATGTCTTAAAAGTGGTTACCATATACAGTAAAAACTTCAAAACTGGGAAAATAAAGTATAGTTCCAATAGAGTTTCTGTACTTTGTTTTCGAAAGTACATCCTTCACGTGCACAAACTAGCTGATATTGCTTAGAAAATGGGGACCTTCATATGTCTCTCTTGCTTTGGCAGTTTCTAATTAGCTCTATCATGATGTCGGTCATACTGACTTGCTGCACTTAGAAATTACCCAGATCAGTTTTCAGCTAACACTTAAATTAGCATGTATCTGCAGCACCTGCTATTCATATAGGCAGTGATGCTGAATAAACATATAGTACAGTGACCATTTATTTATTTAGCTGTGCTTTTATACCGCTTTTCACCTGGTCAAAGCGGTTTACAAACAAATACCAGCACAAGCCATTTAATTTAGGATTGCTATTTAGTAACAAAAAACTTTCCATTTATCATCTGATCATCATTGCTAAATGGATAGTTTTTAGTGTTGCCTCCATCCTCCCACTCTCTCCTCTCCCAGCTTGTCCCCTATCTATGCAGATAGTATCTGGCTTTTTAGCAACTTAAGTGGCTGGATATTATCTATATAAATGTTGAAAATACACAGATGAGCAAGTTATACATTTGCCACAGGCTGGCAAACTCAAAGCATGCTTTGAATATTGGCCTGACCATTTTTTATTTTAATTTTATGGTAGGATGAATTGTGTATATGTCTAAAACATTGTGAAGGAACATCATTCATATGCTCTTGCAGATGATTTCATAGTTGCACCCATAAATAGAGAGAGAAAGATTTCCCCTGTTAACAAGGCCTCTGGTTTCCAGCAGCCCACTACTGCTTCCTGTGGCCTTGCACAAACCACGTAATCCTTCATTGTCTCAGATATAAACTTAGATTATGAGCCCTCCAATGACAAGAATATACCTACAGTACCTGAATGTGACTTGCCTTGAACTTCTGAGAAAGATGTGAGCTACATCCAATTTCCTTTTCTGTAAATCCAATTCCAAGCCCTTCAGAGATAGTTTAGCACCAAGGATTACTATTACTACTAATCATTTGTATAGCGCTACAAAGTGTATGCAGCACTATACATAGAGATGTAAAACATTGTCCCTGCTCATCAGAGCTTACAATCTAATCAAAACAAAACACATAGTGAAACTGAGGACTACAGTATGGTAAGATACACATAGAGTTGCGGTCAAAATTAGCACCCTTGCATTTTAGTTATTTTGTGTACAATATCTTGAGAAAAATTGGAAATATTCCAAATGTATGTCATTATAATATTTTAACAAAACAAAAGATGTCTGTGCAACTTAGATGTAGTAATTTCTGAGAAAAAAAACCAAAATATAACCTGGACAGAATTTACTAATATTTGCACAACCCTTGTAGTCATCTATAAGTTTAGTACATTTGCTGGTAGTTTCTCCCACTCTTCAGCTGTGATTTGTTCCAGCTCATGAATATTTCCAGGATTCCTTTTACCAGTGACAGATTTCAGCTCCTTCCAAAGGTTCTTGATGGGACTGAGATCAGACTCATTGCTGGCCAGTTTAAAAAGTCCATTTGTTCCTTTTTAACCATTCTTTTGTACTCTTGAATGTATGTTTGGGGTCATTGTCCTGCTGAAAGACCCATGATATTTGACTCAGACTTAGCTTTCTGACACTAGGTAACATATTTTGCTCCAAAATACTTTGGTAGTCCTCTGACTTAATGGTTCCTTTAATACATTCTAGGCCTCCAGTTCCTGAGGTAGCAAAACTGTCACACAACATTATGGAACCTCCCCCATATTTAATTGTAAGAAGGGTGTGTTTTTCATTATAAGCATCACTTCTTTGCCTATAAATATATCACTGTTCTGCATTGCTAAAGAGCTGAAGTTTGATTTCATCTGTCCACAGAACATTTTTCCAGAAGGATTGTGGTTTCTCAAGGTGGGTTTGGGCAAAAATCAGGCGTGCCATTTTATGTCTGTCTTTGAGCAGTGGGGTCTTCCTTAGCCTTCACCCATGAAGTCCTTTGTTTAGTGCATGACATATGGTGCAGGTTGAAACCACTCCAGATTGCTCCAGATCAGCCTTAAGCTCTTTGGATATTGTGCATGTTTTTTTCTGAAAGTTTGCACTAACCTTTGAAGACGACTTTGATTCATTTTCTTCTTCCCGACATGTTCTGGAAGGTTCTTGACAGTTCTGTGAGCAGAAAACATCTTAACATTACGAACTGCAAATACAGGAATCCCAAGGTCTTTGGAGATGGCTGTGTACAAGTTTGATGTTTGGTGATAGTGGCTTTTCTGACAGTCTCAGGTAGCTCTCATCTTCACCATTGTGAAAGTGAGACAGGGAGTGAAGTGGCCATTTTAAACATTATGGTCATCATTTATTGATTGATTCAAGTCATATGAATACTGATACTTGATCACAGGTGCATCTGATTTTGCTGCAGTGGGAATGTGGTTCTTCTGTTCAAACTGATGTGAATTGTTCATAAGGATGCCAATAAACATGTCCTATTATAACTATTAAAGGGATAACGAAACCTACCAAAATATTTTTTGTCGGAAGTATTGCTTTGAAGATACCATCTTCTCGTGGCCATCCGTTCCTTTTTATTCTTTTATTAGGGACGCAACCTCAACAGAAGTGTTGCATATTCTTGGAAGGCCTATTAGCACTTTGCTACGCTGCTGGCTGGAATATGGCCCTTTGGAAGAACGGTGGAAGACTGCCATATGATGGTATCATGTGATTTCACGAAGTCTGTTTGCTGCGCTGATTCTCAGGCTGGTGTATCATCTTGGACAGCTAAGTGCATAGTGCTTTAGTTAAAATTTTCCTTTCCCAGTTTTTAACTAAGGGGTTGGTGTATCCCTTGGGGAATGTTGAGGTTTGCGTCCCTAATAAAAGAATAAAAAGGAACGGCTGGCCACGATAAGATGATACCTTCAAGCCAATAATTCTGACAAAAAATATTTTGGTAGGTTTTGTTATCCCTTTAATAGTTATAATAGTGAATTGTGGGGATAAGCACAGGTTTAATTCATTGAATAATAAACATGTCCTGGCAATGTCCAAGTTTTTCTACTATTTCCTTTTTTTAATTGGTCTTGTTTTATTTGATTCTTTTATGTGTCAAATATGTGTGCAGATATAATCCAAAGCCATTTCACTGGCCACTTTTTTCAGGAGATTTTGGACATTATGGGGTGGAACTGCAAGGGTGCCAATAATGTTGACCACTACTGTAAGTGGTGGATAAGAGAGAGGAGCATTAGGATCTAAAAGCGACTTCAAAGAGGTGGGTTTTTAGCCTGAATTTGAATAGGGCTAGAAAAGGGGCCCGATGCATACACTCAGGTAGTTTGTTCCAGGCATTTGGAGCATTGAAATGGAATGAACAGTGTCTGGAGTTGGCAGTGGCAGAGAGGGGCATAAATAAAAGGGATCTGCCAGAGGAGCGGAACTCCCGAGGAGGGGTGTAGAGTGAGATAAGAGAGGAAAGGTGACCACAGAATAAATGCACTTTTGTAGGTCAGTAGGAGAAGTTTGAACTGGATCGGAAGCTGATAGGGAGCCAGTGAAGTGACTTGAGAAGAGGGATTACATGAGCATAGCAATACTAGCAAAAGATAAGCTATGCAGCTGAGGTTTGAACAGACTAAAGGGGAGAGAGATGATTCAGAGGGTGACCAATGAGGAACAGGTTACAATAGTGAAGTCAGGAAGTGACTAGTGAGTGGATGAGGGTCTTAGTAGTGTGAGTAGAAAGGAAGGGACAAATTTTGCTGATGTGTTAGAGAAAGAAACAGCAAGTTTTAGCCATCTGTTGGATGTGCCCAGAGAAAGAGAGTCAAAGATAACCCCAAGGTTGTAAGCTGAGGAAACAGGGAGGTGTGTAGTATCATCCACAGAAATAGAGAACAGAGGAAGGGGAGAGGTGGGTTTAGGGGGAAAGATGAGGAGCTCAGTTTTGTCCATGTTCAATTTCAGATGGCTATGAGACTTCCAGACAGCAATGTCAGATAAGCAGGCAGAGATCCAGGACTGGATTCTTGGAGGGATTTCAGGCGCAGAGAGAGAGATCTGAGAGTCTTCAGCATAAAAATGGTTCTGAAAACCATGGAAGGAAATAACTGCACCAAGGGACTGAATGTAGAGAGAGAAAAGTAGAAGTCCCATGCAGAGCTCTGAGATATACCAACTAAAACGGGATGGCAGTAGAGGGAAGATCCACCAGAACATACACTAAAAGTGCGCTGGGAGAGATAAGAAATCCAGGACAGAACAGAGCCACTAAATCCAAGCGAGGACACAATATTGAGAAGAAGGTGGTGATCAATGGTGTCAAAGGCAGCAGAAAGGTCAAGAAGGACGAGGATGGAGTAAAAGCCCTTTGATTTGGCGAGAAACAAGTCACTACAGACTTTGGCAAGAACCGTTTCTGTGGAATGTAGAGGAAGAAAGCCAGACTGCAGTGGATCCAGAAGGGCTTGAGAGGAAAGAAAGTCAAGACAGTGGCAGTGAAACACTCGTTCAAGTAGTTTTGAAGCAAAGGAGAGGAGAGAGGCCGATAGCTGGATGGACTGGCAAGGTCTGTGAGGGCTTTTTGAGGAGAGGTGCTAATTCTGGGGGTTTTCTTACAATTGTGTCACATATTTATGTAAAATTTGTTATAATTCTTGCTTAACATAATCATTTCTATGAGTACAAGCAGGATAGCAAGTCTTCACAACTGGTAATGTCATCCAATGGAGCCCAAATGGATAAGTCCCCTTAGTGTAGCAAAGCTAGCTGGAAACCTTTAAGAAGCACTATCACACATGTGCTCTGGCCCTCCTCTAGTTTTCATTTTTCCATGGAGCTCATAAAATGCATCTGTTGTCCTCTGTCAGATTTCTATGCCCTTCTCGCATAGCTTCTTACAAGAGCTGTTCATGAGCCACTATATTCGAAATGCTGTACATAAGATTGGCAAGTTTGTGGACTCTCTACCTTCAGGATGTTTTCTCAAGTCTGGTCCCTAGTAGATAAAGGAGAAGGCGTGTGGAAAGCCATGGTGAGGTTAACCTTTAGTGCTTTCAAGATATCATCAAAAGCTTCTGCTATGGGTAGTATTTATGGGAGGAGTGGCCAAATCGTTGCGTCAAGTTGCCTCAGGCCAGAGGGCCAGGGGTTTGAATCCTTCTGGAGGACAACAGCCTCAGGCCAGAGGGACGGGGTTTCTAGTCCTACAGGTGCTCCTTGTGGCCTTGGGCAAGCCACTTAACCCTCCATTTCTTTAGGTACAAAAACTTAGATTGTGAGTCCTTTGGGGACAAGGGAAATAGTGTAACTTTGGCCTGTTTTATATACCGCTTTTTTCTATAATCAAAGCAGTTTACAATGAACAGTAATGAAATAACTCTGGTGAGTTGAGGTCAAGGATTTACATCAAACATTTAAGGAGTGGGGGTACATGAAGCTAGGAAGTAACAACAAAAGGAGGGGAGGTTAACGTGATCTGGGCATGTAAAGGGTGAGCCAGTCAAACCTGCATTTTTGAAAAGGGCGGGAGAGCCGTGAAAGTGGGCGGAGCGAGTTAGCAAGGTTACCATTGTGTCCCCCACAATTAAGCATTTCAGTCGCCATGGAGCAGTGGTCTAAACAACAACGTTCATTCGCTGTGAAAGCGTTTTACCAAAGTGGTAGTTATGCAGCCGCTCAGCGTCGTTTCCGGACGAATTTTCAAATTAATCGAAATAAGCCAGTGCTGTCTGTTAATTCAATCAAATTGTGGGTGACAAACTTTGAAGCAATTGGTGAAACGAGAAGCAGAAGGGGTGGCAGTGCAAGATCAGTGCGAACTCCCGCGAATATTGACCGCGTGAGAGTTGCTGTGGAAAGAAGCCCTCGGAGATCGGCGCGTCGACAGAGTGCTGCGCTTGGCATGGCAAACACGAGCATCCGAAGAATCTTGAGGTTAGATTTACACCATCACCCGTACAAAATTCAGGTTGTTCAGGCTATGAATGAAAACGATTTTGCAGCTCGACGGCGTTTTTGTCAAACGTTGTTGGACATGTTTGATGAAAACGAGGACCTTGTTCACAACCTGTGGATGAGCGATGAGGCACATTTCCATCTCTCCGGTTTTGTGAATAAACAAAATTTCCGATATTGGAGTGATGAAAACCCTCAACAACTCCATCAAAAACCACTCCATTCAAGCAAGGTAACAGTTTGGTGCGCAATGTCCTCATTGGGAATCATAGGCCCGTATGTTTTTGAAAATGACAGGGAGCAAGCAGTTACTGTGAATGCACAACGCTATTCGGAAATGTTGCATTCGTTCTTCATTCCTCAGCTTCGTCAACATGGAATGAACAATGAAACCTTATTCCAGCAAGACGGTGCCACAAGTCATACAGCCCGTGTGAGCATGAATGTTCTCAACAATGTTTTTCCAAATCGGGTGATATCCCGAAATGGAGCAATTTCTTGGCCTCCCCGATCGCCCGACCTCACAGTGTGCGATTTTTTCTTGTGGGGGTACCTGAAGAGTAAAGTCTTTGAACAACGACCTCCAACGCTTGGGGAACTCAAGAGGAGAATCCAGTTGGAAATCGAGAGAATTCCTCAGCATATGCTCCGTGATGTGATGGGCAGTTTCAGAAATCGCCTACAAGAATGTCTCAATCGGGAAGGACACCATCTTACTGGCGTTATTTTTAAACAGTGAATGTTGTTTCTTAAATGCTTTTTAATGTACATTAAGATAGTAACAATAAAATTTTGAAATATCCATCCGTTTATTTTTTACAGTCATTTCAAAAATGCAGGTTTGACTGGCTCACCCTGTACTTTGATGAAATTCGCGGAGGTTGGTATTAATCTTCTGGCTTATATGGCTCTGAATCTCAGGCCTCCATTTAAATGTGCAGGAAAGGTATTTTTTGCCGTGCCAGACTTAGGAGAGAACCTCTTGAAGTTAAGGTCAAAAAGGCAGTTTCTCTTTCAAAAGAGCACTGTGAAACTCTCAAGTTTCTCTCTCGGTGCATCTCAGACCCTACTTCCTTTTTCTTCAAGTGGTATGCAAGTGGAAAGCAAAATCAAGCCTACTACTCCTAGGCAAACCTTTTCCCAGACAAACTTAATAGAGGTCTTGCTCTTGTCTGATATGACAGATAACCCAAAAGCCACAATCTGCTTAGCATAAAAGCCCAGAATGGGGTTTGACTGCCTCCCAGAGAACATAACCAGATTTCCAGATTCCATACGAGGCATCCTCCCATTTGGAGGAGGGCTAAGATATTATGTTAATCTTTAACCTCCTTATAACTTCCAACCATTGCGGTATAATTATTGTTCTCCATGGATACAGATTCAGTCTATTTGATATTTCACGAGGCTGCACACCAAAAACATCTTGGTCAAACTATCAGCACCAAGGCATACTTACCAAGGTTCTCTCTTCCCTCTTAGAGACTAATGCAATTAAACTCATTCCACCAGGGCAGAGAGAGCAGGTGTTATTCCAAATATTTCTTAGTCACATAGAAAACAGGATGATTCTGTCCCATCCTAGACATAAGGTCCTTGAGCAAATTTTCTAGTACAAGAAAACTTCAAGATGGTTTCCCTGGGCACTTTGATTCGATTTCTTCAAAAGTAGACTGGTTCTCCAGGAATAAGCAGGAAATCAGTCCTCACATATGGGTGACATCGGTGCCAACGGGGCCTACCTTGAAGCATTTTCCCAGCTTTCAAAGAAAGCCTTTGGGATATTCTACCACGCATGCGTGGTCCCCTTTCCACCCAACGATGCCATCTTGCTCGGTCTCCTTTTTTCTGTGGAGTCCAATGGACATGAGTCCGGTTTCCCTGGAAAAATTCTCGTTATTTCCTTAAGAAAAGTGTTTCCCAGTTAGCAACCAGTTCCTCTTCCTGCCTCAAACCAGCACCGTCCCCGACCCTCTTTTTCATTGAGGTCTTCTCGACCAACATTCACGCCTTTTTTCACCTGGGAGTCGTCGACCCCTTCTGGGTGCTATCCACCATGTCTCCCGGTGGGTTCAAAAAATGTGACCACTGCAGTCAAACGATGTCAGTAACAGACACCCATGACTGCTGCTTGTGCTGCCTGGGCCTGGACCATGACAGCACCTCCTGCAACCTCCGCCAGGTCATAACACCTAAAACCAACAGAAAAAGGTCAGAGTTGCAGGAGAAATTGTTCCCCAGGTCCGACTCTGCCCCAGCCTCCCCCGATGCCAAGCTCCAAGCCCAGCACATCCCTTGAGGCCCGAGTGTCCTCAGAGTCCCGCGGTGGCAACTCCTCTGAGAAAACCTCGGACCCAGAGAAAAAGAAAGTCTTCAGTCTGCCGAGGTTGCACCAAAGAAACCCGGTAAAACTGGCTGGAGGGACTCTGGCAACTCCGAGAAGCACCCCACCAAGGTCCTCAAGGAGGATGCCTCAGCCGGCACAGAATGTGTAGGGTTCCTCGAAGCCATAGTCCTCGTTGAGGACAAACTCGCAAGAATGCCAGCGCTGGGCCCGAGATCCTCTGTGCCCACGCCGAAGGCTGCGAAGCCCTCTGGTCTGGAACCAGAATGGCAGCCTTTGAGCAGAACATCACTGTTATCCTGGCCCTGCAGCAGGCGATAATGGACAGTTTGTCTGCCTCATCCGCCCCGATGACCGGACCCTCGACTGCGAGGGAGTCCCCCAGTCGTCGAGCCAAGCTCCGAGTGTCACCGGCCTCGGGTAGGCCCTTAGTGCCGGTCGAGATCCCGGTCCCGTTCTTCAGGCATCCAGTCCTCACCAGCCAGTGTCCGTGATTTGGAACCCAGGTCCTCGGCAGGCCACCAATCCTTCAACACCGGCCTCGAGGCCAGGAGTCGCAGGGCCTCAGACTCGTCATCACCGCTCAAGTGGGAGACTGACGACGAGGCCTCTCTGGACACCAAGCAACATTGAGAGATTCCCTCAGACACATCACCCCCAGCACCCTGGCTTCACTCTCCTCCGGAGAATGTGGCATTCCATGACTTTGTCAGGGACATGGCCAAAGCCCTCCCAGTGCAAATCGAGGTGGAGGAAGACCTTTGCACTGAGGAGTTGGAGATTCTTCAGTATGAGTCTCCACCCAAGGGAAACCCTCACGGTGCACGTGCAGCCAATCCTCGAGAGGCTACTACTTCAGATATGGGAAACGCTGGCACACCGCAATGCCATGTACCGTGACCGGAAGGGTCTGGTTTCCACAAACCCCAGCTCCCGCATAACTCCAGGCCGTCGAGTCGACTATGCAGAAACTCAAGAGCCAGAAGACCCTTCCTCTGTTCCCTCTGGGAGGGTGGCCAGAGCACTCAACACCCTCGGGCACAAGTGCTACCAAGGCTTGATGCTAAGGAGCCAGATCCAAGCCTATGAGCTTTATATAGGCATGTACCTAAAGGCTCCGGCCCAAGAGCTATTGGGGTTTCTAGCAGGCCTCATCAGGGTACCCCTCCTACGGTTCCAGGCCCTGACCTTGGGGATCAAGGACTGTTCCAAGTTCCTCTCCCAGGCATCCTATGATGGCTTTGAGTCAGTGGCTTGGGTAGCCACAGCCGGCATCGGGGCCCAATGCCAAACCTGGCTACAATCCTCCAACCTCGAGCAATGGGCCCGAGACAAGCTGCTTGACGTCCTCTGCACCAGGGAGAACCTGTTCGGCAAACTCATGGCCGACAAAGCGGCTGAGATTGAGGCTGATGTGGTGACCCGCCAGTGGCTCTCTAAGAAGACCTCATCCCATCCCTGCAAAAAAACACCGGGGAAGAGGCCTCTTTTCCCAAGGAAAATGGGTAAGATCACCAATACCAGTCCTCCTCAGTAGAGTGGAGGAGTAGCCTAGTGGTTAGAGCAACTGCCTAGTACCCAGAAGATCAAGGGTTCAATTCCCACTGGCACTCCTTGTGACTTTGGGCAAGTCACTTTACCCTCCATTGCCTCGGAAGAAAAGGCTGCCAATCTACTTCCAGTGATACATTGCCAAGAAAACCCAGAAGTAGCTGGGTCGCTATGAGTCAACACTGACTTGATGGCACTAAAAAAAAACAACAAAAAAAAGCAGTCCTCCTCAGGCCAGCAGCAGGTTTCTCACCCCAGAAGACAAGGGCACGGGGCTCATAAGCCAAAAGCACCTAAACCCCAAACCCCTGCTCCCACCCAGCTTGGGGGGGAGCTTTTGCCTCCCAGGGCAGGGCCTCCCCTCCCCCAGGAGACCTTCACCAGACCCTAGGGGAGCACCTGATGCTCTTTACCCACAGATAGGCTACAATCACCATGGACAAATGGGTACTGCAGATGGTCAGGGAGGGATACCTTCTCCACCTACAGCAGATTCCATCCAGGTTCTTTCCTGGAGAGTCGGTGTGACCCCTCCTTCACTAGACCCTGCTGTTCTCAGAACTTGCAGGACTTCTCAGGGACAATGCAATAGAGCCGGTATCCAAATGCCTATGGGGCACAGGCTTCTACTCCAGGTACTTCCTCGTCCCAAAGAGAACTGGGGGCCTCAGGTCAATCCTAGACCTGTGAAACTTAAACAAGCTTCTAGTGGGGGAGAAGTTCAAGATGCTCTCCCTTGGAACACTGCTGCCTTACCTCCACCAGGGAGACTAGCTGTGCTCCTTGGACCTAAAGGATGCATACACACACATCCTAATCCACCCCTCTCACAGGCAGTACCTAAGGTTCATTGTAGGAGGAGAACACTACCAGTACAAGGTGCTACCCTTCAGTCTCGCATCCTCACCAAGGGTCTTCATGAAATGCCTAGCAGTGTTAGCTGCCCAGCTGTGTCTGCAAGGGGCCTTTGTCTTCCCCTATTTAGACAACTGGCTCATCAGAGCACAGTCGCAGAGGCCAGTCAGGCCGCAGGACACGCAACTCTCCTGCTGCAGCTTCTGGGATTCATCATCATCTACTCCAAATCCCACCTTTGTCTAGCCCAGAGTCTGGAGTTCATAGGTGCTCTGCTCAACACATTACAGGCCAAGGCCATCCTTCCCAGGGAAAGGACAGAACGCCTCAGACAGCTAGCAGTGGAAGTTCAACACTGCTGGTCAGTGCCAGCTTGTCTTCTCCTCCGCCTGCTGGACCATATGGGCCTCCATGGTCCACGTGACCTCGCTAGCCCGCTTACACATGCAGGCAGCTCAGTGGTGCCTCTGCTCACTGTGGACGCAAGCCAAAGACAGACTGCGAGACAGGATCAGGGTATCCCACCAGCTGGCAGACTCCCTTGGCTGATGGCAACATCTCCACCACCTACTCACAGGGATGCCCTTCCAGGCACCTGTGCCCCAGAGGATCCTGACCATGAATGCCTCCCTCCTAGATTGGCGGTGCACTGCGGGGACAGCGTTACACAAAGCAGCTGGTCTCAGGTGGAATCTCAACTCCATATCAATCTCCTGGAGCTCAGGGTGATATCCCTGCCCCTAAGGGCTTTGCTACCGCCTGTGACACCAGTTTGTACTGATTCAGACAGACAACTAAGTCGCCATGTTTTACAACAAGCAGCAGGGGAGAACAGGGTTGTACTCCCTCTGCCAGGAAGCGGTGACCCTTCTGTCTTTTTCATTATGCAACAATATGTTCCTGCAGATGGTTCATCTCCCGTGCCAGGACTACCTCCTGGCAGACAGGCTTAGCAGGGTCCTCCATCCACACGAACGGCGCTTGGACCACAGAGTGGCTGCTTGATTCTTCTGCCTCTGGGGCAGGCCCGCTTCTGCTGTTGGCAACCACACCTAGAGAGAGGGTAGCGGGCAGATGCCTTCCTGATCCATGGACGAAAGGCCTCCTCTATGCTTTCCCGCCGATCCCTCTGGTCGCCAAGACCCTCTTCAAGGTCCAGCGTGAGGGGGCATCTCTAATATTATTTGCTCTCAGGTGGCCCAGACAGCCCTGGTTCCCACTGTGATTTCCCTGATGGCAGCACTCCCGGTCCCACTGTGCCGTGCCCTGGACCTCCTGACACAGGAGCAGGGCTCCCTCCTGCACCCCAGTCTGAGATCTCTAATGCTAACAGCATGGCTTCTGAAAGGATAGCATTGACCCCTTTTAACCTCCTGAAGGAGGTTGAGGAAGTCCTGCTAGTCTCCCAAAAGCCCTCCACCAAGTGAGCTTATGTGAAGATTCTCTGTATGGTGTACGGAGAGACTGGAGAACCCATTCTCCTGCCAGGTGCAATTAGTGCTCCACTACCTATTGCATCTGTTGCACACTGGGCTAAAGCCCAACTCAATGAAAATCCACCTGAGTGCAATAGCCGCACACCACCACCCCATCAAGAGCAAACCCCTCTCGGGTCAGCCCCTGGTCTCTCGGTTCCTCCGGGGCCTCCTGTTGTATAAGCCCCCTATCCGCTCTCCAGCGGGAGAGTAGGACCTTTACGTGGTGCTCTTTCAGCTCACCAGACTGCCTTTCAAGTCGCTAGCCATTTGCCATCTGCAGTATCTTTCATGGAAGGTTGCCTTCCTGGTGGCCCTCGTGTTCGCTCGGAGAGTAAGCGAGCTTCAGGCCCTTGGGGCAGAGCCACCATATACAAGATTCTACAAAAACAGGGTGGTGCTCTGCACCTACCCCATATTCCTCCCAAAGGTGGTATCTCCTTTCCACCTCAACCAGAAGGCCTCACGGCAGTTGGGAGGAAATTGTACTCCATACACTGGATTGCAAACGGGCCCTGTCCTACTTATAGCAGACTCAGGGTCATCAAAAAATTCCTCTGCTTTTCGTTTCTTATGGCCCCAGCAGACTGGGGGTCCCCGTGACTAAGCAAACTCTGTCCACTTGGATGGCGGACTGCATTGCCCTCGCTTATGAGTGAGCTGGACTCTCTCTGGAACTCCAGATGACAGTGCATCGTGTGAGAGCGATGGCCACATCAGTGGTGAACCTGCGCTCAGTACCAGTGACGGAGGTCTGCAAGGCTGCTACATGGTCTTCAATTCACACGTTTGTAGCTCACTACTGCCTGGAGAGCGAGTCCCAAGTCTCTAATATTTTCGGGGTGTAGGTAACTCCTGCCCTCTGACCCTTCTGTGTTCAGGCTACTGGAGTAATGGTGCTGCTGGACGCTAGGGTCTTGCAGAGTCTCTCAGTTGGGGACTCATCTTCTGCAACTCACAGCCGCCCGACTTGACCGCTGTTGGTGCTGTTGTGGTTCGGTCCTTAGCAGCCTGGAGCTAGGGAGTCCCATATGTAAGGACTGACTTCCTGCTTGTTCCTGGAGAAAGCGTAGTTACTCACCTATAACAGGTGTTCTCCAGGGTCAGCTTGTGTTGCTTCCCTACCTTATTTTAGGTTTACTACCATCCTAGCTATGTCATCTTACTGAGCAAGATAGCACCCTTGGGTGGGATGGAGACTACGCATGCATGGTAGCATATCCCAAAGGCTTTCTTTGAAAGCTGGGGAAATGCTTTCATGCAGGTTCCATCGGCGCCGATGTCACCCATATACGAGGACTGATTCCTGCTGTCTTTGGAGAGCACCTGTTACAGGTGAGTAACTATGCTTTATGTCCTTTGAAATGAAAGGAGCCTAAATCCTCCAAAGAGAATCTCAGATTCTTATCTATGGAGGAGATTGCAGAGCTGCAACATAGAAACATGATGACAGAAAAAGACCACATGGCCTATCTAATCTGTCCTTCGATATCAACAACTACAACAGTCCCTTTTTTACCTTTAGAGATCCTCTGTGTTTGTCCCATGCTTTTTTGAATTCAGTTACTGTCCTCATCTCTACCACCTCCACTGGGAGACTATTCCACGGATCCACTACTCTTTCCGTAAAGAAATATTTCCGCAGATCACTCCTGAATCTATCTCCCTTCACCCTCATCCCATGTCCCCTCGTAGCAGAACTTGCTTTCAATTGAAAGAGGCTCTCTCCCTGAACATTTATGCCACGGAGGTATTTAAACATCTCAATCATATCACCTCTATCCCGCCTTTCCTCTAACGTGTACATATTAAAATCCTTCAGTCTGTCCTCATATGCTTTATAATGAAGACCACTAATCATTTTAGTAGCCACCCTCTGAACCGACTCCATCCTGTTCACATCCTTTTAAAGGTGCGGTCTCCAGAATTGCACACTATACTCCAAATGATGTCGCACCAAAGACTTATACAGAGGAATTATCACCTCCTTTTTTCTGCTAGCCATTCCTCTCCGTATGCACCCAAGCATCCTTCTAGCTTTTGCCGTCGCCTTTTCTACCTGTTTAGCTACTTTAAGATCATCAGACACAGCCACGCCTAGGTCCCGCTCTTCTTTAGTGGACAAAAGTACTTCACCCCCTATACTATATTGCTCCCTTGGATTGCTGCAGCCCAAATGCATGACCTTACATTTTTTTAACATTAAATCCCAGCTGCCAAATTCTAGACCATTCTTCAAGCTTAGCTAGATCCCTCCTCATGTTATCTACACCTTCCTGGGAGTCTACTCTATTGCAGATTTTGGTATCATCTGCAAAGAGGCAAACCCTACCCGACAGCCCTTCCACTGTATCACTAACAAAGATGTTAAAAAGAATCGGACCAAGGACAGATCCCTGGGGCACACCACTGGTAACATCATTCTCCTCAGAATGAGCTCCATTTACTTGTCCTCTTTGTCGCCTCCCACCCAACCAATTTCTAACCCAAGCAGTAACTTTAGGGTCCATCCCTAGGGTGCTCAGTTTGTTTATAAGTCGCCTGTGAGGAACAGTGTCAAAGGCTTTACTAAAATCTAAATACACCACATCTAGGGCTCTCCCTCAGTTCAACTCCCTGGTCACCCAGTCAAAGAAATCAATCAGATTTGTCTGACAAGACTTGCCTCTGGTGAGTCCATGCTGCCTTGTATCCTGTAATCCGCTGGACTCCAGAAACCTCAGTATTTTCTCTTTCAGCAGCGTTTCCAATAATTTACTCACCACCGATGTTAAACTAACCGGCCTGTAGTTTTCAACCACATCCTTACTTCCGCTTTTGTGTAAAGGCACCACATGAGCCTCTCTCCAGTCCTTTGGCACCACTCCCAACTCCAAGGAGACATTGAAAAGGTCAGTCAGTGGAGCTGCTAGATCGTCCCCAAGTTCCCTCAGTATTCTAGGGTGTATCCCATCCGGTCCCATCGCTTTGTCTACTTTAAGTTGAACTAGTTTCTCACAAACACAGTCTTCTGAAAATTGTACAAGATGTCCCTCGCTTCTGTTCCTATTTGTGGGTGTTTTCTGAGGTCCTGCTCCTGGTTCTTCATCTGTGAACACAGAACAGAAATATTTGTTAAGCAATTCCGCTTTATCCTTATCAGCTTCTACATATTCCTCCCCTGCACCCTTGAGTCTGACAATACCATTTTTGCCCTTCGTCTTCTCACTAATATATCTGAAAAATGTCTTATCCCCCCATTTTAATGCATTGGCTATTTCCTCCTCCTTTTGAATCTTTGCCTTCCTGACTACTTTGCTAGCTTCTCTAAGTTTTTCCAAATACAGATGCCTGTCTTCCTCTCTCTGTGATATCTTGTATTTCATGAAGGCCTCCCTCTTTTTCTTCACTTTTTCAGCTACTTTCGAAAACCATAGCGGTCTCCTTTTCCTTTTACCTTTATTTACCATTTTAACAAAAAGGTTGGTTGCCCTTAAAATATCCCCTTTCAGTTTTGCCCACTGTTTTTCTACATCCCCCAGCTGTTCCTTGACGACTCCCTGAGGTATTGGCCCATCTTGGCAAAGTTAGTCTTCCTAAAGTCTAAGATCCTCACCTTTGAATGGATTCTAACAGCCCTAGTCCTAATACTGAACCACACCATCTGGTGATCACTGAATGCAAAATGATCTCCCACTACAACATCAGAAACACTTTCACCATTGGTAAGCACCAAGTCCAGTATGGCCCCTTCACGTGTGGGGTTTGTTACCAATTGCCTGAATAGTTCTCCCTGTAGAGAATCCAGGATCTCCTTACTTCTAGGTGATACTGCAGCAGGAATGTGCCAGTCAACATCTGGCATATTGAAATCTCCTATCAGTAGCACTTCCCCTTTCCTACCAATTCTGCGTATGTCTTCAATTAACTCTCTGTCCACCTCTTCCTCTTGTGAGGGAGGTCTGTATATCACACCAATGCAAATAGATTTCTCTTTCCCTCTTTCTAGTTTAACCCACAATGCCTCCTCTCTCCCTTTTAAGCTCTGTAATTCCAAAGCTTTAATAGTAGTTTTTACATATAGTGCCACTCCTCCTCCCCTTCTTCCTATCCTGTCCTTTCTGAATAAAGTATAGCCAGGTATAGCTACATCCCAATCATGGTTTTCTGTGAACCATGTTTCTGTAACTGCCACTAAATCCAAGTCAGCCACTCCCACCAAAGCTTCAACATCAGGGATCTTATTTCCCATGCTACGGGCATTTATACACACTGCTTTCCATATGTTACCCCTGTTACCCATCTCCATAAAGGTATTTAATGTATCACCTACCTGGGGGCTTTCTTCACCCATCCCCAACGAATTTAGTTTAAAGCCCTCTTCAGTAGATTAGCCAGTCTACTACCAAAGACGCGTTGACCTTTCTTGGACAGATGGATGCCATCTCTGCTCTGCAACCCTTGGAACAGCATCCCATGGTCTAGGAAACGAAAATGCTTTCGATGACACCATCCACGCAGCCATGCATTCATCTCCAGGATGCAAGCCTCTCTGCCTTGGCCTTTACCCTCAACAGGGAGGATTGAAGAGAACACCACCTGTGCACCTAACTGCTTCACCCTCTGTCCCAGAGCCATGAAGTCACTTTTGATACGTTCCGAGGTATACCTGGCAGTATCATTTGTTCCAACATGGATTAGCAACATTGGGTAATAGTCAGTGGGCTTCATGAGTCTCGGCAAACTCTCCGTAACATCTTGGATTTTGGCACCAGGCAGACAGCATACCTCTCTGGACATCAAGTCTGGTTGGCAGATGGATGCCTCAGTACCCCTCAGAAGAGAGTCTCCAGTATAGGGAGGAGTGGTCTAGTGGTTAGGACAAGGTACTTCAGGCCGGAGGGCCGGGGGTTCAAGTCCCACTTGGGGACAGCAATCTCAGGCCAGAGGGACTGGGATTTCTAGTCCTATAGGCACACCTTGTGGTCTTGGGCAAGCCACTTAACCCTCCATTGCCCATGTTCCCTGTAAGTATTAGCGTATGTGTCTCATATCCCCTCATGTTAAATGTATCCCCCAATTGACCGCTTTGACCCGGTGAAAAGCGGGATTTAAATACAGATAAATAAATAAATAAACCACCACTACCCTTTGTTGCCTTGTGGTCACTGATTCTGCAACTTTGGGGTACTTGAGCTCTGGTTCTTCCCTTTCCAGGGATGCTTTCACCTCCTCCATCAATCCATGCATTCACATCTCATTATTGTTTTAATAGCTACCACTGATGAAACAGTAGATTTGACCAATCTGTACTACAAACAAGAATGTCTTTGAAGTTTACAATCCAACTCCATTCTCTGTAGGGCTCTTTTTTTTTTATTTCCAGGCTGCTTTCTAGATCAAAACTAAAAAGTCTAAAACTGAATATGTCTCATTGTCACCAAAGACTCTTTTTTGGTGTCTCGTAGGCACTGCCATTCATGGGTTTCACCCCCTCCCCCTTTTTTTTTTCTTGTTGAAAGCGGATAGTAGCTAGGGACTCCCTGTTGTGAGGACCTGCTTTCCAGCTTGTCTTCAGAGAAAACTAAGTTACTTTCCTGTAGCAGGTGTTCTCCATGGACTGTAGGCTATAGGTTCTCACAAAGCCTCCTACCTCCTATAGTTAATGACTGAGGTGGTTCCACATGATGCAAAGGGGAAAGTCACATGTATTTGCATTAGTGCCTCTTAAAGGCTTCCAACAAGCTTTCTAAGCTAAGGGGGCTTATCCATGTGTGCCCCTACCCCTTCTGGTAAGCTCCACCCACTTCCTTCCTCTCTAGCCCCATTCCTTCACTTGCTCTTCCCTTTCTCTTTTTTTTCAGCATCTCAGTCTTACTGTGGCATTAAAATGCCAGCTGAACACTGGGACTTCTGCTGGCATTTTAAGGCCACAGCTCTTGAGTTTCCAATGGAAGGGGATGGGGTTCCCACCAGCAGACACTATAGCTTTGGGCTTCAGTGCAAACAGACCTATGCATACAGACACACCGAAAAATACAGCGATGGCAGCTGGCGACTCTGCAATAGGCACTATCGCTGGGACAGAACATGCCTGTTAAGTGCCATCGAGTCAGTTTCGACTCCTGGCAACCCTCTGGATAGTTGACCTAAACTTTGTTCGGTCTTCAGCCAAGCGGCTCATTGTTAATAGAGTGATATCCATAGCTGCTATTATTGTATCGAGCCATCCATTTACCAAAAATACTAAATTCCCCCCACCGGACTCAATCAAGATCCTAGACTCCACCCTAACCAACAAACATGAGGTCAGGTACCTCGGAGTAACCTTTGACCATCAGCTCAGCTTCCAACCGCACATAAAGAGAACAACCAGGTCAGCCTACCTCAAGGTGAGAACTCTGCACAAACTCAAACCACTACTAAATGACAGCAACTTCAGAACAGTATGCCAAGCCATAGTAACTCCCATAACAGATTAATGTAACGCGATCTATCATGGACTACCTAAGAAAACAATACTCCGACTACAACTGGTGCAAAACACTGCTGCAAGAATCATTACAGGAACTGCAAAATACAGCCATATAACCCCTACCACCCTCCAACTACACTGGCTCCCTGTCATTGTACGTACTAAATACAAGGACATCATAATAATCTTCAAGATACTAAACACCTTATCTCCAACAACTCTTCAACCACTGATCAGGAAAGCACATCCAACCAGAACAAGAAGAGGTGCAGACATCAACATCCTAGAAACCCCATCAAGTTTCAGAACAGCAAAGCAATCCACTTGCGGGAGAGCCTTCTCATACCTGTATGCTACCCAGCTGTGGAATGATCTACCTGCTTCAATACGTGCAATCAAAGACCTACTAGACTTCAGGAAAGCCATAAACACTCACTTCTTCCTTGAATACTATGGTCCCACCTAGAAGAACAAGTGCCATATCACAATAATACAAGTGTATATAGCAGATAATTGTTGAATGTAGCTGTAACACATCACACTTCAACAATGAATCTGTATATAGTTAGTATTTGTTAAATGTATCATTTGCCTCATATAATCCTCCAAGTTCTAATCTCTGTTCTATGTAAAAGCTTGTTGCTGTATTTGTTCCATGTAAACCACTTTGAATTAACCATAAGGCGTTATAGAAAACCTAAATAAATATCATTGCCGGCCTTTCTCTTTTATGTTGACCTTCTACCTTGCCAAGCATTATACCTTTCTCCAATGATCTCTCTCTTCGCATGATATTTATTTTATATTTACATTCTCTTATATACCGCGCTATTCTGCATCAGTGCAGTTTACATTGAACAAACTGAAATTACATTGAACAGGGCATTATAACTTGGAGATAACTATTTTACAGGGAACATGGGCTATGGAGGGTTAAGTGGCTTACCCAAGACTACAAGGAGCATCTGTGGGACTAGAAACCCCAGTCCTTCTGGCCCAAGGTTGCTGTCCTCTAGTGGGATTTGAACCCCCGACCTTCTGGCCTGAAGTACCTTGCCCCAACCACTCCTCCACTCCAAAATATGTCCAAAATATGAAAGTTGAAGTCTTGTCATCTGAGCTTCTAAGGAAAGCTTAGATTTGATCTCTAGTACTGACTGGTTTGTTCTTCGGGCAGTCCACAGTATACACAAAATTCGTCACCAGCACCATAATTCCAAGGCATCAATTTTCTTCCTGTCTGTCTTTTTCACTGTCCAACTTTCACATCTATATGACGTTTTTGAAAATACCATGGCCTGGGCAAGTCAAATCTTTTTATGGAAAGAGACATCTCTGTTCTTTAGGATCTTGTCTAGGTCCTTCATAACCATTCTACCAAGAGCAATACGTTGTCTGATTTCTTGATTGGTAGCCCTTTATTGATTGTTGATCCAAGTAAGTTAAAGCTATCAACTATTTCAATTTCTTCTCCATCAATGATTAATTTATTGATTTTTGCCAGTTGTCAGGATCTTCTTCTTCTTAACATTAAGGGGCAGACCCATTTTAAGACTATATTCCTTGATCTTGAGAAGCAAATGTTTCAAATTGTCTTCACTTTCGGCCAGTAATTCTCTATCATCAGCATAGCAAAGTTGGTTGTTGAGTCTTTTACCAATCTTCACACCTCGATTGTCTTCAGATAGTCCTGCTTCTCTGTTGATTTGTTCTGCATATAAATTAAAGCGGTAGGGGGGGAAGTATGCAGCCCTGTCATAGACCTTTGCTGATTTTAAACCTTTCTGTTCCTCCTAATTCCGTTCAAACTGTTGCTTCTTGATCAATATAAAGGTTGTGCAAGAGAATGATCAGGTGTTCTGGTATGCCCATGTTTCTTAATGTGGCCCAGAGTTTCTCGTGGTTTACACAGTCAAAAGCTTTGCTGTTGTCAATAAAACACATATGGATATCCTTTTGGTATTCTTTTGTCTTTTCGAGGATTCATCTCACATCTGCGATAATGTCTCTTGTTCCTCGTCCTTTCCTGAGCCCTGCTTGCACTTCAGGCAGTTCTCGTTCCAGGTATGATTGTAGTCTCTGCTGAATGATCTTGAGTAGAATCTTGTTGGCATGTGGGATCAGAGTGATTGTGTGAAAATTTCCACCGTCAGTCGGGTCACCTTTCTTCAGTATTGGTATAAACGCAGATCTTTTCCAGTCAGTTGGCCATGAATTTGTCTTCCAAATTTCCTGGCAGAGCCTTGTAAGTATGGTAACAGCTTCATCCGATTGCTGTACTATTTCATTGGGAATGCCATCAATGCCCAGTGCTTTGTTCTTTTATGAGGCTTTCAATGCTGCTTCGATGACTTCTTTCATCACCAGTGGTTCCTGATCATAAGGTACAGGTTGAAATGGCTATTGGTCCACTTAATCTTTATGGTATAATGATTCTGTATATTCTTTCCACCTTTTCGTGATCTTCTCAGCATCATTCAACATGGGTTCTTGAGCATCTTGTAGCATTCCAATTCAAGGCTGGTATTTTTTCTTTAACTCTCGTAGGTTTCAAAAAGCTGATCTTGTTCTTCCTCTAATAGCTTCTGATTCTGTTTTCTTGCATGTGTCATTGTAGTTCTGCACGTTGGAAATCTCTGAGTTCTGTGATTGCCCCTCTTTCTCCTCTGACTTTAGCTTCTCTGCATTTCTGGACAATTTTCAGAGTTTCTTCAGTCATTCATTTTGGCCATTTTTGCTTTTTCACCTTATGTAGAGACTTATCGCTTTCTTCCAACACAACCTTCTTGATGTCATCCCATAAGTCTTCTGGAACTCTGTCATTTATATCTAAAGCAGCAAATCGATTTTTCAGACAGTCTTTAAATTCCGGTGGTATATTCTCAAGGTCATATTTTGCTACATTCATGAATGGCTTGCTCTTTTTCAACTTCAGCTTGAGTTTGCACACTAGTAGTTGGTGATCTGTACCACAGTCAGCTCCAGGTTTTGTCTTTGTTGATGTTATAGAGCTTTTCCATCATTGTCTTCCACAGATATAGTCAATTTGGTTTCTGTACAATCCATTGGGTGAAGTCCACGTGTACAGTCGGCACAGTCTTTCTCCAGCTTCGTTTCTGTTGCCGTCCATATTTTCCAACTACTTTGCCGCCTTCTCTGTTGCCAACATTTGGGTTCCAGTCACCCATGACTCGGGATATTCTGTTTGTGTATTCTGTCAATTTCAGCTTGTACTTGTTCATAGAACTTATGTATTTATTTATTTATTTAAATGGATTTCTATACCTCCTTTTCCTACAATCAAGGCGGCCTACACAGCAAACAATCAACAAGATACAGTGTCTAGTGTGTGCATGCATTTAACAGTGAGTGCGTGTGTGTGTAGATGGACATTGATTCTTGGTGAGCTATTTACAGCGTGGGCTATTTACAATACTATGTACATCAGGACTTTACTTTAACACTAAATCATGTCACTAGGGTGGGGTGTTCAGTTGGGGTATTGTCTGTTGCACCATTTAAGTTACGTCACCATAGTGCTCTATGAATAGGGTCGTCTTTAACAGTTTCCTAAAGTCCTTAATGTCTGTTGTTGACCATAGTTCATCAGGGAGGGCGTTCCAGATTGTTGGTGCTGCCTTTGATAATGCTTGTTTTTCGGTGTCCTTGCGTACCTTGTTGATGTCTTTAGGTGTGTTGACACGGTTGGATGTGCCTCTCCTCCTCGGTCTTATCAATGTCTTCCTCTTCTGCAGCTGTTGTTGGGGCATATACCTGAATTATAGTTGTGTTGATGGACTTTCCTCGTAGACAAATAGAAATTACGCGTTCACTGACTGCATTGTATTTCATTACAGTTCTTGCAAGTTTCTTCTTAATTATAAATGCAACACCATTTGTTCTTTGTCTTTCATTTCCATCATAGTAGACATATGATCTTCAGATGCAAAGTGCCCAAAGCCATTCCATTTCAGTTCACTGACACCCAACAGATTGAGTTGTACGCATTCCATTTCATTCTTGACCACCTCCAACTTCCCTTGGTTCATGCTTCGTATGTTCCATGTCGCAATATGTAAGACATCTTTGCAACTTCTGACTCTTTTCATGTGCAACAACATCAGCAGATCCAACTACATCATAAATGCTGGCTTTACTCCGAGAAGTCTTCAGCTCATCCCCAGTAGCCATTTGAGTGCCTTCCAACCTGGGGATCTCATCTTCCAGCACTATAGTGAAATTTGTTTTGTGACTATCTATTGTTTTTTTGTGGCAAGATACAGAAGTAGATTTGCCAGGCCTTTCTTCCGCACAGTTAATTCCAGTGTTACATTTGTCACAGAAATGATCCTCCGTTTACAACACCGACCCATTCTTAGTTTGTCTTAGTCTGGCATCTCAGCTGAGACCTGTCTATCTTGGGAGACCTTGCCAGTAACTAAGCTACTGATTGCTTAGCTCTCAGCATCACTTGTCCATACAAGCCCTCACAGCACGATAGGCTGCAAACCAAGTGAGAGAGAACATGCCTAAAAATATATTTTTTTTAAAAGTTTGCCTTCGCTCTTTTCCTCTACTCTGGAGTATGAAAAAGCTCTTCTTCATCTTTAACAGAGTTATCCTTCTAATCTGAGGATTCCAGTATTCTCTTTGTCTCAGCTACTTGGGTTTTCCTCCAAATACCTCTCTTTACTCTCAGGATCAGTGGAAGCCTTCTGCTATCCTTTTTTGAGAGGCCGCCTCCTGCCCGCCCACTCGTTAGTGTACCTGAGCAGTACTTTGATATTAGCTTAGTTAGTCAACTTAGGCATATATACAGTGAAATACAGTGGCCTAAGCAATTCCTGGCATTGCATATGTGCTAGTATAATGGCTTAGACAGCCAAAGATAGGAAACTGTCTTTGGGCTTGGTATTTATATCATTCAGTTTTCCCTCCAAGATGAAGTGACCTATCATTAACCTCAGTGGTAAAGAAAGCACTCCAAGTTTCTGAAAAACAATGGGGTACCATATACAGTAAAGGTCTCACACTAAATAACTTAAAAAAACCACTAGAGATCTCTACCTACACAGTTGGTAGAACTTTACTGTCTACATTTACTTTTGGTTGCATAGTCCCAGCAGTTAAGACTGAGAGGTTTTTATAATTGGTAATGTTTGAAATCTAATGAATTAGAGTAGGTCAGACTTTGTCTACTAAGATCTTTTCCTTCAATCTGAGCCACACTTAGGATAAAGGATTTTATAAGTATAGTTGTGCTCAACATTAATGACACCCTTGCATTTTAGGTATGTTGTGTACGATATCCTGAGAAATAATTGGAAATTTTCCATCTGTATGTCGTCATAATATTTTATTAGTACGTTCAAAGGTATACAACAAAATAAAGATGTCTGTGCAACTTAGACATAGTACTTTCAGAGAAAAAGAATATGACCTGGACAGGATTAATGGCACCCTTCACTAATATTTGGTTGCACAACCCTTGGCAGTGATGACAGCCTCCAAACGTTTCTTGTAGCCATCTGTAAGTTTCATACATCTGTCTGCTGGTAGTTTCTCACACTCTTCAACTGCAATTTATTCCAGCTAATAAATATTTCCAGGATTCCTTTTACCAGTGACAGATTTCAACTCTTTCCAAAAGTTCTTGATTGGATTGAGATGAGGACTCACTGCTGGCTAGTTTAAAACAGTCCATTTGTACCTTTATAAGCATTTTTTTGTACTTTTTGGATGTATGTTTTAGGTCATTGTCCTGCTGGAAGACCCATTACCTTTGATCCAGACCTAGATTTCTGACACTAAGAAGCACATTTCGCTCCAGAATACTTTGGTAGTTCTCTGGCTTCATGATTCCTTTAATACGTTCCAGGCCTCCAGTTCTGAGACAGCAAAACAGCTCCACAATATTTAACTGTAGGAAGGGTGTTATTTTCCATACAAGCATAATTTCTTCGCCTGTAAATGTCTCGCTGGTCTGCATTGCCAAAGAGCTTGTTTGGTTTCATCTGTCCACAAAACATTTTCCCAGAAACATTGTGGTTTCTCAAGGTGGGTTTGGGCAAAGATCAGGCATGTCTTTTTATGTCTGTCTTTAAACAGTGGGATCCTCCTTGGGTTTTCCCCCTTAAGTCCTCCTTTGTTTAGTGCACGGCATATGATACGGGTTGAAACCAGCACTCCAAATTGCTCTAGGTCAGCCTTGAGCTCTTTGGATGTTGTATGTGGTGTTTTTCCAACAGTTCACACTAACCTTCCAAGATGACTTGGATTAATTTTCCTCGTCCCACGACATCCTGGGAGGTTCTTGACACTTCTATGAGCAGAAAACGTCTTAATAACATGCGAACTGTAGACACAGGAATGCCAAGGTCTTTGGAGATGGCCTTGTACCCCTTTGATGTTTGGTGGTAATGGCTTTTCTGGTGGTTTCAGGTAGCTCTCTTGTCTTCACCAGTGTGAAAATGGAACAGAGAGTAAATGTGACCATTTTAAACATTAGCGCCATCATTCATTGGTTGATTCAGGTCATGTGAGTACTGACAATTGATCACAGGTGCGTCTAATTTTACTGTAATGGGAATGTGGTTCTTCTGTTCAAACTGATTTGAATTGCTTACAAGGGTGCCAATAATCATGTCCTGGCAATGTCCCGGTTTTTATATTTCCTATTATTTCCTTTTTAAATTGGTCTTGTTTTATTTGATTCTTTTGCGTGTCAAATATTTGTACATATATAGTCCAAAGCCATTTTACTAGCCGCTTTTCTTTAGAAGATAATGGACATTAAGGGGTTGAACTGCAAGGGTGCCAATAATGTTGACCATAACTGTATTTTTCAGATTTTTTGATTCAGTTATTTTGTTCTTTTAGGTAAAATCATTTTTATTGTTTTTCATATATAAACAAACAGTGACTGAGGCCCTCCCAACCAGGGAGGTCCATCACGCTACTAAATCAGAACAAGTACGAAGGCTAACAGAGAAGTATAGAATAGCACTCAACTGCAAAGTGTATCCCGCTCGGGAGGCGCCGTACAGGAAAGTAACAGTCAGACAGGGGGTAACCCCTAACCGTTGCAGCTAAATACTCGAGATCCCTGATGGACCCCAAAGCAAAAGCAGACTCACAGGGGTCTGACCCCAAACAGCAATAATAGGACATAAGAGCAAATCCACCCCGCCCCCCCCCCAGCTCCCCTCCACCCACCCTATAAGCCCCCCCCATCCCTACCCCGAACTTCCCCAAGCCCTACCACTTACCCCAGTAGAGAGACCACGAGAACCACTCCCAGCTCGTCATACTGGCGTATCCAAGGCTCCCTCCATTGTCAAGGTCCCTAAGATGCGTGACTCCCAGGGCAACCCTCTGAATGCTCATCGGAGACCCACTTAACAGAGCCAAACAGGGGCTCCCAAATTGCTTGGAATCGTTCCCAGGGCTTAGGCCCAAGCAGTTTGGCTGTGCGACGCTCCATCTGCATTAATTCTCGGAGGTGGCGTTCCCATTCCTCCAAACCCGGCCCCAACTCAGACAGCCAATGGCGTAAAATACAGCGCTTGGCCACTAAGAAACCTTTCTCATAAAGCTGGCGCTGGGGTTGTGCACCCTGGGCCCCCGGGCAAGCCAGGTGGAACAAGCACCAAAGCGGGTGAAGGGGAAACTGTACTCCTGTCCAATGAGCAATGTTTTTCCCCACGCCCTCCCAAAATAATTGAATAAGGGGGCAGGACCAAAATCTATGTAACAAGGTTCCCACCTCCACCTTGCAGAGACTGCACACATCCACCGACACGATACCCATCCGTTTCGCTCGCACCTCCGAGATATAAGCCCTCCACAACAACTTAAATTGCAATTCACGGTAGCGCACAGCCTCCACCAGACCCCTGAGCTGTCGAAAAGCCTGCCCCAGAGTCTCCACGGTAAGGCCCTCTAGCCCATCGCTCCTCCAGCGGGCCACCAGAGGAGACAAACATTGCAAAGTTGCCGGGAGAGCCAACTCAGCCCGCAGCGCACTGGCAGATGTAGACTCCTGCAGTCGGCCCATCAGCAGCCAAAGACTAGTTGTTTTAGACCAGGGCGATCCATCCCTCGCCATGCTAGCCACATAGTGGCGAGCTTGCAAATAAAAATAGAAGGTTGTCCTCGGCAAATGATAACGCCCACATAATTGCGTGAAGGAGTCCAATTGGTCGGAGGTCTCCATCCGCAGCTGTCCCAAGTATTCCACTCCGGCCTGCTGCCAGGTACAAAGCTACGGTTCCCAAGCAAAGGGAGGCAGTCCGTGGACGACCAACGCTGCCCGCGAGAACGACAGACAATTCGCCAGACCAACCGAAGCATCCGTAAGTAAGTCGACTCCTTCCAAAATGCCGGTAGCGACGAGCCCCCGCAGTGGAGCAAGTACACGCGATGCCAAGATTCAGAGACCTGATCGAGAAGAGATATAGGGAGGCGCTCCTCGTTACCCATGACGAGATCGCTCACCCTGCGCGCTAGATAGCTAAGATTATAAGTCCTGAGGGAGGTCCAACCCACACCCCCCTCACTTACCGGTCGCATAAGCGCTGCCAACGCTATCCGAGGCCGCTTCGACTGCCAAATAAACCAACCCAACCGTTTATGCAGCTCCGTTAAGTCTCTGCGAGTTACCCACAAAGGCAGTTGCCGTAAGAGGTAAAGCCAACGCGGCCATTCCACCATTTTCACTAGGGCTATCCGGCCCATGAGCGAGAGCGGGAGAGCCTTCCACTTCTGCAGATTAGCGATCGTGGACAGCAGGAGAGGCCGAACATTGACCTCATAAAGATTCCGGGGATGTGCTGGGATGTGGACACCCAGATACCGAATGGGTCCAGATGCCCAAGTTAATGGAAAGACCCCCGACCACGTTGGACGCGACTTATTATCCACATCCAAAACCAGAGACTTCAAACGATTGATGCGGAGTCCCGAAAAACTACCAAAGCTCTCAATAAGGCGTAGGGCCTCTGGCAAAGACTTCTCGGGATCAGTAAGGCAGAGTAAAAGATCGTCTGCAAAAGCACTTACCTTAATGCCCCCCCCACGCCATTCGATGCCCTGTATAAGGGGCGACTCGGCTAAGGCAACTAACAAGGGTTCCAGCTGGAGAACATACAACAGCGGGGAAAGAGGACACCCCTGCCGCGTCCCTCTGTGTAAGGTAAACGGTTGGGAGGACCCACCTCCTGTGTCAACAACTGCTCGGGGATCAGCGTAGAGTGCCCGGAGCCATTGCGGGAACTGCCCCTGAAAACCAAAATTCTGTAGGGCTGCGAACATATAGTTCCAAGAGACCCGATCAAACGCCTTTTCCGAGTCCAAGCTGGCGAGGATCAGTGGTTCGCGATGAAGCAGACATTTCTCAATTCCCAAGAGCACCCTGCCAATATTATTCGAAGCCTCCCGCCCCTTGACAAAGCCCGCCTGATGGCGTCCAATCAAGGCTGGTAGAAATAATTGAAGCCGGTTCGCCAGGACCGAAGCAAACAGCTTCAAGTCCACATTAATCAGAGAGATAGGGCGGTAGGAGGCCGGGTCCTCCAGGTCCTTCCCAACTTTAGGAATTAAACTAATACTAGCAGTGCGCATATCACGCGGAAATATGCCTGAGGCTCCCGCCTCCTCATAGACCGCCACCAGCGTGGGCACCCACGCAATCTCCAACAGCTTATAGGCCTCATAGGTAAAGCCGTCAGGGCCAGGGGCCTTGTGTGAGGTTCCAGCGCGAATCGCTTTTTGTACCTCCCCCCCTGTGATCGGCTGATTCAACGCTGTCCTATGCTCGTCCGAAAGCCGAGGGAGGGAAAGTCTTTGCAGAAAAGCTGCTACTTGATCGGCATCCCCATCTTCTTGTCTATACAGCTGCTCATAGAAGGAGCGGAACACACAGGCTACCTCATCACCTCGCGTATGCTGCCGGCCCTCCGCATCCCGAATGACCGTCACTCCACGGGGACCCGCCCTATCCCGAACTAACCGCGCCAACAGTTTGCCCGACCTATCTCCGTAGCGGAAAAATTGATGGCGGTAATACTGTTGCGATTGGATTGCTCTCTCTTGCAACAAGGCATTCAATTGCTTCTGGATATCCACATATGGTGGGACGCCACTCGCCCGGCGAATTGCCTGGGCCTTTGCTTTGCGTAGGTCGCAAGTCAGTCTAAGAATATCATTATTAACCCTACGCTTCTCTGCGGTGACATAGGCTATGACATGTCCTCGTAGAACGGCCTTACCCGCTTCCCAAAAAGTCGCCACTGAACTCGCTGTCTCCTCGTTATACAGCACATATTCCGACCAACACTTCCGCAGATAGTCACCAAATTCCGGTTTCTTCCAAAGATGACCAGGAAAAGCCCACTTGCGGTTCCCCAGTCTCTCCCCCCGCCAACTTAGACAGACCATGGCATGATCCGACACAACAATGGGCTCTATCTCCACACTACAGACCTTCCAAAACCACTGTCGTGATACCAGAATATAATCAATTCTTGACCAGGTATTATGGGCGCGCGAGAGGTGTGTGAAGTTTCTGCTGTCTTGGTGCAGAACACGCCATGTGTCCACCAACTCTCCCAGTTCACATAGAAACCCTACTCCCTTAGTGTCCCACTTCCGCTCCGAGGAGGGCCGGGACTTATCCAAACGCGGATCGTGAGGACAGTTAAAATCCCCGGCTAGGATAATTGGGATTTTTGGGGCAGCCAATACTTTAGTTAAAATATCCCGGAAAAAGCCATGATCATAAGTATTGGGGGCATAGACATTTCCAATAAAAATTTCCTCGCCCTGTATTTTGGCGTGTAAAAAAAGATATCTGCCCAGGGGATCCCCTTCCAGACCCAGAATTTCGCAGGAAAGGGCTTTATGAATTAAGACGGCAACTCCTTTCCGCCGTGTGTCCGACGAGGCGAAATAAACCGACCCCACCCAGTCCCTCTGCAATTTAGCATGTTCTGTGGCAGTTAAGTGGGTTTCCTGTAACAATGCTACTTGGGCCTTGCATCGTTTAAGGGCTTGCAAGATTTTTGTACGTTTCACCGGTGTGTTAACCCCCCCCCACATTCCAAGTGACAAAATTCAAGTCAGACGACATGTAATAGTCTGCAACAGAGTGTCCAGTTGGCCATCATTGGTGGGACCACAATGCGTGCGGGGCAGCCCAGCCTCCACTCCGCACTTAACCAGCCATAGCGCCAAACTCAGGAGCATGTTTCTCCGGGAGCTACGTGTGATTTTCCTCACAATGAACATATGGTCTCGGTTTCCCCCACTAGGGCTTAGTACGACTTTCCCCTCCCCCCCCATCTCTCCCATCCCATTCCCTACCCCAGTCCCTACCCTTCCCCCCCAAAACCCCCTACAGCCCTCCTCCATCCCTCCTACCCCACCCTCTACCCCATCCTCTACCCCATTCCCCCCCCTTCCCTCCCGAAATCCCCTACCCACCAAACACATCTTATCCCTCAGTTAAGTGCACTGAGGTCTGAGCCTAAAGTGATGCCGTGGGGCAGCCCCAACCGCAGCTTCCCCCCCCTCTCAAGCAACTCCACACGGTAACATAACCACAGTGGACCTTAGACAGTCAGCCCCCCAAGCTGATGTATCCGAGTGACTAAAAGAGGCAAAGTAAAATAAGAAAAGGCAAAGGAAGAAGGAAGAAAGGAACAAGCAATACTAAAACACAAAGAAAACAGTAGACATTAATTGAGAACAAGGGAAGCTCACTGCTCACAGTCCACCGCAGAGTTAGAGCAGGTATCAGCTCCGGAGGTAGGGGCCTCTAACCTTGGGCCTCTGCTAGGATGTTCTCCCAGTATGTTCGCTCTCCAAAGCAACCAAAGCCAGCAGCGCCTCAAACAGCCATGTCCGGCTCCGGCCATTTCGTGAGAAATTGTTGCGCCGCACTCACAGTGTTGAAAACGTGATTCTGTCCCTGATGGGTAATGCGCAACGTAGCCGGGAAGGCCAAAGTAAATTTAACCCGGCGTCGAAACAGTTCCGCACATGTTGGGCCAAACTCTCTTCTCCGTGCCGCCACGGGAGCAGAATAATCTTGAAACAGTAAGACCTTGCGGTTCCCCAACAACAGCTCACCTTTTTTCCTGTATTCCTGTAGGATTTGCACTTTGTGCTGGAAGTTCAAAACGCGCAGAATTACAACCCTAGGGCGCTCAGAGGCCTCTCTTCGGGCACCCAGCCGGTGAGCCCGCTCAATTTTAAAGTGTGCCACTAGATCTGTTAGGCCCAGAGCTTCCGGCAGCCAGTGTTCCAGAAACGCCAACAGCTCCCGTTCTGGCTTCTCTTCACCAATGCCCACAATGCGTAAGTTGTTGCGCCGGGATCTATTCTCTAGATCGTCCAATTTCTGCTGTAGCTCCTGCAGCTGTTGCCTTTGGGCCGCAATTGTTCTGTCGCGGGCGCCCTCTCCTTCCTCCACACTCGCCACGCGGAGCTCTACTTCATCCATGCGGTTCCCAAACACCGTCAAAGCTTCTTCCATGCTGTCCAGCTTTTTGATTAGGAGGTCAAATTTGGGATCAAGTAATTTGACCACCTCTTTAGCTAGTTCAGCTGACGCCGAGTCGGCACTGTCCCCACTCGGCGAGGCCGGTTGTGTCATGGCCGCAGATGAGGGCCCCGCTCGTGCAGATCTTTCGCGGTCCTTTTTCTGTACCAGAGGCATCGTAAGACGAGATATAAGGGGATTGCAACCTGCACCAGGTCTTGTGGATATGACCCCGGAGGAGGAGGGAAGCAACTACCGAAAAGTCAAGATAAATTAGCTGATTAAGCGTTGAGGCTGCACCAGAGCGAGCGGGACACGTCCACCCTCACTCACGCATCACGTGGTCCTCCTATTTTGTTCTTTAACACAAGAGCATAGCTGCTGCCAGCATCACATGGCCTAAGAATCAGCCATGTTTATGAGACCTGAACATCATAAGGGCTTCTGATTTTAGGTTTAAACTGAAAAAACACCCCAAACGCAAAAAAAAAAATTTAAATAGATGTGCGTTGGATAAACATTGAAAAGAAACCACTTCCCTAGTACTCTCTCACCCCTTTTGTGGCTTGCCTTGAAATTTTTACTCAGTTTTTGTGGACCTCTTTTAAGTGACACAGATGTACATATTTGATTCCATCAGAAAAAGTACGTAGTGTGATGAAAAAAAATTGTACCCTCAAAGAACCCCTGATTAACTGCAAAATAATCAACTACATTTACGCTTTATAAATGCCTAAGAATATAAGCCCTATCAATAATTTAATTGCAGTGGCAGGTAAAGTTGGAAACTTTGTTGCCAGTGCATCACAGCTATGTGACTGGCCATTTGAGGATTACTGATAGTTTTCAAAGTTGAAGGGGAGTGTTATGTTCCCTAACTATGTCACTTGGAGCTTTGGATTGAGGCAGAGTAGAGTGTTGGTGGATAGGAGCCAGGAACTGGATTCTGAACTGGAATGTAAAACTGAAATGGAGATGAAGCTGTAACTGGAGCAAGAGCTAGAATCTGGATTAGGAACAAGAACTGGGCTCGACACAGGAATTAAAGCTCTGTGCAAGGACTTGAATTGGAAACTGGAGCTTGACAGACTTGAACTAGGAGCTGTAATTTGAACTGGGCTTAGAAAATGTACTGGCCCTCGGCAAAGACTGTGACACAACAGGAATTTGGAGATGGAACTAGAGACATAAAGGCAGAGCTTTAACTTGAAATGGGAGACTTCACCCTAGTGGAGAGCTTAGGTATCCTTCTGGTTGCTGTGAACAACTTCCTGTTCCCATTAACGCACTTTTAGCCAGTCCAGTTTGCCAGAGACATTTCTTCACACACTGGACTGTAAGTGGACATTCGCCTTTTATCTTAGGTGCACACAAGAGCACCGCTGAGCTTCTCAGCTCTTTGTTCCTGCGGTCCGAGTCGGTTGAGATCTGTGGTCTCTAAGCAAACCCTGTCCAGCTGTGCTGCTGACTGCATCATCTTTGTGTATGAGCAGGCTGTTCTCTTGCTGGAGCTCCATGTCATAGTGCACAGCATCCAGGCCATGGCACCTCTTTAGAGAACTTGCGCTCTGTTCCCTTGTCGGAAATCTGCCAGGCTGCCACCTGGTCCTCAGTCCACACTTTCGCAGCTGACTACTGCCTGGAGAGAGAGTTCCATCGGGACAGCGCCTTTGGCCAGGCAGTTGTCATTTGTCTGGAATATAGACAACTCCTGCCGTCCGGCCCTTTGGTGTGTTCAGGCTATTGGGGCGTTGGCTCCTCACTTGGGCCACTCGGGGGTCTATTATTACTTGACTCATTGCTGCTGCTCATGGTTCCACCCTTTTCTGGTCACCCGTGAGCTTTTTACAGGTTTTTTGGTAGCCTGTAGCTAGGGAGTCCCATATGTGAGGACTGACTTCCTGCTTGTTCCCGGAGAAAGCTTAATTCTAATCTGTAACAGGTGTTCTCCAGGGACTACAGGAATCAGTCTTCAAAATCCTCCCTCATCCCCGTGGAGTTGCTTTTCTTTTTGCCGTCTTGTGCTAAGATATCATACTGAGGCAAGATGGCACCCTTGGGCAGAAGAGGACCACACATGCGTGATGTATCTCCCAAAGGCTTTCTTTGAAAGCTCGGGAGAGGTTACCACGCGGGCTCCATCGACACTGACATCACCCATATGTGGGGACTGATTCCTGCAGTCTCCACAGAACACCTGTTACAGGTGAGTAACTACACTTTTGGGCTGCAAAAATCCAAGGGAGCAGTACAGTGTAGGGGGTGAAGTACCTCTGTCCACACAAGAAGTGCAGAACCCGGGTGTGATTGTGTCTGATGATCTTAAAGTAGCTAAACAAGTAGAAAAGGTGACGGTGAAGACCAGAAGGATGTTTGGGTGCATAGAGAGTGGAATGGCCAGCAGAAAAGTTGAGATGGTAGTGCCTTTGTGTAAGTTTCTGATGCAACCTGATTTTGAGTGTTGTGTGCAATTCTGGAGACCACGCCTTCAAAAGGATATAAACAGACTGGAGTCGGTGCAGAGGGTGTCTACTGAATTGGTTAGTGGTCGTCGTTATAAAGCATATGAGGACTTAAAGATTTTAATATATATACTTTAGGAAAGGCAGGAATGGGGCGATAGGATAAAGATGTTTAAATACCTCTGAGACATAAATTCACAGGAGTAGAGTCTCTTTAGATTGAAAGCCAGCTCTGCCATGAGGGGACATAGGATGAAGGTGAAAGGGGATAGACTCAGGAGTAATATGCGGAAATATTTCTTTACGAAAGAGTGGTAGATGTGTGGAATAGTCTCCCAGTGGAGGTGGTGGAGATGAGGACAGTTTCTGAATTCAATAAAGCATGGGACAAACAGAGGATCTTAAAAGGTTAAAAAGGGGTTTATTGTAGTTGATATGGAAGAGCAGATTAGATAGCCCATGTGGTCTTTTTCTGCAGTCATGTTTCTATCTGCTGCTGGCCTGCTCTTTAATTTTTGATCATTTCAAAAATTTGGAGTTGAGACCTTCCTGAATCAGGTACTATGACTGAAGCTATGCTGCTACTGTTAGATGCTGGGATGATGCATCTTGCGTTAATATTCTTTCCACATAGTTTGGCCAGAGGTAAAATAAAATAATGAGATATGTATAGCTATGTATCTGATGACTTTTTTTCTCATAAGCTAATCGGATATCTGTTGCCTGCTATTTTTGTGTGTACAAATATAGAATTGCATGTGATTCATGCTTTCTTTAAAAAGCAGCAAAAGATGACCACTATTTCATTTTCTTTATTTTTATTATTATCTACCCTTGGATGTGAAAATAATTTGAGAGTGATTTGGTTTCAATGTATTTCCTTTTATTTTTGCACAAATTGAGTTCATTTGCTAACTTTACCTGGAGGAGGAGATCTTGGATTTAATTTAAGCTTGTGCCTTTTTCAGGAGTAGCTCAGGTACTGTAGGTATTTTTTCTTTCCCTGAGACAATGGAGGGTTAAATGACTTGCCCAAGATCACAAGGAGTAGCAGTGGGATTCAAACCAGGCTTCCCTGGTTCTCAATCTGCTATGCTAACCATCGGGCTCTATGTTCCTAAAACCACATGAACAGCACTAGTGTGATGAGATCTTAGGCAGGTTTGGGCATGACTGAAGCCCTTAGGCCCTCATATACTGTACTAAAGATTTTAACTGATGAATGTGTTACACCTCTTGCAGAATTATTGATGAACCCCTAGAAACGGAGTAAGATCTGCAAAGAGAATTGACTGTGAAGCAGTAAGAAGGGAAATCTGTCCCAACACCCAAGAGTTCCCTTCATTCTCCTCTCCTTACTGTTTGTATTTATGTGCATGCCACTTTTTAAACAGTTCTCTGTGACAAGCAGGAAATAGGTCTTCACATATAGTGAAGTAATCGCTCACAGAAGTGACCACGAGAATTTGTGCTTCACATATAGATGACATCACCGATGGTGCCCTGCATGGGAATGATCCTCATCTTCCAAAGGAAGCTTTTGAGAGGCACACTGCGCATGTGTGCCTGCCTTTCCGCCTACCGTGGCACCATCTTCTCCAGTCTTCTTTTCCCTCAGAACCCCTAAGACATGTTCCTGCATTCTGTAAAAAAGTTTTTCTTCTTGGCCCTTGTGGGCTGTTTTTTTCTAGCTTTCCTTGCCACCTGTCATTGGCTCAGTCTGTCTTTACCAACTTAGGTTATTTGTTTTTCTCGTTTTCTCACTTATGTGATTTTTTTGCTCCCTTGGGGACATTTTCTTGCCCGCTGCACTATTGCATTTAACTTGGCCACAGCAGTGGCTTCACAAAGTGCACCAAGCGTGGCAAGAACATCTAAGTCACCAACCACCACAACTAGTGCTTACAATGCCTTGGACCCGACCCTCAGCCAGTGGCCTGCAATCTATGCCTGTAGATGATGCGACAGGACTGAAGGGTCGGGAAAAACATAAGGAGTCCCTCTAAGGTTCATCTTATTTAGTATCCTCAGCCCCAATCCCATCATCCATGCTTTCCAAGGTTTCTGTGGAGGCGTCTCTATGGGGAGGGAACTCAGTGCTCACTCAGAGACAGAGGACTTGAGCAGTGAGAGGCAACTCTCTGATGAGATCCTGTTGATATCGAAGGCTGAACACTGAGAAAAGTTAGGGTGCATCGTCACTGCAGCCCTTCTCGATGTGATGTGGAGAGTGAGGGCCAGCAGTGGCCAGCCAAGCTTCCCCAAAGGGAGGAAGCAACCCACAGAATGGAGGATTCGACCCCCATTGCCCAGGAGGGCAGCCAGATGCCTCCCGATGTACCAGTCATCATGGAGTCCCCACCCGAGTGTCAACACCTGTGTCTGCGGTTGCAGCATCAGCCCTTTCACAGGTGGTGATTCTGGAGAAATGCCTTTGAGCCCTCAAAGCTCACTTGGTGGTTCTAGCATTGTGAAATGCAGGCTTTGTGGCACCAGTGGTGTCGTCACCACACTCCAGCCCTATTCTGGAGACCTATGCCTTGCACACCGTGGGAGGTTGGAATCAACACCCGTTCCGAAAGCTGTCTCCCTGTCCAGCACATTGGAATCCAATGCCCAGGGACACTGATGCCCACCGCAGGGTGGCACAGGAGCCACCAGCGTCCACCCCCCCTCCCCTGTCATAGAGCAGCAGGGGGAGGAGACCTGACACTACTTTGACTTCCTCTCAAAATCCAAATCAGAATGAGAGACGAAAAAGGAATCGATGGCATCAGATCTCCAGTCCCCTGACCTTCCATCTGACCCGTCACCTCCCCCTGAGTGGCATAAGTCACCTCCGAGGATATGGGCCTCCCAGATATGAGGTTGCAGTCAACTGTAGAGTTCCCTGGTCATGGTCAATAGAGTGGAGGGGTTCTGTGGTTGCAGACCCATGTGGATGAATAAATTCACCACTTCCAAACAGGATGGGCTAGGATGGGGCGAGCCTCCTGATGGCGATCCTCTGAAAGCGATCTGGAAGTAAGGAATAAGGAGAGAAGCATTATATAGCTTGTAAGTTGAAACAAGAGCAGAAAATCTGTCTGTATGGTTCACCACCGATCTGCATGAATCCCTAATATGTCTCAGGAAGTTTGAGCGATGCTGGCAACACTTTGGACTCTCCCATGACCATGTTGAATGCGTGAACAGCTTACATGAACACCATAGAGCAATTGGCTAGAAAAGAAAGGAATACCATTCCAATATCCTGATGATCTCCCTTAATAAGCCCCAAGAGCTTTTCGGTCTTAAGTCCTTCACAAATGACACATCTAAGAGCCATCTGGCAAATACCCCCAGCCCAGAGGCCTTTGCCGCACACTTCCACAGCAAAACAAATATGACAAGGCCTCACTCAGTAAACCCTCTTTCAGAAGATCCTCATATGGATAACCCCTGAACAGGAGACACTGTTCTCCTCAAGCTAGAGGCCTTTTATCCATATTCCACTGAGCAGATCAAGAACATCATATGCGGGATGAATATCACCACTGCTCCAACCGATCCATGCCCTGCATACTGGATCAAGCTAGCACGATCTGACCTAAGCACTGCCATCACCAGAATCATACACCTTTCTCTGATCACGGGTGTACTACAACCATCCCTGAAAACTGCCTCCATCAGACTATTGCTAAAAAAAACAATAAACTAGATCCTTCGGATATCAGCTCCTAAAGACCTATATCCAGCCCTACCCTTCCTGGCTAAGATAACAGAAAAGATTGTCCAGCAACAAATTCAGGATCATGTTGACTTCCACGCTCTCCCTGACCTACAGCAGCACGGGTTCCATCAGCAGCACGGGGTTGAAACCCTACTGGCTACCCTCCTTGACAGATTCCTCACAGGAATAGATAAAAAGAAGCAGGGATTCATCCTAATATTCCTGGACATTGCCTCTGCCTTTGAGACGATCTAATTGCCCAATTACAGACAAAAGGGATACAGCCCTTGACTGTTCGCAAGCAAGAGGTACGCATAGGAGCGCAGACATCAGACACATTCCAGCAAACATAAGGAGTCCCACAGGGTTCATTGCTTTCGGCCATGCTCTTCAACATTTATATCCAGCCAATCTGCGCAATAATCCAGTAATACATTCTATTCCATATCTATGCTGATGACGTCTTACTATACACCCCATACTCCACAGACAGTCCTAACTTCTCAATCATTACTGAATGTTTCACTGCTGTCTCAGACTGGCTTTTCATACACAACCTTAACGTCAACTGCAAGAAGTCTTATTTATAATCAAACATTTACCCCCCACTACTTCCCTGCGGGTCAGTGACGTACAGCTGATGACAAAGCATGAGATGCGCTATCTGGGAGTCATCTTGGATCAACGATTGAGTATTGAAGCGCACAGACAAAATGTCGACAAGGCAGTGTACCATAAAATAAGGACCATCCGTTATCTACGCCTGCTCCTGGACCTCTCAGACTTTCGCATAATATTCTAGGTGCTCATCCTCCCGCATCTGGACTATGCCAATATTATTCTCCAAGGTCTGTGAAAACACACACTCCAATCGGCCATGAACACAACGGCTCAAACACTACATGGAGGGTCCAGATTTGAACACGTCACACCCATCTTAATGCAGTTACACTGGCTCCTAATAGCAAGCCGTTTGGTTTACAAAGCCCTATTGATGACGTTTAAGATCCTACACGACATATCTGTGGACTCCCTTGCCACAATTATACAACACACCCCAAACAACAGAATGAATAGATCAAGCATGACGAACACCCTGATGACCCCTTCATCAATAAGGACGTGCACCCAAGCCACCAAGAACAGTGCCTTTTCTTTATATGCACCAACTCTGTGGAACGCCCTCCCTGTTTCAATCCAAGCCATCTCCAACCATTCAACCTTCAGAAAAACCATAAAGACTCACTTGTTCCAGCTCTTCTACAACCACATTCCATAGATAGGACATGTCCAATTCCTGTCAACCCACAGCTCAACCTCCCCTATGTAACCGTTAAGATCTACTGATCAACTTGTAATTTAGTTCCCTCTATTCTACCAAAGTTCCTCCTGACCTACCCAAGATGATGATCCTGGCAATGTTAATCACTTGTTCCAGTTTAACACCTGTTCTGTGTAATACCTGTTTGATACCTGTTCTATGTAAAATAGTTTGATCATGTTCTTTGTAAACCACGCTAATTCGGAAATAGTGCGGTATATAAAAACAAAGAAGCAAGCAAGCAAATAAATAAATATATATGAGCATGTACTTCAAAGAAATCATGCGGAACCTGCCAGAATTTGCCGTCCATGTCTTTGAGGACTGTCACAAAACCTTTCAGGCTTTGGTTGCCCATGGCAAGGACTGCTCTAAATTTAGATGATGCTTTAGAGTCCGCAGGAAGAGTAGCAGTGGTAGGCATCACTGCCCGCCAACTGGCATGACTGCAGTCCTCCAACCTGGAACAGTTGGGTCCAGGACAAGATAGCCAATGTTCTGTGCTGGAGGGAGAACCTCTTCGGGAAGCTGGTGGAGGGAAAAGTGGAGGAGCTCGATAAGGAGCCTGTGACTCTCTCTAGGTTCTCTAGGAAGATGGCTGATCCCACGTAGAAGAAACACTTGGGCAAGAAGGCGTTCTACACATGCCCTTTCCTGTATTTCCCTGCCCAGCTGAAGGCGCAGGCCCTCCACCAGCAGTGGAGGGAGAAAGCCCAGAAGGCTCAGCCTGCCCTGCATCCCAAGCCAGGGGGCAGTTTTTTGACAGATTCCTCGGGAATATAGCCAGCTGTCCGCAGGGGTGTACCTCCTTGGATAGGGGAGCAGCTCTCCACCAGGTGGCCGCATATCACCTCGGACACCTGGGTGTTGCAGATCGTCCAAAGTGGATATCAGCTGCACCTTGCCCAGCTGACACCCTCATACACCCCGGAGGATTATCCCATGGATCCCACGCACCAGAGCCTGTTGCAGGAAGAAATCTCTGCTCTATTAGCGCTTGACACATTAAAGAAAGTTTTTTCTCGAATTGTAAGTGTTCGTTCATTCAAGGTTTGTTTTGCGTCTTCCTTGAAGTCTCCTGGTTTTATGTCCGGTTGTAATGCTTATGTAATTGTCTTAAACCCTTATGCAGCATTAAATTCATAGTTTTTCTCCCTCTCATTGGGTTTAGTATATTCAGCATGTAATCCGGCATTTTTACTCTTGCTAAAGGTTTTGGCAATATCGCTGGACATATTATAGAAGGTTTCCCTTCGAATTGTAAGTGGTTTGGTTTTTCTTGCTCATTTTTGGTGATCAGCAGTTGGTTGTTTTGTAGCAGCAAAGCGCAGACAAACCAATGATACCAGGAGTCTGTTCAGAAGGTCCAAATCATTTATTTGTGCACAAGTCTCGAACCAGTCAATTTCAAAATGGCTGAGCAAAGTTTTCAAGCATTACAACAACTTTTATAGACTTCTGTTCCATTCTAGGTATAGAAAAACATTTCATTGGTCCCGGTAATCTCCCGTACCTCCCGTACCTCTTCTATTGGTCCCGGTACTGATAAGTTTATCCAGTTATGTCCCTCCAGTGGGCATGACACCTGCATACCCCCCTTCTAGTCCCAATTACAATGGTCAGTTCATCAACTTGTTACTTTCACACTTTCAAGGTTATAGAACCAATTTGTACGTGCAGAGGAGCTGGGCTCTGCAACTCATCTGTCAGCACTCCCAATTATTTCTTTGCAGATGTACTTTTTCTTATCAGTAACTTTTAAACATGTTTTTCTGTATTTTTCCATCTTTCAATACTGCAGTTCTGCTTACCTAAGCTAATTCAATACTTCTACTGAGTTCTATCTTACAATAGCAGCATATTGGGGGATGTGCAATCCTATATGCCTCTCCACAGGCCTCATTTACAGGTCAAGCTAGCCATGCTGGCCTGCTTATGTTCGGACACTGTGGGTCACAGGCCTGCACCTGCCACATTCCCCCCTTTGATTAATCTCACCCTATTACTTAATAAGGTGTGAGAATTAAATCACTTTCTGAAGAATCACATCCTGGCTAAAGGATTTCTACCAGGACTGGCTGTATATAAAGCCATGATTTTGGTTGCGGTCTTCCGCTCTACTGTACTATCAATAGTGTTATGAATGGAACGCATACAACATGGGATTAAACATGGTAATAAGAAGATAACAGCAACAAGGATTAGTACCAATACGATGAAAGTCTTAAATCCTCCCACCCATGAAAAGAGGTTAGCAAACCAATTAGGAAATTTCAATGAGTGCCACGTCTGTACTGGCACATAAGCATGTCTTTGCATATCTTTAGCAATTTCTTCAACTACTTGACCTTTATCATCTATTTTCAAACAGCAATTGGTTAAGTTCAGCTTACCACATACTCCTCCTTCAGCTGCTAACAAATAATCAAGTGCTAAGCGGTTCTGATATATCGCAGTGCGCATCTGTGTACTTTGTCTAGCTAAAAGCGTGAGAGCATGACTAGTTTCATTGGTTATTATTTCAACTACTGCTTGTAAGCGAATAATACGATTAATCATATAAATTGGGGTACGATAACCATACATACCATCATCATTCCAAGTGGCGGGTCCATAATACTCAATAATTCTTTCTGGTGGCCAATCATCACCCTGCCATTTCTCCCACTTGCCTATCTGTAAGGCCTCTCTTTTGTCTTAGTGCTCTTTTGTGTCGGTGGGTAGTGTATACTGGGTATCCTAATTGTTCTCCATGTTCAGTGTTTAAAAGAAAGAAAGAAGGTCTGATGGTTCCTAAGACACATGCTCCTCCCCAGTGTGGTGGGAGTTGTGCATATGCTCGGTTTCCACAGATCCAATATAGGCCAGGTGGGGCCTGCCAGGCTTGGATTTCAGCAAGGTTAGTCCATAGACCTGCAAGTTCAGGAAATCTGGCTAATGGGTTAGGAGGTTCAGGATGTCCAATTCCTGACCACCATGCTATCTTCTTGGTTGTGGCATTATAGTACTTTTGGCTAAGACAGACCAGCTGTCCTACCTTTTGGGTGAACTGGGGTCCAGTTCTGGCATAGCAAAGACGTCCAACGATTGAGTGCGCTAACACCCATTCACTGGTAGTCTTATGTAATTCAGTCTGATTATAAATCATGGAATAATTCAATTCTTGGGCTTCCCATGGCCACTGATCTCCCATTTGGGTTCCGCCACAGAAATAACAATCTGTGATCTTAAGACTAGATACTACTGCTCCGGCTAATTCTAGAAATAAATTCTGTGAGGGGTGAGGGATCTCAAACTTATTTACATGCATGGCTTCATAAAAAGTATTATGAATATGATATTTAGATGACTTGTGGGCTTGAGTATTCAATCTGATATACACAATGGTCCCTGGATCTATTGCTCCTCCAGCAATACGTAAACCAAACTTATATCCTTGTTTCCATGCATGGGGATTGTGTATACGTAAGTGTAAGGGGTTACAAGCATCTTTCTGACATTTATCATTTGTGGTTGGCTTGGTTAAAGTAGCCATTCGTTTATCTATTTTCTCATCAGTTATACCAGTGTTCCAGGTAGCATAAAAAACACATCCCCAATACGGGCAATAGTAGTCTGCTGCTGGGGCAGTACTATAGCCTGGTTCCTTTTTACCTGTACACTTTCTCCATCCCGTGGCACCTTCTGGACACATATACTTATGGTCATTTCGATACGCTTTCTCCCATGTACCACAGGTGGAATAACTATCTCTATTAATAGCATTGCATGCATCAAAATTCAAAACAGCAGGTTTAGTAATGTCCTTAAGTGGCGGCGTTGCAGCTAATATAGGTCCATCTGCATCCTTCCATCTTATTTCCATCGTGTAATAGGATGGATTCTGATGCGGATTATAGCATGTTTTAATTTTTCCATGAGTGCAAACATTTAGTTCAGTGGTGTTATAGATACACCGAGTTACTGTCCCCTTGCAGGTATAGTAAGAATGATAAAGCAAAGTCTGAGTTACTTTCAGTCCAATTCTAGTAGAAGTAATGCAGGCAGTGCATGGAGGTAAAGCATGAGTCTGTTCAAAACTTCCAAAGAAGGCAACCAAAGCAAAGCAAAAGTAGAGATGCATGTCGATGTTGATTGGAGTTCTTCTGAATCCTCAGCTTGCTGATCTTGATCACGACGTTCTATTATTCTTCGTCCCGTTTGCTAATGAAGCAATTTAACGGGTGCTGAGTGTTGATTGAAGATCCTCAGGTTGTCCAGTACACATTAACCAACTTATTAGTAATTTCAGTTGGCTTGTGAAGTCTGGCTTAGTCAATGTAGTCTCAAAGTAGTGTGTCAAATCACACACAAATTGGGTTCGTTGAAACAAAGCTGTTGCTGCATGGAAAACAGCAATCCTCTTCGAAAGACTTGGCTGCTGCAAAGCACTTGTGATGAAGTGTCTAAGCTGCTGGTTGTCGTCTCAAAGTAACTCGCAAGGGTACATCAGGGTGCTGTTCTGCTGTCCACTGCTCTGGTTCAGGATCGGCGGCGGGCTTGACTCTGCTGTGGTGGATCCAGGCGTCGATCTCGGCTACCTTTACTGCAGTTGGGGTAGACAGGATGACGGTGTACGGTCCCTTCCAATGGGGTTCCAACGGTGTCTTCTTCCAATCTTTGATCCACACCGAGGTACCAGGCTGGTAGGGATGCAAGGGTTCCGTCAAGTTGATAGGCAACTGGTCTTGGATCCACGTATGGAGAGTCTGCAGAACAAAACTAAGAGCTAGAAGTTCTTGTCTGGTTATTTCTGAACCAATTTGGGCTAGACTTCCTTTGATTCCCTGCACTATTGGTGGGGGTTTACCATACAAAACTTCAAAAGGGGAAAATCCTGTTGACTTTACAGGAGCTGAGCGTATTCTGAATAAAGCTATGGGGAGCACTTGGGGCCACTTCAATTGTGTCTCCTGACAAAGCTTAGACATTTGGGCTTTCAAGGTACGATTCATTCGCTCAACTTTCCCTGAACTCTGGGGTCTGTATGCAGTGTGGAGTTTCCATTGTATCTGCAAAGCTTTTGCTAACTGCTGAGTAACTTGGGAGACAAATGAGGGTCCATTGTCTGACCCTATTACTGCTGGAATTCCGAATCTGGGGACAATCTCTCTCATTAAGACTTTGGTAACTTCTCGGGCTTTCTCAGTTCTGGTTGGGAATGCTTCTACCCACCCAGAGAAAGTACAAACTAATACTAATAGGTAATGGTACCCATTGGCTTTTGGCATTTCGGTGAAATCGACTTGGAGGTTGTGCATGGGGGTCACACCTCTTGACTGAACTCGGGGTGCTGTAATAAGGCCTTGCTTGGCATTATTCTTGGCACAAGTTTGACATTGTCGTGCTACTGAAGCTGATATGGTTGTCATCAGAGGGATGTAGAAATGTGGTCTGAGTGCTTTTTCCATAGCACTTTTCCCATAGTGGGTAGCTTCGTGGAAAGCTTTGACAAAGGATGGTCCTAACAGTTCAGGAATTACTATTCGTCCTGGAGGTTGACTGCCCTCTTCTGGTGGCAGCTCAATCCATCCGTCTTTCAATACTCCATTTTCTTTGTCACAATAGTAGTCCAATTCTTTGGTGGTATATCGTGGGGTCCATAGATTCAAAGGTACTGGAAACAATGCTGCTTGCATTGGCATAGCTTGTGGGGCAATTTGTCCTGTCATAGCTGCTTGTCGTGCTGAGGCATCTGCAAATCTATTTCCTCGGGCAACTTCTCCTTTTCCTGCTTGATGTCCTCTGCAATGCATGACAGCTACACGTGTTGGGGCCCAAACGGCATCAAGTAACATCAATATTTCGGGACCATATTTGACTGATTTTCCTCCGGATGTGATGAGTCCTCTTTCTTTATAGAGAGCTCCATGGGCATGCAGGGTAGTGAAGGCATATTTGGAATCTGTATATACATTCAGTATAAGTTTTTCTCCTAACAACAATGCTCTGGTGAGTGCTATCAATTCGGCTTTCTGGGCTGATGTGCCTGAGGCTAGGGCTGATGATTCAACTACTTCGTGTTGAGTGACGACTGCATATCCGGCACAGCGTCGTCCATCAAGGATGAGACTGCTCCCATCAACATAATAGGTTTGGTCAGGATTGTCTATGGGCACATCTGTCAAGTCGGGTCGGCTGGAGAACACAGTCTCCATGACTTCGATACAGTCATGTTCTGGGAGTTCTTCACTGATGGGTATCAAGGTGGCTGGATTCAGGGCATGGCTCACTTCAAGTTGTATCTGTGGGTTTTCACATAACATGCTCTGGTACTTCAACATTCGGGAATTGGTGAGCCAATAATTTGCTTTCTGTTCCATAAGGGCAAGGACTGCATGTGGCACGGTGACTCGTATGTTCTGTCCTAGTGTGAGTTTGTCTGCTTCACTCACTAGTAGCGCTGTAGCTGCAACTGCTCTCAAGCAAGGTGGCCATCCTTTGGCCACAGGGTCCAATTGTTTCGATAGGTGGGCTACAGGTCGCTCCCAATTTCCCAATTTCTGAGTCAACATGCCTAAGGCATTTCCCTGTTCTTCATGTACAAACAAGTGGAAAGGTTTGTGGACATCTGGTAGTCCAAGTGCTGGTGATGACATTAATTCTTCTTTTAACTTTTGGAAGGCTGTGTCCTGCTCAAGTCCCCACTCCAGTGGTGACTTCTCTTCTCCTTTTGTGGCTTCATACAGTGGTTTGGCAATTTGGGCAAAGTTGGGTATCCAAATTCGGCAATATCCTGCCGCTCCCAGAAAGGCTCTGACTTGCTTTCTGGTTGTTGGAGTTGGAATTCTACATACTGCTTCTTTTCTTTCTCTGCCTAATCTTCTGCTTCCTTGGGTGATACGAAAACCCAGGTATTTCACTTCTTTTTGGCATAGCTGTGCTTTGGCTCTGGAAACTTTGTATCCAGCTTCCTCTAGTAACTGCAAGAGATCTTTGGTGGCTAGTATACATTCACTTTCTGATACGGCAGCTATCAACAGATCATCCACGTATTGGAGAAGCACTCTCTTTCCCGGGGCTACTGGATAGCTTGAAAGGTCTTGATTTAGTGCAGCACTAAAGATGGTAGGTGAATTCTTGAATCCTTGGGGTAATCTTGTCCAGGTAAGTTGGCCCCCTCTTCCAGAGATGGGGTCCTGCCATTCGAATGCAAACAATATTTGGCTTACAGGGGCTAATCTTATGCAAAAGAATGCATCTTTCAAATCCAGTACAGTGAAATGGGTAGCTTCAGCAGGTATCAGTCCTAGGAGGGTGTAAGGATTGGGTACGACTGGATGTATGGTCTCAGCTGCATCATTCACTCTTCTCAAATCTTGCACTGGGCGATAATCATCTGTCCCAGGTTTCTTTACTGGCAAAAGTGGGGTGTTCCATGGGGATTGACATACTTTTAGTAGGCCATACTCAAGCAATCTTTGTAGGTGGCGATGAATGCCTTCAATTGCGGCTCTTGGGAGAGGGTACTGTTTGACGTGCACTGGTGTAGCACTAGGCTTGAGAGTTACAATCACTGGAGCTATATGTTTGGCTAGGCCTGGGGGGCTGCCTTCTGCCCATACTCCAGGTGGTGCATCAATACTTTTCAAAGTTTGTTCAAAATAGGTATCTTGTATCGAATCATCAATGTAGTATCTCCATTCTTCTTCTCGGGGAACCGTCAGCAGCATCACTCCTGCTGGTTTGGTTTGGGGATTTACTGTCATTTGCATTTCTCCTTGCTCAGAGAAAGATATTTGTGCTTGAAGCTTGGCTAACATATCTCGTCCCAGTAGTGGCACTGGACATTCGGGCATGTAAAGGAATTGATGAGTTACTTGCTGTCCTCCCAGACTGCATATTCGGTTTTGAAGGAAAGACTTTGTGGCTTTGGCACCAGTTGCTCCTATAATGGTGACTGCTTTTGTAGTGAATGGGGCTATCTTTTTGTCTATTACTGAATGTTGTGCTCCAGTATCAACCATAAAGTCCATAATTTGGTCTCCTATTTGTATTCCGACCATAGGCTCCTGGAGACCTAAAGCAAACTTGGAGCCCGGTCTGTCCTAATCCACGTCATTCTCATCATGGGCTGGTGTGGCCAATGCTTGAATGGTTCCTCCTCTCTCTCGCTGGAATTGTTCTCGATTGGCTCCTCCTCGGCTTCGGGGATAGCTTCGTCTTTCTTCTCGCCACTGATGGCTGCTGTCGTCATCATGCTGGGCGTCTTCGAGTTGCGGGCACATATCTCTCCAATGTCCTTCCTCTCTGCAATAGGCGCATTGGTTCACGCCTAGTCTCTGGGTCCGGCCTCCGCCTTGACCCCGCCCTCTTCCTCTGCTCCTTCGACTAGGGACACCTCCCCTTTTCTGTTCCACTATGGCCGCAGCCAAAAAATCAGCTTTCTTCTTCATCTTTCTATCACATTCTCTCTGTCTTTCAGTATCACGATTCACATACACTTTATGAGCGACTTCCAGTAACTGTGTTGCATTCATGCCCGCAAACCCTTCTAACTTCTGTAATTTGCGTCTAATGTCTGGTTGAGACTGGTTTACAAAAGCAGAATTCACCATACATAAACTTCCTGGTGCCTCGGGATCATAGGGAGTATACATTCTGTATGCTTCAGTTAATCTTTCATAAAAATCTGCTGGGCTCTCATCTATCCCTTGGATAACTCCTGTAACTTTGGAAAGGTTCATAGCTTTCTGGCCCCCCCTTTTCAGGCCTTGTAAAAAGCCTTGGCGAAAACGGGCTAGGGCTGTGGATCCTTCATCTGTATTTGGATCCCATTGGAGGTCTTCATTCGGGAATTCTCTCTGAGCTGCTTCCCTACGATCTATTATATTCTGCCCCTGTGCCGGAGCTGCAGGGTTTTCTGCCATCCATTCAATAGCTGCTTTTCTAATTCTTGCTCGTTCTTCTGTAGTGAATAGGGTGGTCAGGAGCTGACGGCAATCTGGCCAAGTGGGTTGGTGAGTTTCCATAATACTAGTTACTAATTCTGTCAGCTCCTGGGGCTTACTAGTATAGGAGGCGTAATGCGACCTCCAATTTAATAAATCAGTTGTAGAGAAAGGGATATACACATAAGTTAGGGGTCCCGCTACCACTTCATCATTATCATTCTTTACGGGCACTCCCGGGACTTGCCGTAAGGGAAACAGTTTAGCTGCTATGGGTGTCTTTTGGGATCTAAGGGTTATTGTCGTTACCTTTGCAGGAGTCACTTTCTTTTTCTCAACAGGTTTTGCTTTGGGTTTCGCTGTCACTGGCGTGCTAGTGCTAGTGCTGGCTTTCTCAATTATTTGTACACTTTCCTCATCTGGGGGATTCTCTCTTTCTCCTCCTTCTTCAGTCTCCACTTCTGACTCGCTTTTTAGGTCCTCCTCTTCTTTTCTCGCTAATTCTTCCTTTTTCTCTTCTCCAGGAGGGGGATCAGGGGTTGGGTCCCGCCTCGGCTCTGGCCGTCTCTGGGTTTCTGGGGCAGGACGCCGGGCTACTCTCACTGGACCTGGGGTTCGGGGCTGCCTGAGAGTTATTTCTGGGGAATCAGGATCTGCCAGGATGGGCTTCTGTCTGGCTTTCTTATCCTGCTCGTTCATTCTAGGCTGTTCCGTTTTCTGTCTAGAATCTGCTTTAGCTAACATTATTCTGCACTGTTCCTCATAACAGCGCTGCGCCCAGGGGGGCGGATCTTCACAAATACTTAACCAGGAATCTATATAGGGGTACTGGTCGGGGTGCGCTATCCGCACTCTACGGTGTATTGACTGAATAATCTCTACTTTGAACGTTCCCTCTCGGGGCCAGATGGGGTCTAGATCGGGCCACTCCCTAGTACACAAAATTTGCAAACGGGCTGCTGTCATTTTAATACCATAATCTCCTGAATATCCCTCTTTAAAATGTGCGATCATACATTCTAATGGAGTGTTTCTAGTAGACCCCGCCCCTCCCATTTCGATGTGTGCGCGCAACAACAGACAAAAGGAAAAGGAGGGCGGACCGTGGGTAAGGGGTCCTCACGGCCCTGGAAACGTATAAGGAGTACAAATAACAAGACAAGACGACAATCGCTTCCCCCTTTTCGCGACCTGAACGCGGTCGCCCGGTCAGGAAATGCGCTACTCAGGGGTCCGCCGTCACTTGGTCCGTGCTGCCAGACCTCTCATTCACACTTCGTTCACACAATCATGCTAGCAACGTATCCCAGAATGCATTCGTTTCTATCTGTTCTGACTAGTCTTTTCCAATTTCCCAATTACAAAAAGGATGAGGGTTTCACCCAGCGAATTCCCATGCCAGGCTACTCGGCTCTTCCTTGAGAGGTGATCATGCTCTCTTACCAATTCCCAATATCTCGAGATTACAAATTCCAAAGTTCCAAGTTCCAATGGCAGTACTGCGCTTTCTATTTCTGTCTAGACCCAAAATCAAAACTATACTCACCGGATCCGGTCCTCAAACTTCCCAAGCAGGCGTATGAGTTGGACCTCGGACTCCCCTCACTCGGGTTCGAGGCGTTGACTCCAGCCGGGCTCGTCACCCGCCGAGGTCCGACCAGCTCCCTCCGATACAAGGGACCGGTGGCGCCAGGGAGCAGCCCTCGTCGGAAGGGCGCGATCCCGGCAGGACCAAGCCTATAGAGGCGGAAAGTCGTGGTATATTGCCCTATATACACTTTGATTCCACAACTTCCCGGCCAACGCACCAAGGAATATGTAGCAGCAAAGCGCAGACAAACCAATGATACCAGGAGTCTGTTCAGAAGGTCCAAATCATTTATTTGTGCACAAGTCTCGAACCAGTCAATTTCAAAATGGCTGAGCAAAGTTTTCAAGCATTACAACAACTTTTATAGACTTCTGTTCCATTCTAGGTATAGAAAAACATTTCATTGGTCCCGGTAATCTCCCGTACCTCCCGTACCTCTTCTATTGGTCCCGGTACTGATAAGTTTATCCAGTTATGTCCCTCCAGTGGGCATGACACCTGCATACCCCCCTTCTAGTCCCAATTACAATGGTCAGTTCATCAACTTGTTACTTTCACACTTTCAAGGTTATAGAACCAATTTGTACGTGCAGAGGAGCTGGGCTCTGCAACTCATCTGTCAGCACTCCCAATTATTTCTTTGCAGATGTACTTTTTCTTATCAGTAACTTTTAAACATGTTTTTCTGTATTTTTCCATCTTTCAATACTGCAGTTCTGCTTACCTAAGCTAATTCAATACTTCTACTGAGTTCTATCTTACAATAGCAGCATATTGGGGGATGTGCAATCCTATATGCCTCTCCACAGGCCTCATTTACAGGTCAAGCTAGCCATGCTGGCCTGCTTATGTTCGGACACTGTGGGTCACAGGCCTGCACCTGCCACAGTTTCTGGCAGTACTTTATTTTCTATTGTAATTTTCATGCATTTGTATGCCTTATGCAACGCCATACTCGGGGGCTCCTTTCCCCTACATTTCCCACATAAGATCAACAATTTATCCAATTCATTTGAACTTTTTTTTTTTTTCAAGTTTCAACTACTTTATTTCAAAAATGAAAAAGAATTACAATCAAGTCCACATTAAGGGAGAGCGGACAGCAAAAACAAAAGAAAAGCCCAAGAACATTATTACAAAGAAATACTGGGCCCCGACTACAGCCAGGAAGTTGTGTTAGAGGGGGTGGCCTCTCCCAGGAGTAAGGCCTTGGGAGTAGGCCCCTCTGTAGTGGGTTTGGATGTTTCTTTGCTTAGGAAGAATGAGAGCTCTGGGAATGTGCTTCCAACTGTATTGGATTTTCCTGTTTCTGTTCCACCGGTTGTTTCCCCTAATGAGGTGTCTTTGAGAGATGTTTGGGAGATGGTGGCCCGCATGGAAGTTTCCCTGCGGGCTTCTCTCTCCCAAGTATCACAGTTTTCTAAAGAGGTTGTACAGAGGCTGGGTATCCATCAGGAAACTATAGTTAGGCATAACACTGTTTTGAATAAAGTAACAGGTCAGGTTTCTGCTATGGAAGCTGTCATTTCTTCTTCGATTAGAGATAACCTTACTATTCACCATCAAATGGAGTCCCTTGAAAATGCTGTGCGTGCTAAAAATCTGAGATTTTTGAATTTCCCGCAAACTCATTACTTGTCTCCTATTATTTTGTTGTATAAGTATTTTAAAGAGGTTCTCCTAATTGATGATGAAGTTTCTATAAAATTTTCTTCTGTGTATTATGTTCCTATACTTGCTTCTGCAGGGACCTCCTCTCCCATTGCTGAGGGTGTTGAGAAAGGTTTGGTGGCTCAGTCGTTAGACGTTTCCGCTTTTTTGGAATCCTCTACCGACGAGATTACTAAACGTGCCACTTTGGTGGTATCTTTTGTTTCTTTGGATGATAAGAACTTGGTTTTGCGTTCATATTTTCCAAAGAAGGATTGCTTGTTTTATGGATCTACTGTGCAGGTGTTTCCTGACGTTTCTAGAATTACCCAAGTTAGGCGTAAAGGTTTTTTGGCATTAAAGTCTCGCACCCTCGCAATTGGGGCTTCTTTTTTGTTAAAGTACCCCTGTAAATGTATAGTGTTATATGAACAGGTTAAGTATGTTTTTATGGAGGCCGACCAGTTGAAACTGTTCTTGCTTAGTAAGGAAAGTGTTTAGATAATTGTGGTGTTCTTCCTGCCTATGTACTAGGGTTATGTCTGTAGTCGGGGCCCAGTATTTCTTTGTCATTTGAACTTTTAACATATCTGGATATATTTTATTTATTATCAGTCGCATTTCCTTTATATATCAAATCGCAGTGGTTTACTTTTTACATCACGTGCATGCGCATGTATATGGTTTTTATTGCTATTTTTACTAATTTTGCAATTTAAGGCTGAACTAGTTTTTTGTACATTAATATAGTTTAGTTAGAAATTAATTTTACATCGTACAGTTTTATATAGGTAGCAAATACGTTTTAGGATACGGTTGCACATGTTAAGTTTTCTTGGCAATATAAAGTGCAATTATTGCACAACCCTTAGTTTTAAAACTTCCCATTTGCTATTTATTTAGAATCAATTTTCTAAAATTGCACATGTCTTTTTATGGATCATTTTTTATTTTTTAAGGTTCATGATCCCTTCAGGATCCCATCAGAGAAAGGGTTTTGTTCAGTCAACATACGTTATAGTGGTAGGTTTCTCTACTTAATCGATCAATATTATGCTGTCCCTAATTGTTGCATATAAGGTTTCCACTGTTTCCTTCCTGCTCCTTTTGTTCTGTAGTCTCCTCTAAGATATATGAATTTTTAGGCATATTAATTGTTCATTCACAATCTTTTCATTTTATTTTTTCAAGTTGGTTATTAATATGCTTAATGTACCATATACTTGTTTTTATAGTTTTAGTTTATATGGTCTTAACATATTGTTTTATCATTAGTCCTCTCCTGTTTTTTCCCCTTTTTTATTCTTTTAATTGTATTTATTTCTTTCATTATGTGTTTATAATGTTATTTGTTACGGGAGTTTTATATCATTTTGTATTAGATTTATTTATCGAATAGTTTTTTTATGTTTATATGCAGCTTGGTGCACATTGTTGCTGTTTTATTTTTAACTTATGTTTTATTAGTTCTCCAGGACCAAGCAGGAAGTCAGTCCTCACATATGGGTGACGTCGGCGCCGACGGAGCCCTCGCGGAGCAATTTTCCCCAGCTTTCAAAGAAAGCCTTTGGGAATTGCAGCACGCATGCGCGGTCCACTTCCCGCCCAAGGGTGCCATCTTAGCCAGTCTTCTTTTTTCCACGGAGCCCTACAGACGTTGTCTCACAGTCCCCGCAGAAAAGTTGATTTTCTTCAATTATTTTAAGCGGTCTCTTTCCTGCCCGGACTCGCGACGCCGGTTGCGAGTCCTTTTTCCTTGTTTTTCGGTTTTTCTGACTTTTCTGTCAGTTTCGTTTTTTCTTCGATTTTTCGCTGGCAGCCCGGTCCTTTGACCTCGCAGGGGCCCTTTTTCCCCCGATGGCTGCCAGTGGCTTCAAACGGTGTGTTCAGTGTGACAAAAATATGTCTCTAACTGACACACATGATCATTGTCTACGCTGCCTAGGCCCAGATCACGAAGAACTGATCTGTGGGGCCTGCAGCAAGATGTCCTCCAAAGCTTTACGGAGTCGGCGGCATCAGCGGGAAAGAATCTTCACTGATCCCACCCGTACCCGGACCTCGTCGGAGGCTTCGGCGTCCAGAGGCTCAAGCTCTGAGCACCGTCGAAGTTCCTCGGACAGAGGGTCTCCCTCAGGGGATCATCATCGGAAGTCAAAACCCGCGAGGGCGGCGTCGGTGGACGCTCCTGGTTCCGCGAGGGCCAGGTCGCATAGCCCCGATAGCCGTCCCAGGTCTTTGGAGATGGAGCGTCTCGCAAAACGGCCTCGTCTGGAGAATAAGTCCTGTTGTCCTCGTGGACTCGCCTCCGAGGGGTCCGACGTCGGGCCCGACGCCGTCGGGGCCCGAGTCGGGGGCTGCTGGGTCTCCTGAGTTTGGACTCAGGTTGACGGCCCTGGAGAGCAGTCTGACTGCCTTCATGGCCCAGCAGCGGGCACTGATCGCTAGCCTCACTGGCGTCTCTGCCCTGACCGCCGGGACGTCGACGTCTAAGTCGACCCCGGAGACCGAGCCGATCCTCGAGTCCATGCGGGCTCGAGTCGATCCTCGGTCGAGGTCACCCTCGGCCTCCCGTTCGGGACCGAGGTCGCCGACGCCGACCCCCTCGGCGTCAGGGCGGCCGGCGTCTACGCCCGCCCGACCTGACCCCATCGACTCCTCCTCGGAGTCGGCCTGGGAATCCGAGGAGGAAGAGTCACCTGATTCCTTTCGGACTCGGTGTGTCCCATCGGACTCCCCTGAGTCCGAACCTCGGAAACAGTCCCCTCCGGAGGACGCCCGGTTCTCGGACTTCGTAAGGGATATGGCCAAGGCCTTGGCCTTCCCTGCGGATCCCGAGGAGGAACCTCGAGCCGAAGAGCTCGACGCCCTCCAGTACGACTCTCCTGCAAAGGAGCACTTTACTGTACCGGTTCCTCCCATGCTGGAACGACTGCTCTTCCGCATGTGGGAGAGTCCGGCGTCGTCGCCGGTTTTAAGCAAGCGGGTCGATTCCATCTATCGAGTCCGCAAGAGCCCTGGCTTCCAGAAGGCACAACTGCCGCACCATTCCATGGTGGTGGAATCGGCCATGCATAGGCTCAAGAGCCGGAAGATGCACTCCTCGGTGCCTCCCGGCAGGGAGGCCCGCAACCTGGATGGCCTCGGTAAGAAGTGTTTCCAAGGCTCTATGCTTGCTTGTCGGGTCCAGACCTACCAGCTCTACATGGGCATGTACCTTAGAGACCTGGCTAAGGAGATAGCCGGATTCTCTGATGGACTTTCCGAGGAACCTTTGCGGAGGTTCCTAGCCTTGTCCACTGGAATTCGAGAATGCTCCAAGTTCATTTCTCGAGCAGCCTATGATGGCTTTGAAGCATCGGCTCGAGTGGCCGCAGCCGGCATCGTTGCCCGCCGACAGGCTTGGCTTCAGTCGTCTGACCTTGAACCCTGGGTGCAGGACAAGTTGGTCGATGTCCCCTGCCGAGGTGAGAACCTATTTGGCAAGCCCATGGCTGAGAAGGCTGCGCAAATCGAGACGGAAACTCTCACCAGAACAAGGCTCTCTAGAAAGACCTCTGCCCCTTCCCAAAAGAAGAAGGGCTCGGGAAAAAAGTCCTTTTACCCGAGGAAGGCGGCTGCCTATAAACACTACCCTCAGTATCAGGCCTCCTCAGCTCCCCAACAGGGTCAGCAGGCCAAGGGACGGGGTAACGGGTCCCGTAGGCAGCAAGCCCCCAAGCCTGCCCCACCGGCCCCTGTTCAGCAGGGTGGGGGTTTTTGACTTCATCGACATAGCCTCTCCCCCTCAGCTGGTTTCTCCCAGCACAGGAGGCCGGCTGGTCCACTTTGCCCACAGGTGGTCCAACATCACATCAGATGCCTGGGTGCTTCATGTTGTGCGAGAAGGCTATCTTCTCCACTTCCACCAGGTCCCTCCCTCCTATTTTCCGGGAGAGCCTCCACGACTCCCTCTGCACAGGGACTTACTCCTTCAGGAGTTAGTCTTCTTCAGGAACAGGCTGTGGAACCGGTGCCCCACCACCTGAGAGGTCAAGGCTTTTATTCCAGGTATTTCCTAATACCAAAAAGCACAGGAGGCCTCAGACCCATCCTGGACTTGCGCAACCTCAACAAGTTCCTCGTGAGGGAGAAGTTCAAGATGCTTACCCTTGGAATCCTTCTGCCCTACCTCCAGCAGGGAGATTGGCTATGCTCCTTGGATCTAAAGGATGCCTACACGCACATCCTCATCCACCCAAGCCACCGCCAATACCTAAGGTTTGTGGTGGCAGGAAATCATTACCAGTACAGAGTACTGCCCTTTGGCCTATCCTCCGCACCACGAGTCTTCACAAAATGTCTCGCGGTGGTGGCGGCTTATCTCCAGCTTCAGGGCCTCTATGTCTTTCCTTACCTAGACGACTGGCTCATCAGAGCATCGTCCTCTCAAGAGGTCACACAAGCCACGCACCGCACTGTGACTCTTCTCCAGTACTTGGGCTTTGTCGTAAACTTCGCAAAGTCCACTTTGCTCCCCTCGCAAGATCTCGAGTTCATCGGCGCAAGATTGCACACTCTTCAGGCGCGAGCTTTCCTGCCTCTCGACAGAGCTCAGCGGCTCATGGACCTAGCCAGCCGTTTTCGCAGCCAGTCCCTGGTCTCGGCCAGGCGCTTTCTGAGACTACTCGGCCATATGGCTTCCACCGTCCACGTGACCCCCAACGCCCGCCTGAATATGCGGCCTGCTCAGTGGTGCCTCTTCTCTGCAGTGGTGGCTTCATCAGCCGAACCTGGTACTCGGAATGCCTTTTCAATCTCCTCCGCCTGCTCAAGTACTGACGACCGATGCTTCTCTCCTGGGATGGGGAGCGCATTGCCAAGGGGCATGTACTCAAGGTCTCTGGACCTCGTGGGAATCTGCGCAGCAGATCAACTTCCTGGAGCTCAGAGCAATCCGTCTGGCTCTCAAGGCTTTCTCCCACCTGACTTCTCGCCGGTCCGTCCTTGTCCAGACGGACAATCAAGTTGCCATGTTCTACGTGAACAAACAGGGGGGCACGGGCTCCTTCCTTCTCTGTCGGGAAGCGCAGAGGCTCTGCTCTTGGGCCGTCAGCCGCGGCATTCTTCTCAAGGCAGTTTATCTCCCAGGCCAAGAAAATTGCCTGGCGGACAAACTCAGCAGAATCCTCCAGCCGCACGAGTGGCGACTGGATCCCTTGGTAGTTCAGAAACTTTTTCTGAAGTGGGGCCTCCCCACGCTGGATCTTTTTGCCAGTCCTCTCAACCGGCAACTTCCTCGTTTCTGCTCTCGGCAGCCGCATCCCCTCCGAGTAGCGGCGGATGCTTTTCTGCTCTCATGGTCGAAAAGCCTTCTGTATGCCTTTCCTCCTATACCGCTAATCTCTCAAACTCTTTTCAAGGTTCTCCGAGACAAAGCTTCCATGATCCTGATAGCTCCTCGGTGGCCCAGACAGCCGTGGTTTCCACTCCTGCTGCAACTGGCGGTGGAGGCTTCGTTCCCTCTGGGGTTTCAACCAGATCTCCTAACACAGGATCAGGGGTCCCTGCTACACCCCAACCTCAGATCTCTACATCTGATGGCCTGGCTGCTGAAAGGGTAGGCCTTGCTCCCCTTCTACTGCCAGCAGAGGTGGAAGAGGTCGTCCTAGCTTCCCGGCGACCTTCTACCCGCAAATGCTACGCCCTTAAATGGCGTCGTTTTTCCGTTTGGTGTACCCAGCAGTCTCTGGATCCTTTCTCCTGCTCGGTGTCGGTGGTCTTGCAGTACTTGCTCTACCTCTCTAATCTTGGACTTAAGTCCAACTCCATCAAGGTTCACCTCAGTGCTCTTTCAGCACATCATGTGCCGGTGGACGGCAGACCTCTTTCCAACGACCCTCTCGTGGCAAGGTTTCTCCGAGGTCTCCTTCTCCTTAAACCACCTCTGCGCCCGCCAGCGCCTGACTGGGATCTGAATGTGGTTTTGCAGCGGATCACCTGTCCGCCTTTTGAACCTATGGCTACCTGTCCTCTCCGTTTTCTTTCTTGGAAAACCTTATTCTTGATAGCCCTCACTTCCGCTAGACGCGTAAGTGAACTACAGGCCCTCGTGTCTGATCCCCCTTACACTCGGTTCTACAAAAATAGGGTAGTCCTACGGACTCACCCTAAATTTCTTCCAAAAGTGGTCTCCCCTTTTCACATCAATCAGGAGGTGGTACTTCCGACCTTCTTTCCCAGGCCACACTCCAGCCGAGCTGAAATGGTCCTGCATACCCTGGACTGTAGAAGGGCGTTGAACTTCTACCTTGACCGTACGCGGGAGCACCGCAAAGCTGCTCAGCTCTTCGTGTCTTTTGACCCCAATAAATTGGGGCTCCCTGTCTCCAAGCGTACTCTGTCCATCTGGGTTGCTGACTGTATCGCTTGGGCTTATGGAGCAGCCGGACTCTCGTTAGAAAGTCGGGTCACGGCTCATTGTGTTCGGGCGAAGGCTACGTCAGTGGCTTACCTCCGCTCTGTTCCATTGGCAGACATCTGCCGGGCCGCTACTTGGTCTTCGAGCCAGACTTTTGCGGTCCATTACTGCCTCGAGAGGTAGTCCCGCAGGGACAGTGCTTTCGGACAGGCAGTCCTCCGAAATCTCTTCGAGGTTTGAGCAACTCCTACCCTCCATCCCGGATGTTGGGCTACCGGTGGGTAATAATTCAGTGAAGATTCCTTTCTTCTGTGCTGCTGAGCTAGAGGGAGCTCATTTTTGTGCTTAGGGTCTCCAGTAGCCTTAAGCTTGGGAGTCCCATATGTGAGGACTGACTTCCTGCTTGGTCCTGGAGAAAGCGTAGTTACTCACCTGTAACAGGTGTTCTCCAGGAGCAGCAGGAATCAGTCCTCACAACCCTCCCTCCTCCCCTTCGAGTTGCAATCATATCATTTAGTTTTTTAAAGAATTTTTAAGCTGTCTTTTAGCTATGTCATCAGACTGGCTAAGATGGCACCCTTGGGCGGGAAGTGGACCGCGCATGCGCGCTGCAATTCCCAAAGGCTTTCTTTGAAAGCTGGGGAAAATTGCTCCGCGAGGGCTCCGTCGGTGCCGACGTCACCCATATGTGAGGACTGATTCCTGCTGCTCCTGGAGAACACCTGTTACAGGTGAGTAACTACGCTTTTTCATTGGTTATATATGATGTTCTCTTATATATATATGTAATGTTTTATTGTCACGTTAGTTGTTTTAATAGCACTACTTGTTCCCACCCATTATTTCCTCCCTTTTACCTTTCTTCCCTGTTCCCTTCCCTTCCCCCCCCTTCTGTTATATCCTTTAGACGTTCCTAAGCAATACAGATGAGTTCCTTTTATTTAATTTGATTGTAAGTTTTTATCTATTTAATTATTCTTTTATTTGTTTATTTATTGTTTTGATTTTATCTTATTTATGTATTTACCTGTAGTGGAGCCATATACCCCTGAGGAAGTCTCATACGAAACACGGCCAGTGTCGGGTTTTGGCACTACTCACTCCCTGGAATAATAAAGGCTTTACCCTTTCTGCCACGTCTCTTTACTGGTTTTTCTATTAGCTGACCTAGCCATCGAGTCACTTCCCCCAGCTCAGGTTGGAAGGAACTTCTATTCCAGATACTTCCTGATTTCCAAGAAGACCAGAGGGTTCAGACCCATTCTGGTCCTGCAAAAACCTGGTATGTGAGAAGTTCAAAATGGTCTCACTGGGGACCCTTCTCCCTTAGCTTCTACAGGACGATTGGCTATGTTCCTTGGTTCTGAAGGACATTGACAGTACCTACGGTTCATGCTGGGAGGCCAGCACTGTCAATACTGAGTGTTTCCCTTCGGGCTGGCCTCATCTCCATGAGTCTTCACAAAGTGCCTGGTGGTCGTGGCCGCCTACCTTCGGACCATGGGAGTCTTTGTCTTCCTGTACCTAGATGACTGGCTCATCAAAGATTCCATGCCGGACTGCATCCGGCAGTTTGCTGAGCTCACCATTCAAGTGCGTGAGTGCCTCTGCTTTATAATCAATTATCTGAGGTCCCATTTCCAGCCCACACAGCAGCTGGAGTTCATCAGGGCCCTCCTTGATACCACTCAGGCACGGTCCTTTCTATCGGAAGACTGCATGTAGCAGTTGGTAATGGTGGGTGATGTGCAGCACCATTTCCATTCACCAGCCCAAGTGGGTCCTTGGCCACATGGCAGCCACAGTGCATGTCACACCTCAAGCCCATCTCTTCATGCGGCAGGCCCAATGGATGTTAAGCATGCAATAGAAGCAGGCACCAGGCTGCCTCCAGGACAGGATCGTGGTCACCCCGCCCCTGGTACAGTCCCTCGACTGATGGCTCAAGCCAGTGAATCTGCTCCAAGAACGACAGTCCCCCTGCAAGACACTCATGATGGATGCAGCCAAGCTCAGCTGGGAAGCCCACCTGGATGGCCTGTGCACACCAGACCTGTGCTCTGAGCAGGAGAACCTGCTCCAGATCAACTTTCTCAAGCTTCGGGCGATAGCCAATGCCCTCCGCGCCTTCCAGTCAGGTGGTACTGATCCAAACAGATAACCAGGTGGCAATGTTCTAGATGAGCAAGCAGGAGAACACAGGCTCATACCTCATCTGCTGGGAGACTGTTAGGTTGTGGAAGTTCACCCTGTTCCATGGCATGAACCTCAGAGCAACATCTGCCCGGCAAGCTCAACAGCTTAGTGGACCAGCTCAGCTGAGTCCTTCAGCCATACGAGTGGACCCTCAAAAGGGCGGTGGTGAATTAGATCTTTTAGGAGTGGGGTACGCCTGTGGTGGATCTCTTTGCCATGGCACACAATGCCCAGGTGGCCTGGTTCTGCACTGAGAGTCCGGCCAGCAACCACCTGGCCTCAGATGCCTTCCTCTTGCACTGGGGGGGCTTGCTGTATGCATACCCCCTGATACTACTCATGGTGAAAACTCTCCTGAAGCTCCAGGCCTACAAGGGCTCCCTGTTCCTCATCGCTCCTTATTGGCCTCTGTAGCCAAGGTTCCTACTACTACTGCTGCAGCTTTCAAAGAGGGAGCCTCTCCGTCTGGTCTTCACCCCGGACAGGAGGGTGGGACTTTGCTGCACCCCAGCATCCACTCATTGGCCCTAACGGTGTGGATGCTGAGCAGGTAGTCTTCCCAAAGGTGTTGCCAACATCCTTCTGGCATCCTGCAAGGACTCAACACGCAAGGCCTAGGCGCTAAAGTGGTGAAGGTTTGCCACCTGGTGCATGGGCAGAGCGCTAGACCCCTTCTCTTCCACTGTGGACCAACTGCTGGAGTGCCTCCTGTGCCTCTCCAACTCTGGCCTGATGTCATATACGGTGCGAGTTCACCTCTGTGCAATAGGAGCATATCATCATGGCTCTGGGGGGAAGCCCATTTTGACCAAGCCTCTTTTAGCTCACTGTATTCGGGGTCTGCTCCTTTCGAAGCCCTGCTCAAGCCCCCTATGGTGGCTTGGGATCTCACTGTGATACTCATCCAGCAGATGCAGGTACCTTTGTGCTGCTGGACTTGTGTTCCCTGAAATTCCTTACCTGGAAGGTCCTCTTTCTGGTGGCAGGGAGGTTGGCCTGACGCATCAATGAGCTCCAGGCCTTGGTAACTCACTTGTCATATACCAGTTTTCGTCAGAACAGGGTGGTTCTCTGCTCGCACTCCAGCTTTCTGCCAAAGGTGGTTTCTGCATTTCACCTCAACCAGTCGATAGTCTTTTCAACTTTCTTCCCCTGGCCTCACACTAACCTGGGAGAGGCAGCGTTGTATACCTTGGACTGCAAATGAGCTCTAACCTTCTACCTGGAGCAAACGAAGATGCACTGTCAGTCCATAAAGCTATTCATTTCTTTTGACTCCAGTAGGCTGGGTGTCACTGTCTTGAAGTGCATGCTATCCCTTTGGCTAGTGGACTTCATCGCCCACACCTACTCCTAGGCTGGGTTGCACCTTGAGGGTTATATCACAACCCACAATGTCTGTGCAATGACTGCGACTGTGGCCAACCTACACTATATTTCTGCAGAGGAAATCTGCAAGGCTGCTATGTGGTCTTTGGTTCATACCTTTGCAGCCCATTACTGTTTGGATGAGGATTCCCAATGGGACAGCAATTTTGACCAGGCCATATTCCGGAATCTCTTTGGGTCTTAGTCTTCTGCTCACCAGCCCTTCTGTCCATCCAGGCTACCTGCAAAAACCCCTTAGGCCGATGTTGGCCGAGGATGCTGAATCAGATGAGTCCCTCAGGGATTACCTTGCTGTTCTTCTGGGTTTCTCCAGTTGGTTGCCCCTGCTGGTCTGTTCATCTCCTTCAGTTCTGGTAGCCTATAGCTTGGGAGTCCCATATGTGAGGACATATTTCCTGCTTGTTTACAGAGAAAACATAGTTAGTCACCCGTAGTAGGTGTTCTCCATGAACAGCAGGAGTAAGTCCTCACAACCCTCCTACCTCTCTGGGGAGTTGCCTTTTGGCTCCTGCTATGTTGTTAGACTGGAGAAGATAGCGCTAAGGCAGTGAACATGTGCTGTGTGCCTCCTAAAGGCTTCCGTTGGGAACTGGGGAGTGTCCCAGTGCGGGGCTCTGTCTGTGGTGTCACCTACACATGAGGACTTATTTCTGCTGTTCACGGAGAACACCTGCTACAGGTGATTTACTATGCTTTATTTTATGTTTCTATAGCACTAATTATGTAGACACTTCTCTACTAACTTAGGGAAGTCAATGTCGAGATTAAATAAATAATTAGCACAAGAAAACTTGAGTTCAACTTCAAGGTATCATGTAACGTAGAAGAGGGCTCCAGGCCTTTCAGTGCTATGACCCTGTCAGATTTTCATGATACTAGTGTACAGTGAATCTGAATAGAGACATGCCCATATTTTTTTTATTAAAGTGAAATTTTCACTGGCACCCAGTGCTCAAAGACCAGATTTCATTGCCCCTGCCTTCTATTTCATCTTCAGTTATGCTGAATATAGGTTATGAAATGATCTTCCTCTTAAGACAAGAGAAGAAACCAAATTCTCTGATTAGGAAGCAACTAAAGAAGTGGTTGTTTTTTCTGGTGTATGAAGAGGGAACAAGATGATAATGGTCATGCTTTTGTAATGTATTGGAATGTGGTCAGTTTTTGAAATTTATATCTGCTGTCTTGGGCCATGTTTACTAAATATTGTCATGCATTATGTGCTATACTACCCATGATATCTCTATGGATATGGACGCAGATAACATGTATTGATGTTTAATAAACATGGCCATTTATATAGTATGGGGGAAGCACATCAGTGATTCTGTTTCTCAGGTGTTACCTTGCATGTGAAGCCTGGTTTCTTGGGATTTCATTTAAATTTTTGCCTGCATATTTCTATTTTTAGTTTGTAGTTTGTGAGAGTCTCTCTATATTCTAAGTGTATGACTGAGGCCAGGTGTTCTGTTAGCATGAAGCTTCTATGTAAGGCATCTCTAGTAATCTGGTTTGTTCATTTTTCCCAGTAGGTGTATGGATTTTCTAGGGCCCACAGCAATATTTATTGTGCTGTCCTTTTCTAGGTAGGATCCCTTTTATATGAATTTTGGAAGTTAGTGCTGTTGTGGAATGATAGATTTGCTCTATAGATCCTGTGCTGTAGTTCTCACTTTTTCTTTCTGTTTCCTATGTGAAGTAATTTATAGACTGGGGTGGTAATGGAATATAGATAGCGTTTAAGATTTGCAGTTTTGTGTTCTTGATGCTGCCGGTCTTAAATTTAAAATAATTTGTCAGTTCAGATTCAAGGAAATCTTCACTGTTACTGATTTCTGGGCTTTTCCAACTTTGGCACATTATAATCCAGCCTGTGTACCATGATCTTGAATTCACGGCTATCAAGATTCTTTTTCTCATTTTATATCTTCACTTCTCATCAGTGGTCATAGCACTGATCAAATAAATCTGAAATGCAAATATTTGTGCAAATGAGACCCCACAATGAATCTTTGTACATGGTCCCGCAATGAGACCATTGTTCAATTCCAACTAGCACGCCTTGTAGCCTTGGGCAAGTCACTTAATCCTCCATTGCTTCAAAAGAATCCAAGTTATCAGTGTCCCTATTTAATGTACATTACCAAATTTAAGTTACAAGGTAAACCGCTTTGACTAAAATGATGAAGTGGTATAAAAAAACTTGTTAAATAAAATAAATGAGTCTCTGGTCTCTCCTGGCCACCAGTTGGATTTCTACACTACAGCCTGCTCTAAAGCCAGGCTGGCCAAATCCAGCAGGCCAAAGTCTTCCAAAAATGAATCTACCTGAAAAAAAAACCCCACTTCCTTTTCAATCACCTTAGAGATAAAAGACAAATTTGAAATAGGATGATATCCTTTTTAGCCATCCAAGACTAAGGACTACACACTGATTTAATAAAGCATTCACAATATCTCCTAACCATGTTAACATTGCATCAGAGCTACTTTTTCTTTTCTTTTTTATTTATGCAATTTTGCAGCAATCAAGAAGTAACAAAACCACTTGTATAAGAAAACAGAACAGCTACCTTTAAACAAAAACACAGGTGAAAGATCATGAACTGAGGATGTACATCTTAAGGATTTAGCTAATGTCATAATCCTATGGAATAATACTGGTACAAATTGCTCTAATCTACAGTCCCTAGAAGAATATGCTATTGAAGATTATATACACTTATTCAATTCCAGTCCCTGCTGCAAAGCTACAATTTTATCCACATATAAAGTAGCCCTTTGTTCTGCGGTTACTGTCTTCCTTCTTAGCTTGCTGCCCCTGACCTAAAAGTTTCTGCACTGTCCTATGCATTTATTTAGAGTTATTTCTAGCTTTTTCAGTGGCAGAAAAAAATCTAGCTACTACTGTCCATACCTTTACCCATTCCCTTGCCCTTCCCAGTTAACCTAAACTGACTAGATTTAAGCAAAACAAAGACAGGCCTAACTTTAGCCAGTTTTTCAGTCTAGTCAGTGACTGAATATTGCCATTGACCGAATTGCTAAAATCCATACAGCTCAGATATTCAGTTCTGGTGGTCATACATGGCTCCAGCATTGACTATCCAGGTCTATCTTAAAGCAACGATAGCCAGTTGCTTTAAATGTACTGACTGTTCTGGATGCACTGCAGTCTGGCTTTTATCCTCTAGTCTACATTCTATTGAAACGGTCCTTGTCAAAGTCTTCAGTTACCTTTTAATGGCCAAATCCAAGGGCCTTTGCTCGACCCTCATCCTTCTTGACCTGTCTGCTGCTTTCAACACTGTTGATCATCGCCTTTTTCTCAATACCCTGTTTTCACTTGGCTTTAGGAACTCTGTTCTCAGTTTTCTTCTTATCTTTCCCATCGTGCTTTTAGTGTTTGTTCTGGTGGATCTTCCTCCAGTGCTATCCCCCTTTTAAGTTGGTGTACCTCAAGGATTTGTCTTAGGACTTCTTTTTTCTTTCTGTATTCATTCCCTTGGTGATCTGATCTCCCCCCATAGTTCACAGAACTTCATACAGAGAGGAATAATCATCAGGAAGAAGGAGGTATTAGTGCCCCTATATAGGTCTTGGTGAGACCTCACTTGGAGTATCCTGTTGAGCTGTGGAGCCCGTAGCTTGCAAAGGATATAAAAGAATTGAAATGGTTCAGAGGAAGGTGACCAAAATGATATAGGGCCTGTGCCAGAAGGCATATGAGAAAAGCCTAGAAGAGAGGAGGGATGGGATGGGGGAATATAATACAAACATTTAAATACTTACAGGGTATTCATAAAGAAACAAACCTTTCCATATCGTCTTGCTAGACCAGTCCAGACAAGCGGGTTGTGTCCCTCTACCAACAGATTGGTGGAGACAAAGAACCAATGAAAAGCTCAGGTTTCAATGACATCACTCCCATGCCTCTATTCGCTTCAGCCACCAGAGGTCCCTTCAGTATTTGTTTGTCTGCAGCAGATGGTGGATGGATTGTCTCCTCTCTGAAAGAAAAAAAAAATCTGAAGACTGAGAGGAAAAGATTAATTAAATGTTTGTGAACAGTCTGTGGGTTGATCTCTCCAGTTGAAGTGGGACTTTCCCAACTTCCCGGCTAAGGAACGTAAGAAGGTCTGCACTCTCCCGGAGGAGGATTGCGTTAAGCTGTTTAGCATTTCCAAGATGGATGCGCAGGTCATGGCGGTCACCAGATGGACCACCATTCCTGTGGAACGCGAATCAACCTCAAAGGATTTTCTGGACTATAAGGTGGATTTGTTGTTGTGGAACCAATTTGCCATTGTGGCAACTATTCTGCAGCTAGTAGTATGTACCAGCCTGACGTCTTGAGCCCTGCTCCAGTGGATTCCGTCTCTACTGCTGGATGATACTAACCCTCTTTTGGAGTCTGTTGAGGCCTTCCTTTATGATGCCATGTATGGTTTAGTATGTTTGGCATCCAGGGATTGTGCCCTTATGACAAGTGTTATGGTGTTGGTTTTGGCTCTGGCACTGGGAAGTGGACTTCTCTTCCAAAGCCCAGTTGGCGCAACTGACTTTTAAGGGGAAGCTTCTGTCGGTAGCCAAATTGGAGAACCTGATGAAGGATCTGGATGAGTCAGAATCTTACTACCTTCCAGAAGACAGGTCCAAGGGGCCTGTGAAATGGACTGTTGACCCTTTCTAATCAGCCTCTGCCCATCCAGCGAGGGCACGCTGGCCAGATTCTTGGTGATCTTGGGCTTCTCATCATTGCCGACCTGGAAAATCTTCCTTCCTCTCTACTTTTGGGCTTTGGGCTCCTTCTCAGTCCTTTTGTGGATCACTTGGGTCCAAGGACTCTGGATATTCCAGAGGAGGACCCTACCGGGCTATGCGGTGAAGGCTTGGGGGCCCATTCCCTGGTTCCTCTAGTTGGAGACAGGCTTTGCCTTTTCTATCAGGAATGGGCCAAGGTTACCAAGGATCGCTGGTGCTAGACACCATTAAGCACAGCCATGTCCTGGAGTGCACAAATCCAATTCTGGATACCTTCGTCATCTTCCCTTGTGGGTCTGCGTTCAAAGTGCCTCTTTGTGGGCCACCGTGGATAAGTTGCTGTGCCTTAAGGCAGTGATCCCCATCCTGCCAGATGAGCAGAGCAAGGGCAGATACTCCATCTATTTTGTGGTGCCCAAAAAGGATTGTTCTTTCCAGCCCATCTGGACCTCAAGGAGGTCAATGAACATGTGTGCGTCCTGTGCTTTGAATGGAAACCTTGCGCTCTGTAATTCAAGCAGTGCGCCGAGGGAAATTCTTGACTTCTCTAGATCTGGCCGAGGTGTATTTTCAAATCCCGATCCGGATGGATTAACAGCACTATTTGTGTTTTGCCATACTTGGCTCTCACTTTCAGTTCGCCATCCTCCCTTTCAGGCTACCCACCACAACAAGGACATTCTCCAAGGTCATGGTGGTAGTGCAGCAGCAGCAGTGCTATGGCACCAAGAGATCTGTGTCCATCCATATCTGAATGTCTGGCTCATCCGGGCCCATTCCTTTCAGAGGCATCTCGGTTTGCATCCCGAGTAGTGTCCTTTTTGGACAGCTTTGGTTGGGTGATCAATCAGGAAAAGAGCCAGCTGTTGCCTTCCCAGTCCCCGGAGTTTCTGGAGCACGTTTCAATACTTGAGTGGGCAGAGTTTTCCTGACAGAAGAGAAAGTCAAAAGATTGTTGAATTTCTGGTTCTATTCTGTGTGCAGCAGGCTTTCGGAGTCTGGGATTAACTTCAGCTCCTTAGATTGATGGGGACAACCATAGAGATGATGCCATAGGCACATGCTTACATGTAAGTGTCCCTGCTGACTTGGTGGTCCTAGAGTTCTCAGAGGTTCGAGCACATGCTCATACTCTCATTGATGGTGAGGTCCAGCCTGTGATGGTGGCAGCAACCTGATCATCTGAGGAAGGGCATGCTGTTAGATGATTTCTCCTAGATCTTCCTGACAACAGATGCCAGTCTCTCAGGCAGGGGAGCCCGTTGCCAAGACTGTATGGTCTAGGGCCATTGGAACCACAGAGAAGCGGTGTGGTCCATCAACTGTCTTGAGGCGAGGGCCATCAGCTTGGCTGTTCCACATTTCTGGCCCCTGGTCAAGGGCCGAGTGCTTTGAGTGTTTTCAGACAGTGCCACAGCAGTGGCTTCTGTCAATTGGCAAGAGTACCGGAGTAGCTCTGGAGATGACTGTCCTATTTGCCTGGGTGAAGAAGAACCTCCTAGCCTAGTTGGCTCGGCACATTGCTGGGGTGGAGAAAGTGGAAGCAGACTTCCTCAGTGAGCACTCTCTGAATCCTGGAGAGTGGCAGTTGAGTCAGGAGGTGTTTCAGTTGATTCTGCGCTGCTGGGGTTGCCCCAAAATGAATGAATCTGGTGGCGACCCGCTCCAGTGCAAAATTTGCCGTTTTTTCAGTTGCCACACGGAGATAGGGTCCAAGGGCATCATCACCCTGACTGAGCTTTGGCCAAGTCAGCAAGTGCAGTACGTGTTTCTTGCGTAGCTCCTGGTGGGACATGGGGCTTCAGCATATAGAACACTTTCCAGACAGGATTGTTCTGGTGTGCTGGATTGGCCAAGGAGATCATGGTTTGGAGACCTGATGCAGCTTCCACAGGCACCTGCTCTTCAGTTGCCTCGCTCTCAGGGCCTATTGCAGCAAGGACCAATTGCCCTAGAGGACCCAGCTCCCTTCTCTCTTACAGCTTGGCTCTTGAAAGGAAACAACTAGTGCATAAGGGCTAGTCTCCAGTGGTAGTCGCTACTCTGCTCAGAGCCCAGAGGAGGTTGATCATGTTGCCATAGGCCTGAATCTGGTGTCTCTTTGAGTGATGGTGCGACGCTCAGCAGTTGGCTCTTGAAGAAGCCAAGGGGCCATCTCTGTTGCCTTTCTAGAAGATGGCCTGGAGAAAGACCTTTCCCTTAGCTCCCTGAAAGTTCAGATGGCAGCCTTGTCCTGTTTCTGAGATCCGGTGGCTGGTAAATCTTTGGCCTGCACCCGGACGTCTTGCATTTTCTCCAGGGGGTTTGGCGTCTGCGTCCTCCTCTTCGGTCTGTGATCCCTGCCCGGAATCTGTGTCTGGGACTCAGGACCCTGATGTCAGTGCCCCTTGAGCCATTGAAGTACACTTCTTTAAGGGATTTGATGCCCAAGACTGTCTTCTTGGTTGTGATTTGTTCCGCAAGGTGGATTTTCGAATTGCAGGCTCTGTCTTGCCAAAATCCTTATCTGTCTTTTTCAAAGGAAGCTGTTTCCATTTTGCCTATGCCTTCCTTCTTGCCTGAAGTTCTTTCTGCCTTTCACATGAACCAGGTGGTCTGCCTGTCCTCCCTCTCAAAGGAGCAGTGTCGGGAGAAGGATAAGGATCTGCACTTTGTGGATGTCTTGAGGGTGCTTCTCCAGTACATGGAGGTTATGAATTCTTTTCATAAGTCTGACCATCTTTTTATGCTGTTTGCTGGCCCACACAAAGGTGACTTTGGGATGCTGGATTAAGGAGGCCATTGCCTCAGCATATCTGTTGCAGAACTTACCAATTCTGGAGGGTTTGTGTACCCATTCTACCCTAGCACAAATGTTCTCATGAGCGGAGTAGAGCTCAGCAGCCCTTGCAGATGTTTGTTGGGCAACAATGTGGGCATCACTGTCTATTGTCGAACATTACTGCTTGGATATCCATGTACAGGTGGACACGGCCTTTGGCTCAAGGGTTTTGCAAGCTGCTATGTCTTCTTCCTGCCCAAGGGCATTGTAGCTTTGGTACATCCCACTTGTCTGGAATGGTCTAGCAGGACAATATGGAAGGTGACATTTAACTGCCCCTAAAACTGTAGTTGCTCTGTTCCTCTGCTGCAGCACCCTTGGGTCCACTTTGATTCTTTTTTTCACTTGGCTCTGCAGGTTCTTCATCTTCAGACAGCTTTCTGTTTATGCTTTCCTGTACCTAGTTCTTTACTGTTGATAACTCATCATTGCCCACGATTGAGGTTGTGTGAAGTTTGCCATGTTTCTCCTATATGCTTTGGGATGAATACTGAAGGGACCTTTGGTGGCTGAGGCGAATAGAGGCATAGGAGTGATGTCATTGAAATTTTGACTTTTCATTGATTCTTCGTCTCCACCATTCTGCTGGTAATTGAAATTGAAATGAAGCTGCAAGGAGTTAAACTTAAAAGCAACATCCAGAAAAAACATCTTCATGGAAAGGTTGGTGGATGCTTGGAATGTCCTTCCAAAGGAGGTGATGGAAGAAAAAACAATGACAGAATTCAGAAAGGCATGGGACAGACACAGAGGATCACTGTATAGCAAGAGGATGGAATCAAAGCAAATATAAATAACTTCATAAATGGACAGGGGTGACCTGACAGGAGTGGCAGGTGTAACTCTATAACTCTATTATTGGGCAGACTAGATGGACCATACTAGTCTTTATCTGCCGTCATTTGCTATCTTACTGTGTTACAATTTTACATTGATGACTCTGCACCTGAAATTTCTTCAGGAATCCAGGCCCATTTCTCAGCCTACTTGTTTGATGCTTCCTGGATGTCCTGCCTGCTGTCTGAAACTGAACATGGCCAAGACGGCACTCATCATCTTTCCCCCTAAATCCACCTTCCCACTTCTGCCTTTCTCTATTTTTGTTGATAAAACTATCATCCTCCCTGTTTCATCAGCTCACAGCCTTGGAGTTATCTTTGACTCTTTTTTTTCACTGCACATAGCCAAGATATAGCTATAATTAGTCATTTCTTTATCTTTAACATCTGCACAATTTTTCCCTTCCTTTTTGAGCACAATAACAAGATTTTTATTCACTCTCTAAAATCACCTCCTGTCTAGACTATTGCAACCTGCTTCTCACTCTTCTCCCCTTGAATCATATCTCTCCTTTTCAATCCATTCAGAATGCAGCCTAAAGGCTTATCTTCCACCAGTGTCTCTATGTGCAGATAACCCCTCTCATCATGCCACTTCATTGGCTCCCTATTCATTTTCACATCCAGTTCAAACTTCTCCAGATCTGCAAGTGCATTCATTCTCCTGCTCCTCATTATCTTTCCCTACACCCCTCCTCGAGAACTGTGCCCTTCTTTTCCACTGCCAACTCCAAATTTCATTCGTTCTATCTTGCTGACCTGTGTGTTTGAAACTGACTGCCTGAGTCAATGCATCAAGCCCCATTTCTGTTCCTTTTCAAATCCAGGCTAAAAACCCACCTCTTTGATGCTGCTTTTGGATTCTGACCCTTTACTCTTCTGTTTATCACTCGTGTGTTAAAATTATCTATCGCCCCGTTTGTTGTTTTTGTCTTGCATAGATTGTGAGCTTTATAGAGTAAGGACTGTCTCTCATGTATATGTACAGCTCTGCATATACCTTGTAGCACTATAGAAATAATGATAATTAGTAGTAGTAGTGGTGGCTGTGCTACTGAATATCAGCCCCAGAGTGTTTTGGGTGGAGGATTATTTGTTAAATCAACTTAGTTGTCTTCGTGTAAGTTAAAGAAGCACTATAAATATTGCTTCAGAATTTGTTAAACTCATTAAATTTGCCCATGTGTCTGAGGGTGGTAGACGGTGGAAGTGCAGGACTTGACTGTCCATCAATCAGCACATCGTTCTCTAAAAGTGTGAAATGAACTGTGATTGGGAAGGCTTTCTTGTCTGAAGACATTCTGAAAAATGTTCATGCTGTTTCTTCAGTGATAGGCAGTTGAATGAATGGAATGAAGGGCCATCTTAGAATACAGATGAACTGCAATCATTATTACAGTGTTGCCTTGTGAATAGGAGATCTGTGATGTTATCTAGTGTAATACTGGCCTACAGTTGTGGAGGCATACAACAGCTTGCAGAAAAAATTGCATAGCAAGAGGTGTTTCTCCACCAAAATCAACAAGAAAAATAAGGGGGGTTAGAATGCAAGTATAAATAAGGGATTAGGGAGTCTTATTTATTAGGAAAATGAATATGAACATTGGTATTAAACAGAAGAATAAGGGATTAGGAATTTAAGCAGCCCCAAAAATGTGAGATTTTAGCTAGTATTTGAATAGAATCAGAGTTGGCATATGGTACAGCAAGGTTGGGGGCCGATTCCACAATGTACATGGCTTGGCCAGGCCGCCTGGGTGCCCAAAAAATGGATAGGGCCAATTTGTACCTGATTCCGCAATCGTGGGAGCTATATGTTCCCATGGTTGCGGAATCAGGGCAGTTGGATGGCCCACCGTGCACCTGGTTACATGGCGGGAGCCGTCCCAGCATCCATACATCTATCTTGCGGAATGCTCTGGCTGGTGTGCCGGTGCTATGGCGTCCCGTCACCATGGCACTGGCACATCCTGCCAGAGCCACCAATGGCCTGGATGCAGTACAACCCCCGTTTCCCCGCCGTCTGACTCTCGGTGGGGGCCCCCAAGACCGGGATTGGGCGGTGGGTGCGATGCTGCTGCTGCAGCAGCACGATGGGTCTGGGGGGCCTGCAACATGCAATCTTCGCCAAGCCTGGCACTTATTCCACCCCCTGGTGTCTAGTTAGGTGCCGGGGAACATACAGAGGCAGGAGCTGAATTGCCCCTGTACGTCCTGACAAATGACCCCTCCCATACACTGCCCCTGCACCACTTCTCTCCAGTGCTCTCCGTACATACAGGGAGCGCTTACACCTGAATCGCCATCAGGGGCTAAACACAAGTTGGACATCCATCCCCACTATTCCTGGTTCGAAATGACCACCATGGTGTCTGAAGCTGGTAGTTGAGGAAAAAGGGCACAGATAATGTGACTTAGCTGATGAGTGGTCCAGAAGGAGAGGTGTAGGAAGAGATGAGAAGAGAGGTAATGAGAGCTGCAAAATGAATGCACTTGTAGTTCAGTAAGAAAAGTTTGAACTGAATCCAAAAGGGAGTCTCATTCCAGGAACATAGAAACAGAAAATGACAGATAAACCTTTCTAGTCTGCCCACTCATAAGAACTATTAAGTTCTACAATCCCTTCCTCTGCCTCAGAGATTCTCTGTACTTGTCCCATGCTTTTTTGAATTCAGATGTGATTCTCCTCACCACCACCTCCATTAAGATGCTGTTCCACACAATTAGCAACCTTTCTGTAAAGAAATATTTCCTTAGATTACTCCATGGTGTATATCTCTTCATCTTAGTCATATGGCCCCTCGCTCCAGAGTTTCTTTTCAGTTGAAGTAGGGCCACCTCCTGTGTATTTAAACTTCAGAGGAATTTAAATACGTCTGTCATAGCTTTGCTCTCCTGCCTTTCCTCCAAAGTAAACATAGGAAGATCGACCTAGTTTCCTCTGCTACTAACTAGATCATAATGTATATAGCCAAGAGTTCTCAATATTATTCCTGACCATCCGTACATATATTCATGGTTACATGTATATAGTTATTTGTAAATAAGGTTATCTTTATAATCACCTTTTCTTACACTTGTTCATTGTTATATGTACTTGTTCTTAGTTTTATGTAAACTGTTTTAATTCCAGATAAGGCGGTATATAAAACCATATAAATAAATGTTAAGATCTTCGAATCTCATCCTCATGTGCCTTATGACAAAGACCACTGATCCTTTAGTAGCCACCTTCTGGACAGATTCAATCCTGTTTATATCCTTTTGAAAATGCTGTTTCCGGAATTGTACACAGTACTCTAAATGAGGTCTCATTAGAAACTTACGCAAAGGCACTATCCTCATCATTTTCCTGCTGGACTTAATAGGAATAGTAAATTGTGCTGAAGGAAGCAACTGTGATACCAGTCACTGGTTAGTCAAGGGTACATCTGAACCCTCTGCACCAACCCAGAATGGCCAGAGGGGCCAGAATGATAATAGAGACCTGCAATATCTGTGAGAGCTCCCTTTCCATCCACATATTTCTCTCCATGTTATAACACATATAGCAGGATTGACTTTTTTGTATGCTTTAAGGAGTGGAGGACGAGCCAAGTGGTTAGAGCAACAGCCTAGCACCTAGGAGATCTGGGTTTGATTCCCACTGGTATGCCTTGTCATCTTGGGCAAGTAACTTTACCCACCATTGCCTCAGAAGAAAAGGCCTGGCAATCTACTTCCAGTCATACCTTGCCAAAAAAAACCAGGGACTGCTGGGTCACCAGGAGTCAGCACTGACTTGATGGCACTTTAAGAAAAAATAAAAAAGGCCCTTGCACAAAGTAGCAATAGTAAATCATGCTGCAGGACACAACTGTGTTACAAGTCTGGTGAGTCAAGGTTACATCTACTTCCCCCCTCCTCAACCCAGAAGACTGAAATGGTAATAAAGACCTGCAACATCTGGGAGATCTATCCATCCCCCCTAACTACAAAATTTTGCCAAAAATCTGCAATTCCACCACATGTGATGGTAGGTTCCTTTCCCTACCAAACATAACTCTGCTAATAAAGCAGGGAAGTCCTGTCCACAGACACAAGGAAATGGATTCTATAGGTCCTGTGCAAAAGTTTAACTTTTAATTCTATCCTGCACTGACATACTAAAATCTTAAAAGCAGGTTTCTGTATACAAGTCCAGTCTCTGGAGGTCAAATTTGTACCCAGATCCCCATCCTTTTGAATAATGACCAACTATACAAGACCACCAAACCAGTTGATCTGTGAATAAAACCTGATACAGCAAAGACATATCTCTTAGCGCTGACCTCTCCTGAGTTAGGGCTATGTTGACTACATTCTGTTCAGTCTGGAGGGGAGATGACCCCACCCCGCCACCCCCAGGGTGCTACAGGTATCTAGATTACCTTTGCCATTGCACAATTGAAGCGTTTGTAGAACGGACTTCATTATTTTGTGTGGTAATAAATAATCATAGCTTTAATCATGCATAAATATAATAATTATAATAAAATTTAAATAAACTGATACATAGTAGTAAAATGCTTAAAATGAATGGAGAAAAGATCTGCTAAACTATTGATTGGTAAAATGCAGTAGTCCATAGCCTTTGTGTCAAATGAGTTTAGCATTTCTTCTGTCAGAACCATGTACTCTAAATTCTCACATAGAAAACTTTGCAATTTCAGTATAAGGCTTTGAGATGCCTGGTATTCCAATGTAATGACCTTTTTGATTTTTCTTTGATTTCGGTCCTAAAAAGAAACATTAACAGAGGCATATTCAAAAGGAAGAGTGTTCTTCACCCCCTTTGAAACTATTTCTTCCATTACCATCTTTTTCTTTTTGGATTTTGTTCGGGCATCTCTAAATCAGTGCTAGCTCCTTCCCTTCTGGTCAGGTTGAAATAATAAACTCGGGTCTCTCTGCTCTTTCAGCTTCTGATTGTTACCTGCCGCAGTATGAAATATTTTTTTCCTGTTTTAGTATCTCCTCCACTTATTTTCCGTTAGCTTCCTCAGAAGCTTGGGTGTTGAGCGATCAATCCAATTAGTTTGTGTTTTTTCTCCATGAAATTTAGGTAATCTCTTCTGCTCTGGCAAGTACTGTTCCTCAAAATCAGAAACCAGAAAGAAAGCTTCCACACATAAAATGAAGTCATCAAATACAAGCAAACACCATATATAGGGAAGGACAACATCAAGTTTACTGAAAGCAACAACTAGATATGGCATGTTTCAGAGGTATGCCTGTGTCAAGTGTCAAAACTAAAAAACACAGAAAAAATATAAAAATTAGAATTGTAAACATTTCAAATCGTATAAACAAACATTGAAAAATATGTCAAAACAGCAATTATTAACAAACAAAAAGCTTAGAAATCATTAGCTATTAATGAAATAAAGGGGCTTGTTTACAAAGCCGCAGTAGCGGTTCGCGATCGTTATCGGAGCCGCGGCCCCATTGATTTCAATGGGGCCGCGGCTCCGATAACGATCGCAAATCGCTACCGCGGCTTTGTAAACAAGCCCCAAAAACTTGGAAATAATAAGAGACACAACTAGTTAAGTATAAACCTAAAAGTCAGTATAATAGCAGATATAACTTATTGACAGAGAAACCAAAAGTTATAGGAAAATTATAAATAAGTACCCATAGCAAGGAGTCTTAAGAGTGTGAAAAATAATGTGTGACTATATACATACAGGGTGGCCCAAAAAAAGTGAGAATATCTCGTAGCATATAAGTTATTTAAAAATTCAAAAAGACAGATGTAAACAATTGACAAATAAAGAAAAACAAAGATGGTGACTGTAAATTGTTGAAATAAAGACGTTATATAGCTAAAAAGGTAAATAAGTAAACTATTTAAGCTTTTAATTTACGAGATGTTCTCACTTTTTTTGGGCCACCGTGTGTGTGTGTGTGTATATGTATGTGTGTATATATATATATATATATATATATATATATATATATATATATATATATATATATATATAATATATGACATGAGTTCTAGTATAAAAGATAATAAGACAAAGCCATATTGGTACCATACTATAGTAGCATATATTAGGAGGTGTTCAACAATCATACATCCCATGGTAATTTTAGGAAAATAAATATAAAATTATTATTGAAATATGAAAGGTTTACCCTATCAAATTAGTTTCAGAGCTGCTGGTTATGAGGCTCTTAATGATATACCCAGTAGGTTTGATACTAATTTGGTATGGTAAACCTTTTATATTTCAATAATAATTTGATATACTGTATATTGCCCTGAAATTCCCGTGTATGTGGTTGAAGACTTCCTAATTTTTAATGTGTTCAACATTAGTTTATTAACAGTGTTTCCTAACTTTATTTGAATATTTGTTCTAAAATCTCATTCTGTATGATGAGACAAAATCTTTTAGAAAGAAGTATTTTCCTTGTGTAGTATCCTTCTCCTTTTTTTCATGAACAACCCAGGAATAAATGGATTACAATGGGTTCTGGCAGGCTCAACCTGTAACACAAAGATATTCATTCCACCTTGAGATACCCTGCATAATGCCTTTTCATCTTTGGCAAATGAGGATGCACCATTAATAGAAACTGAAGTGGCCTTAGAAAAGAAATACAACACCCTTTGTACCACATATGCCCCAGATGTTGTCAAGAAATCTCAAAATAAAAAACTGTTACTACTAAGAGACTCCATTATCAGAGGCATGAAATTGGGAACACAATTCCAGGGATCAATCAGAAGGTGGTCAGATACCTCCCAGAATCTTTAGGCAGCAAGAATACAAATAAGATTGTTAGTGAAGTAAGAGAGGAAAGTAAGTGTTGTAAAAGCGATACTGTTATCTTTCTAGGAACAAATGATCTGGTTAGAAACTGTACCTCTGCAGTGCAAAGAGACTTCCAAACTTTGGGAAAGAGACCAAGTCCTTTGTTAACACTAGCATTCTCAGACAATCTGCCTGTTCCTGGTGATGGGGAAGAGAGGCTGCATCACATAACCAGCATTAATATGTGGCTGTAAGCATGAAGGCTTTAGATGTAAAGGCAACTGGAGCAATAGATGGAACAATAAGAGGCTATACTGAGTGATGGCCTACATCTTTCTGTAGCAGGAAAAATGATCGTAGATGAAAAATCTTGACAAGATGTTGACAGACATTTAAACTAGAGAAAGGGGGTGACAGATGGCAAACAAGTTCAGAATGTTGCCCCCAGCAAAAGCATTACAGTGATGCTGAAAATAGAGAAACAACATTTATTTTATTTTTATAGCATTTTGTATACCACCTCTGGTACAATGACATCCAGGTGGTTCACAATCAGTTGGTACACTGTAACATTTATTTATTTAGTTATATAACTATTTTTTTCTGTACTGCTTTTCGCCAGGTCAAAGCGGTTTACAAGTATAGCAACAACATTTGCATGTTATAAGGAACTGTCAACATGTTTACATTGGTAGATTCGTTTTGTAACATTGTTAGCTATTAAATATTTCTTTGGATGATGGAGGGAGGGGGTATATATATTTAGCAAGGCTGCTAGATTATTAACCTGGGACAAGTGGGTGTAACTAACATTGTTTGGGGGGGGGGTTAGCGCCTTTTACCGCTCCCAAACCTCTCTGGCCAAGCGTACCTTCTTTTCTAATGCTATCGCCAACGCCCCAAATCAAACCCGGCACCTCTACTCCACACTCCGATCTCTCACTTCTCTTCATTCTAACCCTATCTCCGTCTCCGTTCCCTCCGCTCCACCCCCCTCTGTATTAGCTTCTACCTTCAGCTCCAAAGTCAGCTCCTTAAGAGCGTCCCTGCCATTCTGTCCCCCACCCATCTCCTCCCCCCCCCCCTACAGCTTCTCCCCCTCCCTCATCCCTCCATTCTCATACCTGGTCTACATTTGCCCTAACCTCCTCCGCCGAACTCCATAAACTCATTTCCACTTCCAATAAGACTTTCTGTTCCCTTGACCCCATCCCATCCTCGTGGCTTCTTGAACCCTCTCTCTCGTCCCTTCCCTATATTCTCTCCATCCTAAACAACAGTTTATCCTCGGGTGTCTTCCCCCATCCTTGGAAACACGCCCTAATCCGTCCAATTCTTAAGAAATCTTCCCTCGACCCTCTCGATCCACTAAACTATCGGCCCGTTTCACACCTTCCATTTCTCTCTAAGCTTCTGGAAAAGATTGTATTCGCACAGCTCTCCCACCATCTAGACTCTACTAACTATCTTCACCCACGCCAATCAGGTTTCCGGCCAGGTCACAGCGTCGAAACTATCCTTCTTGCCTTCACTAACTCTTTGCATGTAGCACACGATCGGGGCGATATCTCGGTTGCGGTGGCACTTGATCTTTCTGCGGCTTTCGATCTGGTTGATCACTCTCTTCTTCTAGCCCGTCTCAGTCAAGCCGGTGTTCACGGCACTGTCTTTAAATGGTTTCATTCTTTTCTTCACGCCCGGTCTGCCTCTGTACTACCCACGTCCCCCTCTTCTCTACCTTCTGCCCCCTTCCCTTTACCATGTGGGGTTCCCCAAGGTTCTGTCCTAGCTCCCCTTCTTTTTAATCTTTTCCTGGTACCCCTCACACTTATCATTCAACAATTTGGGATCTCTGCTTTTTACTACGCCGACGACATCCTTCTTCTTCATCACACCTCCCCACTTTCTCCTGATCTGACTCCCCTTAACAACTGCCTCACTGCTGTCACCTACTGGTTAACCCAAAACTGCCTTCACCTGAATCTGGCCAAAACCACTGCTATTTGGTTCCCCCACAGTCACCCCTCCCCCTCGTTAGCTCCTTCCTTGTCTAACACTCCCATATCCTTAGTCACTACCTTCCGCTATCTTGGTGTTCTCTTTGATTCAGATCTTTCCTTTCACGCCCATATCTCACATATTACTAAAACTTCCTTCTATTTCCTGCGTCAAATCCGTGCTGTCCGTCCTTTTCTTTCTCCTTCTGCCCTATCTACCCTCCTTCTCTCTCTTGTCATGTCCAGGGTTGATTTCGCTAACTCTATCCTTATTGGCCTGCCTTCTTCTCATTTATACCGCCTTCAAAGAATCCAGCATACCGCAGCCCGCCTTCTTTCACACTCTTCTCATTCGCACCATATAACTCCTCTTCTTATCCATCTACACTGGTTGCCTCTTCCTTTCCGCTCTCAATACAAACTACTTACTTTGGTTCACAAGGCCCTCCACACCAACTCCCCACAATACCTAGCCGATTTAATTCACTTCCACACTCCCAGATATACCCCCCGTTCATTTCACTTAAACCGGCTTACCCTTCCCCCCCCCCTCTGCCGCCCACTTGCAATCCACCCGCTCTTCAGCTTTTTTCTTTATAGGCCCCGCACTATGGAACTCCCTTCCCTCCTCTATCCGTTTAGAACCCTCCCACTCAGCATTTAAACAGCAGCTAAAAACCTACCTCTTTTCCCTAGCCTTTAACCTCCCTACTTCTCCCCCCGCTCTCTAATCTCACTCCTCCCCTCCCACTTTCTCCTGCCCTTTCTGTTCTTCCTCTTTCTTTTTATGAAATGTAACTTCTTTTCCTTTACCGGCCTTGCGCCCTATTTTAAAGGTTTTTATATGTTGTAAACCGCTCTGATTTTATTGTGAAGGGCGGTCTATCAAGTTTTATTAAACATAAACATAAACATATTTGTTCCAAAGTATGCAATGAAAAATTGAGTCTTTAGTTGTTTTTGGTATGATGCGAGTTCTGTGGTGTTCCTTATCTTTTCGAGTTATGTATTCCATGGTCCTGGAGCATAGAGTGCAAATGAATGGGTGCAGGTATATCATTTGCTTTTTGTTCTTTCAAGTGGTAACTGTCAACACATTTTGGGTGCTTTTTTCTTCTGGTTCTGTTACTCCGAGTCTTGTGTAACAGGAATTGTAGGTGGGAGGATGATTGGCTGTGACTGATTTTGAATATTAAAAACAGGATTTTGTTTTTAATTCAACTTGATATGGGAAGCCAGTGTAGGTGTTTCATTATTGGCGTAATATGTTCGGATCAAGAAGCTCCATGGATGATATGGGCCACCGTGTGTGTGCCATTTCTAATGGATGCAGGGTAGATTTTGTTAATCCGTGGTATATGATGATGCAGTAGTCGAAATATGGGGAGATTACTGCCTGGAATACTGAACAGAAATCATGTCTCAAGTAGAGGGCATAGGTGTTGTAGTGTTGATATATCATCTTGATTGTTTTGTTAACATGCGATTTAAAGTTTAATCGCTGGTCCAGTGTTATGCCTAAGAATTTGACTTCGGGTTGTCAGTGTCATTTACTTTTAGAGTTGGTGATGGGATGAATGTTTCATCTAGTGATAAATAGTACCTCTGTCTTTTTATAGTTTGATAGTGATTGTTCTGTTAGCCAGTGGGCAGCATCCTTGAAGCAGTTTATTATTGTAGTATATAATGGTTCGTTCTTCCCTCCTTTCTTCCTTTCTCCTTTCCCTCTCCCTTTCCCTCTCCCTCTCTCTTCCCTCCCAGCTTTTTAACTGTTCTAGTGGTTCCATTCATTTAATTCACTTTTGCTTTGTTTTCTTTTAATGTTCATGCTTATCAGTTTGATATCCTTTTTTACATGGATTGATTGCTTTTTTGTTTCATATATTCTTTATGAGAATATAAACAATCCACTGTGTTTTATCTTTATAGACTGGGAAAGAGTATTTTAGCACTACTCTCCCTGAGACGGTCTTTATACAGAGTTTTGGTAATGTGTTTTACCTTTTATGATGATGTGCTATACATAATTAATTATTATTTTTATCTTTTTAGAATTGTCCATATGCTTTTGTACATTCTTTTAAGCTATATTTGTTTGTTTGTCCTTGTTTTTAGACCCCTGATGAAGACCTAGTGCCGAAACTTGTTTAAGTTGGGTCCTCAATAAAGTTTGGCTTGAAGTTCATCCCAGTGTGGCTGTGGTTTGTCATCTCCGCTCCTCGCTTGGTATATAATGGTTTGGCTGTGTTGAAGGGTACATAGAGCATGATGTCGTCTGCCTATATGTGATAGTAGACTTTGTGTGATTGTATGATTGAGTGTTATGGTTGTATATATAAGTTGAAGGAGCAGGGAGGCTAGTGCGGAGCCTTGAGGAACGCCATGGTTTTGCAAGTATCGGGCTGATTTGTTAGATTCTATTTTTATTTGTTGTTGATGGTTTGTTAAATTAGAGTGGAACCATTTCAGTGTTTTATTCTGTACTCCAGTTGTTTGAAGTCACAGTAACAATAGGTTGTGGAAGAGAGTGTCAAATGCTGCTGCTATGTCCAGTAATATTAGTATGAATTCTTTCAGTTTCTGTGTGCCTTTTATGATTTTGTCCATGAAAGAGGTTAAGAGTGTTTCTATTCCATTGTGTGGTCTAAAGCCATGTTGTTGTGGGTCTAGTAGAGCATGCATGTCGATATGATCTTAGAGCTGCTGTTGTAATGCTTTTTTGCTTATCTTTGCTAAAAAGACAATAAAAAAAATACAAACTCAATCACACAATAGGAACAGGGACGAAATAGCACAACATAACTCATGCATCGAAGAGGAATCAGGAATAAAATACATGCAAAATAGGAGTAAGCCAATCGGTACCTGATTGGAAGGCAGTGAGCACAAATACTTACAGTCTAGGCAACAAAGTTCCAGACCTGGAAGTCCTGATGGATGGAAATGGACTTTGGACATTGTGGCCATTAAAGAAACATGATTTAAGGAGTCTTATGGGATATTGCCATACCTGGATATAAACCATACAGCCTATCCATTCTGCCCTTCAATAGCAACTACTAAGCAATACAGTCACATTTTCTACCTGTTTAGCCACTTTAAGATCATCAGAAACAATCATGCCCAGGTCCTGCTCTTCTTTCTTGGACAGAAGTACTTCACTCCCTATGTTGTACTGCTCTCTTGGATTTTTGCAGTCCAAATGAATGACTCTGCATTTTTTAGCATTAAATCTCAGCTGCCAAATTCACAACCTTTATTCAAGCTTTGCTAGATTCCTCCTCATGTTATCTACATCTTCCTGGGTGTTTACATTATTGCAGATTTTGGTATCATCTGCAGAGAGGCAAACCTTACCCAATAGCCCTTCTGCAATATCACCTACAAAAATATTAGAAAGAATTGGACCAAGGACAGATCCCTGCAGCACAAAACTAGTAACATCCTCTTCAGAGTGAGCTCCATTTATCTATACCCTTTGTCGCCTGACACTCAACCAATTTCTAACCTAGTCTGTCACATTAATAACTCAGCGACCCTCACATAGCTTAACAGGCCCCCACAATCTCAATCATAAGCCTCCAACAAATCTTTGCATTTTTATGTTCAAACCTTTTATTCAATTTCCAGCAACCATAACCAAGATAAACAGGCAGGCAATTACAGAGCAAAACTGTATAACACATCACATACAGTGATTAAAGCAACACAGCTAACATACCACTCGGGGGGAGCGTGTAAACAGCCCACACCCAATATAGCATGGGCAGGTAGGGCAAAGCATTGCATCAGTAGAGAGGAGCAGGCCCCAGAGGAAGCAAAAACACGTATGGAGACAGCACCCCCTTCCAGCCATCCCATCTAGGCCGCCGGGGAGCAACCAAGGAGCATATGCAGTGATCAAACCCCCCACCCCAGGACCACCCCCAGCAGCCCCATCGCAGGCTCACCATCAACAGGTACAGCAGGATGTAATATACCTCCCCTCAGCACTGCCACTCCCCCACCTCCACCCACCTCCCCCCCCCCCCCAGGCCCTTGCATGGTGTGCTAATCCTCGCAGACGGACCCAGGTTGTACTCTTCTCCCAGGCCCAGCCTTAAGTCAGAGCCAACAAACAACACAACCACACTCACTCGCTCACGCCCAACAGTCATACTTTGCCCCCCCTAACACCCCTTCCCTCCCCTCCCCTCCCCCCATTCCTCCCCACCCCCTCCTCTTTACCCCGTACCGGAACAATCGTCCCTCAGTCATCAAGTGGGTGCGTCAAAGGAGGTCCTCCCAAAAAAAGGATCCACTCTATGATCTAAGTACCTCCCAGAACCCTACGCCGAACTCGGGAAGGCAAAAAGGACAAATGAGGACCCCAACCCTCCAAAAACCGCTGCCAACGCCGTGGGTGCCCAGCTGCGTACAATCGGGCCATGAGTAACATCTCATGAAGCTTCACTCTCCAGATGCCGTACACGGGCCCGGATGCATCCAACCATCGCTGTAGTACCGTCATGCGCATCAGCATCAAACGGATCCAACGGAACGTCACGGAGCCCAGATCCGCCAGCCACTCATCATCCCAAATGTCCAACACCACGTTACCAGCATGCAGGGGCAAGGGTATCTGTACACATTGGACCAAATATGCCGTCACCTTCCCCCAAAAGGCCTGAACCTGGGAGCACGACCAGAACATATGCCCCAATGTAGCCCGGGACTCATTACACCGAGGACAGCAGGAGGTGGGGGCCAAACCCGCCCTCCAAGCCCGGTGAGGCGCAAAATGTAAACGGCGTAATATTTTAAACTGAGCATCCCTATGAAGAACCAGCACACTCAACGTGGGAATAGCTGCCAGACCGCGCAGCAGCCCATCCGGGGATATCACCTCCCCCAAATCCTCAGTCCAAGCATCCGCCAGCTCCTGCACCGCGAGCGGCTCCACGGACTCCCAAAGCATTTGGTGAAGCCCCGAGACACGTACCCCTTGATCCGAACCCCTGAGCGCCCCCTCCAAGGCAGAACTAACCTCCCCCTTCAAGGCCCAACAGGGCACGCCCCTAAGATAACTGCGAAGCTGCATAAAGGGAAAAACATCCCACGCCCCCAACGGGTAGTGCCGCCCCAACACTTGGAAGTCTTCCACCGCACCCTCAGGCATTAGTATCTGCTCCAAATTCTCTATCCCCATCTGTGCCCACCTTTCGAATACCGGCCCTCCCAGGCCGGGTAAGAAATCAGCATTACCTCGTATGAGGAGATAAGGGGAATAACGTGGCATAAGTCGGCGCCCCGCACAAAAATAACGCCAGGCCTGCCATACCGAGTCTAAAACTACCTCACGAAGTTCACGGTTAACCCCCGGCACCGGCGCATGAAGAAGATAGCACGGGTGAAAAGGCTTAACGGCCTCCCGCAAAAGCGCTGATGGCGAGCAGTCCTCCAAATCCCAGAGCCAGTCTCTCCCGACCCGCAATAAGCAGGCTATATTATATTTCCGAATGTCCGGGATACCAATGCCTCCCAGAGAACTAGGCTGCTGCAGAACTGCTAAGCGGACCCTAGGTTTCCTTCCCTTCCAAAGAAAGCGCGTCAGAGGGGCCTGCAGCTTCCGAAGGTCTGCCCTCTTCAGGATCAACGGGAGAGTCTGTAACATGTAGAGAATCTTGGGGAACAGTGCCATCTTGTATAAAGCCACCCGACCCCCCAAAGAAAGTGGCAGATCCCGCCATTTGTCTACAGAGATTGTAACGGCATCCACTAACTTGGAGACATTAAGACGATAAAGGTCCCGCACTTTCGCAGGCAAATAGATGCCTAGATATTTGAAGTGACCATCCGCCCACTTCAACGGGAAGTCCCCGATCCAGCCTCGTTGGGCCGCGAGACCTACCAGCATAGCTTCAGACTTATCTAGATTTAGGCGAAACCCGGAGTACATCCCATATTCTTTAATCAGTTGGAGCAAATGGGGGAGTCCCTCCTGAGGGTTCCCCAAATGAACAAGCAGGTCATCTGCGAAAGCCGCGACCCGGACTTCAGTTGCCCCCACTGGGATCCCTCGAAACTCCGTGGCCTCCCGAATCCGGAGCAGTAGCGGCTCTAACGTCAAAACAAAGAGAAGCGGGGAAAGTGGGCAGCCCTGCCGGGTTCCCTTCTGAATGGGGAAGGCCGCTGACTTATGACCATTCACCATAATAGCCCCTTGCGGCTCAGAGTATAGTAGACGGACCACATCCACAAAAAAACCAGAGAACCCCATCGCCTCCAAAGTCTGGTACATGAAGCCCCAATCGACCCGGTCGAACGCTTTCTCTGTGTCGAAACTAATTAGCAAGGAACCTTGCTCAGCCACTTGCCTTGTACACATTGAAATCAAAATGCGTTGAACACTGAAAGCAGCATTGCGGCCCCGCACGAAGCCCACCTGGTCGCTGTGAATCAGGTCCGGCAAAAACTTTGCCAGCTGGTCTGCCATGATTTTTGCAAGAAGTTTGATATCAACATTGAGAAGTGAGATGGGGCGATATGAGCCCGGCGAAAGCGGATCCCGGCCTGGCTTCGGCAGGATAGTAATCAATGCCATATTGGCCTCAAACGGGAACCTGCCCAGTCCGACCAATGCTTCAAAATACCCCACAAGAGGCGCCACAACCAGATCACCCAGGATCTTGTAAAACTCACTGCGGTAGCCATCTACTCCAGGGGACCTACCTAACTTTAAATTCTTGATCCCTTCCTGGACCTCCTGGCCCATGAGTGGCTGACTAAGAGCCTGCAGGCCCCCCGCACTAAGTTTGGGCAACTTACAGGCATTGAGAAAGTCCCAACCCGCCTTGTCCGAAGCCCCTTCCCTAGCGTAGAGCTGTCGGAAAAAATCCGTGAAGACCGCCTCAATGTCCGCCGCTACCCGTCTCAGAGTCCCGTCTGCATGCCGAATCGCCCCAATCGCACGTCCCCCCCCAGCCGGCCTCACTAAAGAAGACAGTAACTTACCAGCCTTGTTCCCATGCTGGTATAGCTTGTACCGATAATACATCATAGATTTTTGCACCCGTCTATGGAGAAGCATCTCTAACTCCGTCTGAAGCACCCGCAGGTTACGACGATTTGCCTCATTCGGACATCCCGCCGCCAATCTCCGCGCCTTCCCCAAGTCCCTTTCCAAGCGAAGGATCTGCTGATTCAATCGCCTACGCCGCGAACTAGTATAGCTGATAATATCACCGCGTAAAACAGCTTTATCTGCTTCCCAAAAAAGAGCAGGAGAAAGACCCGGCTGATCATTAAGGGTCACATAGTCCTTCCATCGGTCCCGGAGATAATGCTCAAACTGCACGTCTTCCCCCAGCTCCAGAGGGTAACGCCAAAGCCGGCCCCGGTCTGGGTCACCACCACGCAGTTCTAAAGTCACCATGGCATGATCGGAAAGCACAGAAGGGCCCACCTCAGCACACTGAGTCCAGCCAAAGAGGGACTCTGAGATCAAGAAATAATCAATTCGGGACCATGAGCCATGTGCTCTAGACTGATGGGTATACTCCCGATCACCGGGATGCAAGACCCGCCAAATATCCAGAAGCTGATGCCCCTCGCACAAGCCCCATAGGCGTCGCCGGGTGCGCGGACTCCGACCCCCAGCCGGCCCGGTGCGATCCAAATGGGCGTCTAAAACTTCATTAAAGTCTCCCCCAAGGATAACCTGATACCCGGTGGTCCCCGCCAGGACCTTAGCAAGCGCCTGAAAGAACCGAGCTTCATAAACATTGGGGGCATAGATCGAGCACAAAACCACTTTCAACCCAGCCAGCATCCCCCACACACAGACGTATCGGCCTTCAGAATCAACATCCACCCGCTCCTCCACCCAATTTACAGAGCTAGTAATTAAGATAGCCACCCCCCGCTTCTTCCCCAGGGCCGTGGATCCATAAACCTTGTTGACATGGCCTTTGCATAACTTTCCATGCTCAACCCCAGATTGATGCGTTTCCTGTAGCATGGCCACCCCTATCCCTTTACGTTTCAGTAGCTGTAGCACCTTATAGCGCTTAATAGGGGATCCAAGGCCGTACACATTCCAGGATGCAATCTTTACCCCAGCATTCATTGCCTAATATGCAAAAAAGCCACCCTGAGATACAGAACTTATGCACCGAAAGGCGAAGACCCCCCCAGCCTAGGGTCTCCCCCAACATCCATACTAAGGTTACCAAAATCCATACCGTCAAACATTCTCTCAGCCATCCCCCATGCAGCACCCAATCCGACACATCCGATACCACCCCTACCCAACCTACTACTCTAATCCCACCCTCCCCCCACCCTTCCCACCCACCCACAACCCCCCTCGTCCAAACCAGACATCCAACCCCCCCTGCCCCCCTCCCCAACCCCAACCTGCATCACCCCCCAGTCCTCCTCGTCGACTGGCCACTCCATGACCTCCTGGACGTGCAGAGCTCCCCCCCCCCCCCCGAGAAAGGCAAGACCCACCGCGCCCACCCCTCCCGTCCCGATTCTCTCTACGGGCCCTCACCCTCCCCTCCCACTACCCGATTCAAGGGTCCTCAACATGTCAAGAGGCCTCCCCCGGCCGCTGGGACCCCGCAACTCCGCCAAGCCAGACACCATCGAGTCGAACTGCGGGGCTCCCCCCAGGTACGGAGAGCATTACAGGCCCGTTACCCAGCTCGGTTACCCCTCTGAACAAACAAGGAAACAAATAAATATCACATAAAGAGGGATATAGCCACCTCTCCCCCCTGCCCACTGTATCCCCGTAACAGATTACAAGATTAAAGGCAACAAGTACCAAAGAAATAAGCAGCAAGTAGTATTCCACTTTTGTAGAGACATGTCAAGACCCAAATAGTAAAGAAATTAGGGAAGCAACATTAAGACTCAATGAACCATGGGGATGGGGAAAAAACGGGAAAGTTATAAAAAATTAAAAATAAAGAAAGAAAAATGAGAAATCAAAATAAATGGGAGAAATAAATTGAACTGAGAAAATATATAAGAACAAAAGGGGAAGGTGAGGGGATCACGGAAAACAAGGAAAGGAAAGAGAGACGAGGAGGCAGGCCCCCCCTGGCCGAGAGTAGCCGGGAACAAGCCCTCAACAGTACCAAAGACAGAAACAGTATGGGGGCACATAGCCTCAGAGTATAAGGTCCAGGCGGGAGCAGGAACATTTATAGATGAGTCCTCCAAGGTCGCACCATCGATCAGCCCAGACCATTACAATAGGCCAGCGCTGCCTCCGGAGACAAGAAGGTCCGTCGTCCGCCCTCGCAGTCCACACGCAGGGTCGCTGGATAGGCCATAGTGAAGCGCAGGCCCCGCTCTATTAGCCGACTACAAACGTCCTTGAATGCACGGCGCCGCTGTGAAACCCCAGCAGAATAGTCTTGGAAAATCAGGAGTTTGCAGGCGTCACCCCCTGCACGGCGCTGCTGCCTCGAAGCTCTCAAGACTCCCTCCTTCTGTGAGGCGTTGAGAAAGCACGCAATCACTGCTCTGGGCCGGTTATCCCCTGATTTGTAAGGCCCCAGTCTGTGCGCTCTCTCTAACACGATGGCACCCAGCTCCGCCTCCAAAGGTAAGTTGTTGGGCAGCCAGGCCTCCAGATATTGCCTGAGGTCCTTCTCCTGCACCGATTCTGCTTTTCCAATAAAGCGAAGATTGTTACGCCGGCTTCTATTTTCTAGATCCTCCAGCTTCTCCTCGTGTCGCGCCAGGGCCTCCTCCAGCTTCTTAATGCGGGCTGAGTCCTGCGCGCACGTGTCCTCAAGCGAGCCCACACGCTGTTCCACCTGTTCCACCCTGGTCATGAAGTCTGTTACTGCCTGGGCCACTGCGGAGATTTGTGAAGCTAAACCACCCAGGCGTCCCTCCAAGGCTTCCACTACGGCCTTCGAGACCTCCGCCACCATCGTCGGCGCCGCCATCGATACTTGCCCATCAGCAGCCCCGTCGGCCATCTTGGCTTCACTGCCGCGAGGCCGCTCCCAGCGGGGTGTCTTTGCAGCCATACACTCGCAATCCGCCCGAGGCGCACAAGGTCCGGTGCCCCCGGCGGAGTACCGGCTCCCCCTCACTCTGGTAGGATTTAATGGCAAATAGCAGGATTGTTAACCGGGGGGGAGGACGCGAGCTCCGGAGCTAAGCAGGAGACGTCCTACTCAGCCCACCATGTCACCGGAAGTCATTTTTGCATTTTTAAATGCATTTAAAAAGACGACAAACTTAGCTGGAACAGATAATGCCCAAATAAAAGGATGCTAAAGCTTCTTGCCGCAATCATTGACAAGACGCTCAAGTCTCGGAAAGCGTATAATCCTGCTGTATATGCTATTAAAATAGCAATATCGTCAACTTGAGTTTCGCCTGTTTCTCCTAAGGCTGCTCAGGACACAAGGTGGGCAGGAAAACTCATCGCCTTGCATTTAAAAATTCAAAAATTTGTTGGAGGCCTATGATTGAGATTGTGGGAATCTGTTAAGCTGTGTGGGGGTTGCCACGCTATTAATGTCCCCCTTCACTGAGACCTGCCTATCTATCTCGGAAGCTTGTTCATAAATTAATAGATTAGTTTACATTTGTTTTTGTTCCCCTATCTCTTCCCAGTGATGGGAGTTTTCCCCTTTTAGACTTTACATTGTGGTTCTTTTGGTTTTGGCTTTGGCTTTCAGTGCCATTTAACAGCCCCAGCTGGGATGTAACTTTTTAGTGTGCACACTGTATAAAGGGCTTAACCACTAGCAAGCATTTTGGCTGAAAGATGGAACAACAGTTTACATGACAGTGTAAACATTTATTTACAGGCCATTAAGTGAGAACACACATCTTCACACTTAACACTAGAAAATAAAAAATATATATATTAAATTACACTAGATTTGGAAGGAGAGGTGATCAGATTCCATTGTCCTCCAGAATCAAGACAATGCAGATTTACCTCCCTGTAATCATTTGGATGAATGTGTCAAGGCTGACTGAGACACCTTCTTTCTACTCCTTGCAGACTGTCCTGACCCGATGTCATGGGGAGGCACTAGTATGGATATTCTAGATGTGTGTGGTACAGCTACCAATATAATGGAATCATCTCCATGCTTCAGTTCCTCTGTCCTTTCCTCCTCTTCTACATCTCACACATACTTGGCAGACATTTGTGGCATGTGCTTTTAGTCTGTTCTTTCATTTCCTATAAGTTCTTTTTTTCGTCATGTTTCCTGCTGTTTTAGTGCTCTCCAGCATTTGTCCTCTGTGCTAACAGTAAACTCCATGTGCCAAGTTTGTTTAGACAGGTTTGCAACAAGGGTGTTGAATCATGAGAAAAAGTGTGCTGTATAGCAATTGCTAATATGTGTAGCATCTACATACTATTAGCAATCAGGCAGCTATAGCATGCAGTCCTATACTTTTTAGATTGATATGCATTTTCATAGTATCTGTTCGCTTTTTATAGTGAGTATGCTTTAAAAAAAATTAACTAATTTAATACATTCTTTCATATCCCGCCTCTACCTTCAGGTTCTAGGCGGGTTACTGCAGTTAAAAGGGTACTTAAAATACATTACAGCCCTTACAATTTCATTTCATTCCTGATCGGGATTCCTAACAAACAAAAAAATCTTCCGAATAAATTTGTTTTCAGTTACTGTTGAAAACCCATATTATTTGAGAGTTTTCTAAACTCTGTAGGCAACCCATTCCATTCCACAGTAGCAGCATAGGCAAACAGTTCATCCAGTGGTCTCTTAAACGTAATATTTTTCATTGATGAAATGGACAAAGACCAGCTCTTCCCTAATCTGGACATTCTGAGGGTTCTATTGAACAACACAATGTTTCTCATCTAGGAAGGGATATAACCATGTAATCTTTTAAATGCAAAGCATAGCAATTTAAAGATAATTCTGGCCGATATCGGTAGCCAATACAATTTCTTAAGGTAGGGTGTAGCCCTATCATGTCTTTCCCCATTAAAAATGTTACATGCACTTGTAGTATGCATGATAACCCTTTATTTCCAAAATGCAATGTGTGCCTTCGAGTCAGTCCTGACTCCTGGCGACCCAGAAGCTCCTGGGTTTTCTTGGCAGTATCACCGGAAGTAGATTGCTAGGCCTTTCTTCCGAGGCAATGGAGGGTTAAGTGACTTGCCCGCCCAAGGCCACAAGGAGTGCTAGTGCAAATCGAACCCTGGTTGCTTGGATACCAAGCCAGTGCTCTAACCACTAGGCTACTCCTCCACTCCTTTTATAACCAGATGCTAAAATAATTTTAGCACAGTTTATAGTGTATGGGACCCTTAGTGTCAGTGGGAGAAATGTTTAGTTTTTCTGGTTCTAAATACATTTCAAATTAATTGTTGTGCTGATAGCATTGTGGTTTGGAGGGGGTTTTTGTGTTTAGAAATATGGAGAGTTCCTACTCATTTTACATGGTTTGTTTTCCCTGCAGCATTCCTTCCATAGATATTTGTATTTCTTAAATTCTAAAATATTTTTGGAGGCCCAGCAGTTGCCCTCTGCTCTCTGGGAATCCAGCTAAGCTGGAATCAGCATTTACTTTGGCCATGGTACAATGAGTCTTCATGCAGCAGAGCTACTGGTCCTTTTCCCTAACATTTGACTTTCTTCCTTTGTTTAGCCCTGTCTTTACAGAAAGGGTCCTTGGTCAATGGCCACGGACTGTGGCTTTTTGTGTAGCCTTGCTCTGCTTGATGTTAAGCAAAAGGTCTCTGCGGCATTCCCAGTGTTGGGTAGCACAAGAAGTCGAAATCTGGTTTGGGAATCAAGTGCAGATATCTCACATGGCAGTGAACAGGACTGATTTTGTTTCCTAATTTTCAACATTTTGTATGTTTTATCTTTTCTCATTAAATTTATATATTTGCATTGTGCATAATTATATGTATTTAGTTTGCCTTGTAGGATGGGATGTTATTTCTTATAGTCTATTATTTATGCTTATTTATATTGAACTAGGTTCATTTTTGAAGGGCTATGTGCGTTGTCGGTGCATAGCCCTGCCCGTTGACCTCTAACCCAGATATTCACTGCCATGGTGACAGCATTGATCCAGGGATCGCCGCACACACCAGAAGCTGCAAAAGCTAACCGGGCAGCATGATATTGCATGCTGCCCGTTTAGCTTCTGCGCCTTAGAGATATCGCTGCTGCCTGGTTGTCACTTGTTGCCACTTCCACTCAGCCCCGGAACGTCCCCGATGCTAACCGGATAGCATCAGGATGTGTAAGGGAGTTAGAAGGGGATATTCAACAGCATTAACCATGCTGGGTATAAACCATGTAAATGCCTTCCGAAAATCGGGCCCATTATGTTTATTATAATAAACGTATACATATAATTATATACAGAATTCTATGGTTTTATTTATATTGTTTTTTCTTTTAGATTGTTGATGCTGCTTTATATTGTACATTGCCTTAAGCTTTTTGGCAAGAAGAGTCATAAAGAAATTAATTAATATGTGCTTATCTTTTCTTACTTTATGTCAACTGTTCTGTTTGCCACATTAGCTATATTTTCTCAGTTATTTGTCCTTATGTTTAACAGGTCAACAACCCAGTCTTTGTGCCCATGAAGACTCATGAACTTCTCCATCGAATGACTACCAACGGCTTAGGAGCCCAGTATCATTTCCCAAGACAGCCATGCATTTTTGGAGCACGAATGGTATCTGTTCAGATAATATTCACCAGCACAGCTGACCAAAAGATAGAAAATATCCACATAGAGGAAAAACTGCCACTTTCAGGCATACAGATGCATACTTTCAGCCCTATAGGTAATCAAAACAAATTTTGTGAAATAATAATTATCATCTTAACAGTAGTGCAAGTCTCTCTGTGCAGTAATAATCAAAAATTCCCAATGGTGATGTATAAAGAAATCAGAAGTAAAAGAATCACCATGTATGTGTCGGGGAACTGTTCCCTTTTCATTGGAGGTTCTTCTCATGACGGCATGACCCATCGGCCAGTCATAGAGCAGCTCTTTTCTCAAAATAGCCTTCATTCTCTTTGGCGTTTTATGACAGTTACATTTTGAGAGCACACTGAGGATTTGGATGACGCTTCTATTTGCACTTGAAACAGAGTCACTTGTAGACTCGAAACGTGCACGTTGTGCAGTTGCTTTATCCTTTGGATTAAGTGTGCATCTCATTTCACTGCTGATCTTCATAAGTTAAGTACTCTTTATTTTAATGAGTTGAACCATAATTTGATTAAAATGGACATGTCCAGCTTTCGAGGTTGAGCATATCGCTCTCCTCCTGATGGCATGCCCGACACAAATTAATAATTTTTGAGATTGGTGCATACATGGTGATTCTTTTACTTCTGATCTCTTTAAGCAGTAACATATTATGCAGTTGGCATTTTACAACTTTATAATTACCATGTTGCAACCTTTACTAATGTTGAAACATTAAAAGTACAAGTCCTCTCCCTTATATTTTATTACAACCTAATCCCCCATTCTCGATTGTTTTTCAAGTTTAGTTATATAGAAAGCATATGGTAGGCAGTTTTCAAACCTGTGTCGCTGACTAATTAAGAGGGGATCTTTAAAGGCCTTTCTGTGAGTAAAATGGTGTTTTTGCCTGCAGAAATTGTCTCTTTGATTATTGCCCACCCTGTATACACTGTTCCCAGAGAGGGTTGAAAATGGAATAAGGCATGCCGTTTTGATTATAATTATATAAAACTATGCACATTGCTTACAGGCAGTTTGAGGTGAGGAGTTGTTTCTCAGATCTCTGGACTTGGTGGAGGCCTACTTCCATATTCCCATTCAGGAGGATCAACATTTTCTACCTTTCACTGTGCTCGGCTCCCGCTTTCAATTCTCTACCTTCTCCTTTGGTCTCACCACTGCCCCAAGGACATTCTCCAAGATCATAGTTGTCACGGTGGCAGCCCTGTGGCAAGAGGGGATATGTGTGCACCCTTATCTCAATAGCTTGCTTATTCAAGCTAGGTTGCCATCGAAAGCAGCCAGGGTGTCAGCCAGAGTGGTGCAGTTTCTGGAGAGCCTTGCCTGGGTGTTCAGTTGCAACAGGAGTCAGCTTGAGCCCTCCCAGTTATTGCAGTATCTCTGGATTCTGTTAGACACTTGCTCAGGAAGGGTTTTGCCCTCAAAGAGAATAACAAAGCTGTCTCAACTAGCAGCCTTCTGGATGCAGTAAGCTGCCAAAATCTTTGTCTACCTCCAGTTCTTGGGGTCAGAGGCGATGACAATAGAGTTAATATCTCTGGGGGCCATCCCAATATATTAGGGAACTCTTCCCCTACCAATTGCTCATTCTCCGGATAAAATTATAAGGCTTCTATGGTTATATTTTTCTATTTTAAAGGAGGGACACAGAGAGCTCACCTGAGCTGAGTCCACTTACAGCCATTATGTGACAAAAGTGCATTATTTTATTGAATTTTCCATTATGAGCACTTAGTTATTTTTACATGAAAGTCAATCCATAAAGAAGGTGCTTTTTATTACCTGAGTAGTTTGAGTTTGAAAACGTACCCAAGGTTATCAGTTTACAAAGTACATCCTTGTATTAGTGTTTACACTCCCAGATAGCAAAGGTGCAACAAAACTACCACAATCAACTATCAATAAGCTTTGTTCATAATCAAAGACAGAGCAGTGCAACATGCGCCATGTCAGGCTTTTTTTTTAAATTGGAACACAGGCATCAAATAAATTTGTTTGTTTATTATGTTTGATGTACCCCCTCTGGTCAACAAGAGAAATCGAGTTGGTTTTACATAACTCATCAAATCCATAAGAAAACAGATTAAAATAACAGAAGACTTGAGAACCCGATGTGAACTAGACTTATGAGGAGTAAATTAGAAATTGTTCTTTAATAATCCCCCTACCCAGTTAATCCCTAGAAACAAGAGGTAGCCAGAAGACAAAAAAACATCACAGACTCAAAAAGCTACCACTGCTTCTGTACATCCCTCCCCTAGCTCATCTGTTGGTTGTTAGACTAAGATGTCATAAACTCCAGCCCACAGATATGTCTAAATGAAAAACTGGCCCCATTTGACTTTAATTCTGCACGCGTGGGTCTGGACATGCCCGCGGGTCTGGAATCAGGGACAGAGATGTGTTTGGCATGGCACACCTAAAGCTTCCGGAACACAGGTAGACATACAGTAGCAGGCAGCGTGGACGTTCCTGCCCTCGGCGAATTCCGAAAAGATATATTTTTCTGTTTCTGCCTGTCTTCGTACGGCCACGCCTTCTTAGTTAAAATGTGCATCCTTGAAGCTGCTCCTCACATCGACAGTGTGGTGCCCATGCCAATTGCCTATGAAAATGGATGATACAGATATGCTGATGCAAAACAGACCATATAAGCTAGTCCTTTGCATGACCAGGACACTTCAAGGTGATCTCTGTGCGCTCAGAGATGTTGCAACAGCAAGTAGAAACTGATATGAGTGTTCTGACATACCTTGCAGCACAACATACATGGCAGTAGGTGAACATTTTAGTTGTGCTTGCATTGGTCATCTCTGACAGCAGTCTGTTCAATGCTATGTATGGACCAGAAGAATTCAGAAATGGTCCTCTACAGCTAAAGGTCAGAGCATATCCTTGACATGAAATAGGCACCCTCAGATTGAGTGCATGCACCAGCGCAAACAGCACTGCTAGATGCCCAAGGGCATCAGCATCTGTCTAATTTTCAACATTTTGTATTTTTTATCTTTTCTCATTAAATTTATAGATTTGCATTGTGCATGATTATATGTATTTAGTTTGCCTTGTAGGATGGGATGTTATTTCTTATAGTCTATTATTTATGCTTATTTATATTGAACGTAGTTCATTTTTGAAGGGCTATGTGCGTTGTCGGTGCATAGCCCTCCCCGTTGACCTCTAACCCAGATATTCACTGCCATGGTGACAGCATTGAATATCCGGGGATCGCCGCACACACCAGAAGCTCTCACATTTGTGAGACCACTGATGGTGCTGCGTGCCCTTTTGCATGCACTCATTCTGAGGTTCCCTTATCGCTGACAGGGATATGCTTTGACATTTAGCTATAGAGATTCTGTTCTGCTGAATGCTGGCTGATCACGCTGGCACCTAGTCATGCTGCATTCAGCCCTAGGGATCAGGTACTGGTCAGGCATGGATGTCCCCCCAAAATTGTAGTGGCGCACATCAGTTCCTCCCATGCATCCCTCTAAGCACACACACACATATACTCTCTCACTTGCAGTCATACAAAACATACATCTTCAGTACAAATGCCCCACACTTCAAGAAAACAGCTGGTAAAACATGATGACATGGGGTCCTAGGACTACTGATCTGATCTGCATTTCTCACTCACGCATGCTTCCGTCCTATACTCACCCACATACAATCCCTTTTTCAACAGTCCCACTTCTCGGATAACAAAGAATGTTAGGGTGCCATAGATCACCTCTAGTTCACACAGAAATTGTCATTATAACTGGAATAATCACCATTGTACTTCTGAATATTTCTGTAGGGCTGTTTAGTAAGGTGTCTTAACCATATAACTACTACTGCTACTACTACTACTGAACATTTGTATAGCATTACAAAACATACGCAGCGCTGCACAGATACATGTAAAAAACAGTCTCTGCTCATTAGAGCCTGCAATCTAGTCAAGACAAACAACACAATAGTTGTAGACATGGGATACATCTAGGGGGAGTGGTAAGGAAACACAAAGGAGTTCAGGTGAGTCAAGATCCAAATGCGGCAGCGAAGAGGTAAGTTTTCAGCCTGGATTTTAAAAAGGTCAGAGTAGGCACCTGACTCAGGTAGTTTATTCCAGGCATAAGGAGCAGCAAGGTGAAAGGAGCGAAGTCTGGAGTTAGCAATAGAAGAGAAGGTCACAGATAGAAGTGATTTGCCAGAAGAGTAGAGTTCCTGAGGAGGAATGTAGTGAGAGATAAGAGAGGAAAGGTAGCAAGAAGCTGCAGAGTGAATGCACGTCTAGGTCAGCAGGAGAAGTTTGAACTGGATGCAGAAACGGATAGGGAGCCAATGAAGTGACTTGAGAAGAGGGGTAATATGAGCATGACAAGGCTGGCAGAAGATTAGTGGGCAGCTTTCCCCACCTCTGCATTCTGTTCTTTACAATTGCATCCTATGGTCTTCCAGACTGCAGACACACCAGTTCGCAACATCTGTGTCACAACCATTCATCTCTATGACATGCATTGCAAAGCAGAGCAGAAAAGCTTCTAAGCCCTGTCCTCCTTCCATGTTTCTGCTGGTATAATGTGGACGTCTGCGGGAAACACGCAGAACATACATGGACTTTCCTGAATACACATTGCACGTCTCTGCTGCAGACCCCGCCCCCATTCCACCCTTCCCGCCCACGTTCTGAGATCCCTATTCTAGCATCAAATACATGGAGGGCCATGGTTATGGTTAAGTTTATTTAATATACTGCAACAGTGCAAGACAATCTATGCAGTGTACAATAATTTAAAAACTCAGAAAGGAATCAGGAATTCAATAATTAAAATAAGATAGCATAACAACCTAATGTGTTACATACATTAGACATAAACGTAGGTGGGGGGAAAGAGCATACATGATAGACAGATTTAGGCAAACTGTTTAAACAAACTAGTTCGACAAACTACAGCCCAGTCCAAAGCAGATGTGCGTCACCAGGATAAACTAGACTGAAATGTTAAAAACAGTTCTAAAAAGGAAAGTTTTTAAAGCTTTTTTTAAAACTCTTAAAATTTAGCTCAGTGTAGAGATGTGCCGGCAGGCTGTTTCAGTGTGCCGCAGCAGTGGCAGAGAAGGCCGATTTTCTGGTGGACTTATATTTAACTACTGCTGGTGAGGGAAAGTGCAGGCGAAAATCATGAAGCGAATGAAGGGACCTAGCTGGCGCATACAGGGTGACTATAGAGGACAAATAGTCAGGAGCAGCATGGGTGTATCAGAAATGGCCATAGATGTTTTTTGCTAGAAATCAACTATGGAATTGTTTCAAGAACTAAAGCCAAGTTGATCAAATCAAGGAGGTTTTTCTGACCGATGATGTTTTTTCCTCCTAATTTATTCTTATGAGCTAAGAGGTTCCCGGTAAAAATAAATAAATAAATAAATAAAATAATAAAAAAATTTAATTATAAAAGGAATATTGCTGGAGCTTTATTGACAGAATTGATTACAAGTACCTGCCTGTTTTGTAGGCTGGGCGAGTTTTGAAAAATTATTCCCAAAAACTATTAGAGCATTCTTATGTTATTAACATGAGGTTTATGAAATCACATCAGCACTTTGATTCTCATAGGTCAGTTAACAATTTAAAACAGCTATTCATTTTGTAATAACTTAAATCACTGGATGAGTTTCTATTGGCTTAACCACGAAAAAGTTACTGAAAGACCTGAGGAGTATATCAGTTGGAGCTCTACAAGACCTGTCAAAATTTTAGTATTTTCCCCTTCTGATTGCTGAAAAAAACTGAACTTAAAGCAGCATTAATAGCTAAAGTTATTTGAAGATTAAAATTAGCAAAATCATTTAAGACACTCTTCTTGTGAACATATTTTTTTAAATTGCGTGAATTTTTGAAAGCTTGTTATGTAACTACTACCACTCTTATGAATGCATGTAGATCAGATTTCTGTTCTGTTCATCAGAGTCCAGTTCATCCAAGGTCTTACACTGATGCATGAAAGATTTAAGAATGGACTCAAGGACTGAGAGGTTTTTTAAAGGATGTGTCCACATTAAAGGTACACTCAATTCCAGATATCTAAAAGAAAATTAGGTTTATTTAGGCAGAATAGAAAAGAATAAGAAAAGAGACTAGTAGGCAACATTGCTGCTTCAAATATTACCTAGTAGCAGAAATATAATGTTTGAAGTTTGCATAAAACTTGAAATGCTGGAAAATCAATTTAGATCTACAAACTTGAGATTGTTAAATTTTCCTCGTTCTCCTGTGGCTACAGCTTGGGATATGTTTAAAACTTATCTTTTGGAGACGCCTGGGGTTCCATTAGAATCTCATCCACTGCTCTCCAAAGTCTACTACATTCCAACTGGCAAGAAAAATGGGAAGCTGGATATGAAAGCTTCTGCGGAGTCTGGTCCTATGGATATACTGAATGTGTCATATTTACTGGACACTTCGGTATCTGATTATAGTCCCAGCCACTTTGCTGATATCATTGGCATTAGTTTCTGACTGAATGGTTGTTAAAAATGTATTTCAAGAAGAGATCTGTACTGTTTAAAGGGCTGTCCGTTCGTATGTTTCCTGATTTGTGCCGTGATACTCAGAAAAGGAGGAAGGAGTTTTTGGTTCTTAGGCCTGAGGTGACTCAGTTGGGGGGTTTGTTCTTTCTTAAATTTCCATTTAAATGTTTAGTTAAGCTGAATTCAATTTCTTATATTTTTTATGACCCCTCTGATTTGGCTACCTTTATCAGTTCCCTCCTTGCTGCTGCTTCTAGGGGGCGTGATGTTAAGCCTGTCCATTTGTAGATATCCTATGGCTCAGTGTTAGGCATTGTATGCTTTTCCTACATATGACATTTTATTTTATTTCTTATTCTGTCTTGGATCATTGTAGAATGAGGACTTCTGAGTAATGGGCATATTCATGTTACCTTATGTTGTTATTTCCTCTTAGAAGGATTATTGGTTCTTTCTGCTTCATTTCTCTTTTCTTTCAAATTTGTATTTACTTGATATGTATATTTGTTAAATTTGCATAAATTAAAAAAAAAAAAGGTGGCAAAGTGCTTTCATAAAGTGTACTCTGCAGGGGTATAGATGAATGCCAATAGACAGACATAATATCATATAGACACAAAAAAGAGTTGGTTTTGAGACACTGTTGGGCATAGTTACTTTGCCCCACACTGGTAACACATGTGTGGGCCCCATTACCAGTGTGGAACTCATAACTAACTGCATGGAGACATGTACGTCCATCCCTTACAGTTAGCACAAGAAAGCCATGCAGAACCATGGAGACCGGGCCACGTGTGCACCTACCACCATACATTGAAGTGGTGTGTGTTGCACCTACACTATCAGTGTCAAGCACAGTTAGCATGGGCCACTAACACTTGCACTAGCCACAATGCACTGGGAATGCCCATGTCCCTCACAGTCCCTGCCTCAACACGGGCTATCGGGGCAACACAGGGAATACAGCATGGGAACCCCATGCTATTTTTTGGCATGGCCCCCCCAAACCACATGCTTAATCCCGTGCTATCCTGGTAGCGCAGTTTAGTAAACATGCCCCCTATATGCACCAGACAGTCTCAGTAATACTTTGGTTGTTTGTGCATTCAAGGCTGAACATTATTCTATACCAAAACATGCAGAAACTTTGTAGTTTATAAGGTATTCTATTTCTTATATGTTATGCGAGAACTGCAGAGTCATCTAAGCCAAGAATCATTAGTGTATCTGTCATATCTGGGAAATATTCTGGGGCTTCTGGTCTTTCCTCTATTTCTGGACCAGTAAAATAAATTGCAGCAGAGGATATCAGCTTAATCACTTCTGACAAGGTTACAGTTCATAGCATGTGAAGGAAGATTTTAGATAGGACATGGAGAGGGGAATTCCTGCCTCTAGGTCAGGACATGGAGTATTTCCATATCTTTTACAAGGAAGCTCTGCAAAACATAATGCCTCATGTGAAAACTGGTGCAGATCTGCACTTGTATGTCTTTTCACATCCAGAGGAGCAGTACATTTTTGAAAGCTGCACGGGGGAAAAAAATACAACCACCACCCACACACAGATGAGTGAGAGCAGCTTTTTAAAATCAGTGCTTCTGCTGTTCATGAATACTCCAAACCAGCAGCACCGTTTCTTCTTCCTAATCACCTCCCCAACCTCTATCCCTCCTGATTATCCCCATCCTCCAACCCTTCCCTCCAGTAACCTCTCAAGATATCTGATCTCCAACACATCCGATCCTCCCCCCACCACAAGCAGACCTTCTTTTTAACTCCTTGAAACACCCTTTTCCTGATGTCCCCCCCCCCCTTCCATCCCCATCGCTGGATTCCAAAATGGCACTAATGATCCCTAGCGGTAATTTCAATGTACTACTGCAGTGCCATGAGATTGCTGCTAGGGGTAATTGGCACCATTTTGGGACCTGGCACTGTAAGAGCAAGACCAACTGAGAATCGCTGCTACTTCCACTAGATACTAGAGACCCTCTGTAATGAAGGGGGGAATCATATGGAGGGGGGATTAGATGTGCTGGGGGGTAGATTGCTTATCAGGGTGGGGATAGAAGAGGACCATATGGCTTGGGAGGTCATCAGTTGAGGGGAGGGTTGATGAAGGAAGGAGGCAGACCCTCTGCATTGACCACTGCCCCTTCCAGCAGGCATTTAAACCTCTTTACATTTGTAAATGCCGACAAATATAATTTTTCCTAGACATGAATTCCCCTTGTAAAATGGGGAATCTGTGTCTGCACTGTAATCCTGCCCAACCAGTTTCCTCTTCCCACCCTCAACATGCCTCCCGGAAATCTAAATGTGGTAAGCAACCCCATGTTTAAAAAGCACCTGTTCTAAAATGGCATTTACATATGTATGCTAATCTACATGTGTAGAGGCTGCTATTGAGACATGGAGATGCTTCTGAAATAATGCCCATACTATTGTTTGTTTATCAGTAAATAGCACGTTACTACTTATACACAATGAGGCATAAAAGTATTTGTGTTACAGTAAAATCATTTCAACCTCAGGTGTCTAATGAAGGATGTAGTGAAATCTTATTGACATTATTGTAATTTTTTATAGTTTCATAGATTTTTTTTCACTGACAAAAGGACCAGTTTGAAATACTTGTATTGTGATATATATTAGATACAATGAATTTGTAGTGTTAGAGCATTAGGAAGTTGTTAGTCATACGCCTTTATGAAATGTGCTAATCAAATGAGGATACTTTTTCTGAAGCATGTCACCATAAAAAGGACTTAACAGTGTAAACCATTTAAATTTGATATTCGTTAGAAATCAAGTTGAGTGGTGTTAGTCTGCATGAATGGGGGACCAGGACTTTGTAGGCTATCCAAGCATAACGGCTGCCAGCTGCCACAGATAGAGGTTTACTGCTTTTTTCAACACCTGATTGAACCATCAGGCAACTAATCAACTTTCCATGGACTGGGGCAAATCTTATATAGGGAGATTAAATTTTTTCTCAACACAAATTGTGGTGCTGATCTGTTTTGCGATTAATGTGTTGTTAAATCAGTGTTACAGGCTTCTGTAAATTATTCTGCCCACACCATTAATCCCTCTTGTAGGATGAAATTGCATTCAGTCTAATATTAAAAATGAATCTGCTTATATTACAGATCATCTCATAGGAGCCTGCGCCACAAATAGTAGGAACTGAAACTTATTCTGTACTGGGGCTAGTTTAGATTCCAAAGCCATTCTGAAGGCACATGTGGTCCCTTTAGGATGTAAGGATAACACTGAGCACTACAGGCCGGTTAGTCTAACCTCTGTGGTTGGTAAATTATTGGAAAGGCTACTAACAGAGAGAACAGTGAGGTTTCTGGAGTCCAGGGGATTGTAGGATCTGAAGCACCATGGATTCACCAGAGGCAGGTCTTGTCAGAAAAATCCGATTGATTTCTTTGACTGTGTGGCCAGGGAGTTGGATCAAGGGAGAGCCCTAGATGTAGTGTATTTAGATTTCAGTAAAGCCTTCGACACCGTTCTGCACAGGCGACTTATAAACAAGCTGAGCACCCTAGGGATGGACCTTAAAGTTACTGATCGGGTTAGAAATTGGTTGAGTGGGAGGCAACAAAGGGCATAGTTAAATGGAGCTCACTCTGAGGAGAAGGAGGTTACCAGTAGAGTGCTATAGCGATCTGTCCTTGGTCCGATTCTTTTTAACATCTTTGTTAGTGATATTGTGGAAGACCTGTCGGGTAAGGTTTTCTTCTTTGCGGACGATACCAGCTTGAAGAGTGGTCTAGAATTTGGCAACTGAAATTTAATGCTAAAAAATGCAGGGTCATGCATTTGGGCTGCAAAAATCCAAAGGAACGGTACAGTATAGGGGGTGAGGTACTGTCTGTCCACAAAAGAAAAGCGGGACTTGGGCGTAATTGTGTCTTACGATCTTAAAGTAGCTAAGCAGGTTGAAAAGGCGACTGCAAAATCCAAAAGAATGCTTGAGTGTATAAGGAGAGGAATGGCCATTAGAAAAAAGGAGATTGTAATGCCTCTGTATAAGTCTCTGGTGCAACCTCATTTGGAGTATTATGTGCAGTTCTGGAGACCACACCTTCAAAAGGATATAAACAAGTTGGAGTCGGGCAGAGAGTAGCTACTAAAATAGTTAATGGCAGTGTTGGTGGCCAACTTGAGCTCAGTCTCCATGGAGGAGATCTGCAGGTCTGCAACGTGTTCTTCAGTCCACTCATTCACAGCTCATTACTGTCTAGATGGGAATTCCCAACACTACAGCAAATTCAGCCAAGCCGTACTCAGACATCTCTTTGGGAATTAGGTTCCAACTCCTCCTCACCAGTCCTTCTGTCTGTCTAGGCTACCAAAAAGTAAATTCCTCTGTGAAGATGTAAGCTGACGATGCTGAATCAGTTTAGTCCAGTCCCTAGGAGGACTATCCACACTGCTGCTGCTGTTGATTCTCCACTTCAGTTGCCCCTGTTGGGCTTTTGGCCACCTTGGTTTTTGATAACCTGTTGCTTTGGAGTCCCATATGTGAGGACTTACTTCCTGCTTGTTCACGGAGAAAGCTTAATTACTCACCTGTAGCAGGTGTTCTCCATTGACAGCAAGAATAAGTCCTCACACTTCCCCGAGGAGTTGTTTTTCTGGCTACAGCTCTGAAATTTTACTAGAGTTGCTGTGTCAGGCGGGACAGCAAGCACGCATGCATGGTGGAGCCTCCCAAAAATTTCCAATGGAAGCTAGAGAGTGTTCCCATGCGGGGCTCCATCGGTGATACAACCCATATGTGAGGACTTATTCCTGTTGTCCTTGGAGAACATCTGCTATGGGTAAGTAACTATGCTTTCACAGCTGGCGGGAGAAACAGTGGATTGTAACAAATTGGGTTATGCAGCCTGATCTCCCTTCCCACCTTCTCCCTCCCTTGCATCTTCTCCCAAGGTCCATTTCATTTGAGGATTAGGTATCCCTTTGCATAGCTCCTTATGTTTGGGTATCAACAACATAACCCACAGAGGTATATCACTCAGCTCCCTTTTCTTCAGTTGTACCTACTGTTTTTCCCCTTCCAAACCCACACACTCGAGTTGAGAGGCATCATAATAACCCCCCCCCATAGGTTGGGAACCCCTAACCCCCCCCCCCCCCTCTTTTCACTGCCTATAAAGAAACTCTCTGGCTACTCTAGTCGGCCTTTGCTGCCAAATAAAGCTAAAAATCTTTTGCTGGATCCCTCCCAGAAAATGCTCCAGGGCCTTTACTGGGAGCATCTAAAACAAATACAATAACCTTGCTAACACATTCATTTTAACACTGGCTATTCGTCCCATCCACTATAGCCCCACCCTTTCCTATTTGCTCAAATCCCTAGCTATTCCATCCTCCAAAGCTCCATAATTATATTGGAAAATTCTAGTTTCTTTTGCAGTGATTTGTACCTCCAGATGCTTTAAAGATTTTGATACCCTCCTAAACCGAATCCCTCTCATATTGACCTCTCTTCCTTTCCCTCAGATATATTTTCATCTCTTCTGTTTTATTCATGTCAACTTTAAAACCTGAAACTTCCCCATACTCCCTCATTTCTTTAGTTACTATTGGCAGTGACAGGTGAAGTTGTGCCAAAGTGAACAAAATGTCATCTATATACATCATCATTTTATGGAATTCTCTGCCTGTCACCCACTCTCAGTCCCTCTTATATCCCCATTGTCCCTGATCCTCCTCACCAAAGGCTTAAGTGACAAAACAAAGCCCCTCTCCTCCCCATCAAACTTTTCAATCACTCTCACTATCTAGCCCCCTCCTGTGAAGAATAAAACACGAACCTCTTTGCACCCATTTAGATAGGGTGCAGCCCCTTGAAGCAAAAACGCCCAATTGTATTCCATTAACCAAGGATCAACCTATAATTGAAATCAACTTAAATAAGTCCATCAGAACCAGCAAAAGTCACTTTTCAGTCTCCATCATCTTTCATCCGACCTTACTGCTGTTGGAGTCCTCACTCACCACCAGTCTCTTATCAGGTGTGCCTGGTGGTTCTCTTTCCCACTACTTGCTATCTACTCGTTCTGCTCTCTTGCAACTTATGCTCTCATACTTGCACTGCCCTCTATCCCTGCTGCTTTGAGTGCACACGGTGTCTCCTCCACCGTTCATACAGTCTGGATTATACCACTTTTTGTAAAGACCAAACCGAAGGGATACAACCATCGGTATCTGAGGTTCTCTCTCTGCAAGTACTAGGTGATGTCCCAAAAATCTCTTTGCCGTTGCGTGCTATTTGCGAGAGATCTGCAAATACTGCAACTTCTCTGTGGACAAGCAGAAATGAGTCCTCACATATGGGTAATGTCCTTAATGGAGCCCTGCTTGGGAATGCTCCACTGTGCCTGCATGCTTCCTTCCCACCTGCTGCTGTGGCATCAACTTGAATTAGTCTTTCATTTTCTGCAAGCATGTTCCATTCATCTTCTGCTTGTTAAACTTTTATTCTTCCTTGTGGGGGCTTTTTGCACTTTGCTTTTTGTTTTGTTGTCTGCAGTTGCGGTCCTCTTTTCCCTTTTTGTTTTTCTCTCTCGATTGTACAGTTTTTCTCAACTGCGCACTTCTGCCCATGCTGGTGCCGGTGCCCCGGTCGGGCCCTACCTTCACCATCAAGTCGTTTGACTTGCTGCGGCAATTTTTCTGGATGGCATTTCCCAGAAACTGGCCAGCGGGTTCAAAAAGTGTTCCACGTATGCTAAGACTATATCCGCCCCAGATTCGCACAACTGTGTCTTCAGTGCCTGGGTCCCAATCATCAACCCTTTTCTTCTAATTTGGGTTCGCAGATGATAAAAAGAGTACTTGGGTCATGAGAAGCAGCGCAAAGCACTTTTTGGTGCACAGAAGTCCACTACTTCACCTTTGGCATCAGCAACACCAATCTCTATGGCTTCCAAGGCTACATCTGATTCTGGCGGTACAATGACATTGGGGATCTCTTGAACTCAGTGGGAACTGAGCACCCATAATGTTCTGGAGTTTTGGCCATCGATTGATCTCCAACCAAAGATGAGGAAGGATTCGACTCGTCTTAGACGTTGAGGGGTGATTAAGCCGAGCACTATGTTTGTTTATTTCATTTGATATACCACCTTTCAATAAGAAAATCAAGGCAGTTCACAATTTTACAAATACAATAGCAGAGAAGAAGAAAAGAAGTTAAAATATTTGACAGGATAAGCGGATAGTACAATCAAGCATACCAGACATATAGATGAAGACAATACTGAGAGAGAGGGGGACACAGGATTATGTGGGGGGAATAGGAAGGTCAAATGCAGTGGAGAAAGATGGGTTTTTAGACGGGTTTTAAACATACTGTGGTTCTGTTCTAGTCTAAGGGATGTTGGTAGGGAGTTCCAGAGTGCAGGTCCAGCAAAGAAAAAAGCAGAATTGTGGGTAGATTGTAAGTGGGCACGAGCAGGGGAAGGAAGATGGAGGCAGTTTATATGCATGGACCGGAGAAAACGACTGGGAGTGTGAGACTGAATGAGGTCTGACAAATATTGTGGAGTGTGAGTGTATATGACTTGATGGACCAATGTGAGAAGTTTAAAACAAATGCGAAAATCCATGGGGAGCCAGTGAAGATTAATGAGGAGAGGGGTTATGTGTTCCCAACGTGTAGAGTGAGAAATGATGCGCACAGCCGTGTTTTGTATACGCTGCAGTCTATGCAATTGGGACTGGGGAATACAGGCAAGGACAGAGTTAAAAAAGTCAAGATGCAAAACAACAAGGGACAGCATAAGGGTAGTGAGGGCCTGTGGTGTTAGAAAGGGGCGAATAGCGTGGATTTGACGGAGAAAGAAGAAGGGAGGATCTGGTAATATGAGAGATGTGATCTCGAAAGGAAAGATCAGAGTCAAGAAGAACACCTAGATAGCGAAAGCAAGACACCAAAGGGATGGGTGAACCAGAAAAGGACGAGGCTGCCTGAGGAGAGGGAACATAAGAACATAAGATATGCCATACTGGGTCAGACCAAGGTCCATCAAGCCCAGTATTCTGTTTCCAACAGTGGCCAATCTAGGTCATATGTACCTAGCAGTTTCCCCAAGGGACACAGGTTCCACAATGCTTGTATTGGTTCAAGCATTGATATCCTGGGTCCCTTCTTAATAATGGTTTATGGACCTTTCCTCCAGGAACTTGTCCAAACCTTTTTTAAACCCAGCTACATTAACAGCCTTTACTACATCCTCTGGTAACAAATTCCAGAGTTTGATTACACGTTGAGTGAAAAAATATTTTCTTTTATTAGTCTTAAATAGTTTACCCTGTAGCTTCATTGCATGTCCCCTAGTCTTTCTATATTCTGATAAGGTAAACAATCGATCTACGTTTACCCGTTCCACTCCGTTCATTAATTTATAGACTTCTATCATATCTCAGACGTCTCTTTTCCAGGTTAAAGAGCCCTAACCTTTTTAGCCTTTCTTCATAGGCGTATCCTTCCATCCCCTTTACCATTTTGGTGGCTCTTCTCTGAACCTTTTCTAAAATTGCAATATCCTTTTTAAGATACGGCGACCAGAATTGCACACAATATTCAAGGTGCAGTCTCACCATGGAACGATATAGAGGCATTGTAATATCTCTTGTTTTATTTTCCATTCCTTTCCTTATCATACCTAGCATTCTATTTGCTCTCTTGGCCGCCGCTGCACACTGGGCTGAGGGTTTTAACATGGTATCCACAATGACGCCTAAATCTTTTTCCTGGGTGGTGGTTCCTAATGTGGAACCTTGCATCGTGTAACCATAGTTTGGGTTGTTCTTCCCTAGGTGCATAACCTTGCACTTGTCCACATTAAATTTCATCTGCCATTTTGATGCCCAGTCTTCCAATTTATCAAGATCCTCTACCATAGTGAAGACTTCACTACCATAGTGAAGACCGTGGTGCATATGCATTTGAGCCCATCAAGGCATGGTGTCGAGAGTGATGGGAGTCTGCAGGAGTGCCCCTCAAAGATGCCCCAAAGGTAGAAGAGCTCATCCTCCAGAACATCAGAGGGGCACCAACAGCCTGCCAACAGCTGAGACCCAGCCACTGATACCCCTGTACTGTTACCGGATACATTGTTTGAATTTCCTTAGGCCTGCAGCCTTCAGAATTGGCAACCATGGAGAAGTGCCTTCTGCAAGCACTGCCATGCAACTGTTCCTTGAGACGCAAGCACTGTCTATGGGAGAGGCATCAACATGGCAGCATTGAAGGGCTCCGTTACCTGCCCAACTAATATCCCCCTCTACAGTCTCAGGGTCTGATGCACCCTCAAAATCTAGAAAGGCATCTGTGCATCATCACTCCTGAAGGAATACCCGATCCCCTTGAGGCACAAGAGACATCCAGGCAGAGACTAGGAAGCATTTCAACTTTCTCTCTGAGACTAACTCAGAAGGTTGGGTGACTGTTTTGGAATCAGAAGACTTGTTGGAGGGAAGGTCCCCTGAGCTTCCATCAGACCCTTCTCCACCTCCTGAGTGGCGTAAGTCCCCTCCCAAGGACATGACCTTCCAGGGGTTTGTGAGGAATGTGGCCAAGGCCATACCAGTTTCTTTGGAGACAGAGAATGAGCCCTGGGCTCCTTCTCCTTAGTACTTAGTACTCCTCATCCCTTAAGGAGGTGGCAACTGTGCCCATGCACTGCATTCTGCAGAGAGTACAGATGAGGATGTGGCAGAAAAGGAGATGCTGCAGAAGAATTGAAAGAAATATCGATACACCGAGAAGATGTATTACAACTATTTGATAAACTGCAGAGTAGTAAATCACCAGGACCGGATGGTATACATCAAAGGGTGTTGAAAGAACTGAAATATGAGATTGCAGACCTATTATTAGTAATCTCTGAACTATCATTAAAATCATCTGTAATACCTGAAGATTGGAGGATGGCCAATGTAACGCCAATTTTTAAAAAGGGTTCCAGTGGTGATACGGGAAACTACAGACTGGTGAGCCTGATGTCAGTACCAGGAAAAATGGTAGAAACCATCATAAAGGAACATGTAGATAGACAAAGGTGAATTGGTTGATATAGTGTATCTGGACTTTCAGAAAGCCTTTGACAAGGTCCCTCATCAGAGACTTTTGGCAAAATTAAAAAGTCATGGGATAGGAGGCAATTGTACTATTGTGGATCAGAAACAGGTTAAAAGATAGAAAGCAGAAGGTAGGGCTAAATGGCCAATTTTCCCAATGGAGAAAGGTGAATAGTGGAGTACCTCAGGGATCTGTGCTGGGTTCGCTACTTTTTAACATATTCATAAATGACCTGGAAATGGGAACAACAAGTGAGGTTATCAAATTTACAGATGAGACAAAACTATTCCAAGTTGTTAAAACCCATGAGGATTGTGGAAAATTGCAAGAGGATCTTGATAAATTGAAAGACTGGGTGTCCAAATGGCAGATGAAATTTAATGTGGGCAAGTGCAAAGTTATGCACCTAGGGAAGAAAACCCCAAACTATGGTTAGACGATGCAAGGTTACACATTAGGAACAACCACCCAGGAAAAAGAATTAGGCGTCATCGTGGATAACATGTTAAAACCATCCGCCCAATGTGCAGCGGCGGCCAAGAGAGCAAATAGAATGCTAGGTATCATAAGGAAAGGAATGGAAAATAAAACAAAGGATACTCGTATTATAATGCCTCTATATCGTTCCATGGTGCGACTGCACCTTGAATATTGTGTGCAGTTCTGGTCACCGTATCTTAAAAAGGATATAGCGTTATTAGAAAAGGTACAGAGAAGAGCCACCAAAATTGTAAAGGGGATGGAAGGATACCCCTATGAAGAGAGGCTAAAAAGGATAGGGCTCTTCATTATGGAAAAGAGATGGCTGAGGTGAGATATGATGTAGGTCTATAAATTAATGAATGGAATGGAACGGTTAAACATAGATTGATTTTTTTTGCCATCAAAATATAGAAAGACTAGGGGGTATGCAATGAAGCTACAGGATAACCTGTTTAAGACTAATAAGAGAAAATATTTTTTTCGCTCAATGTGTAATCAAACTCTGGAATTTGCTACCGGAGGATGTAGTAAAAGCTGTTAGTGTAGCAGGGTTTAAAAAAGGTTTGGACAAGTTCCTGGAGGAAAGGTCCATAAACCATTATTAAAGGGGACCCAGAATATCCACTGCTTGACCCAATACAAGCATTGTGGAGCCTGTGTCTTTTGGGGAAACTGCTAGGTACTTCTGACTTAGATTGGTCACGGTAGGAAATAGGATACTGGCTTTGATGGACCTTGGTGTGACCCAGTATGGCATATCTTAGAACCCCCTCGCTATACCTCCAATTAGTAGAAAGCTTGACACTATGTAGAGTTCAGAAGGCTCCCATATTCGACAAGCCTTGGTTTCCGCACCATTCCTTGGTGGTTCAATCCGCCCTGAAGAGAATCAAGAGTACCAGAACTCACTCCTTGACATCCTTAGGAAGGGAGGCTAGGACGTTGGACACTTTAGGGAGATGTTATCAGAGTGTCATGTTGGTTGCCTGCATGGCCTCATAACAGCTGTAAATGGGCATGTTCTCGAAGAACATCATGTGTGACTTGGCTGACCTAGCCCAGTTTCTGCCTCCAGAGAGATTGGAACAGTATCATGCCCTGGTGTCCCACAGCATGGACTGTTCTAAGTTCAATAATAAGGCAGGCAAAGAGAGAATTTGAAAATAAGTTTGCCATGGAAGCAAACACACATAATAAAAACTTTTTCAAGTACATTCATAGCAAAAAACTTGTGAGATAGGTGATAGAGGGATAAAAGGGGCTCTAAGAGAGGACAAGGCCATAGCGGAGAGATTGAATGAATTCGTTGCTTCAGTCTTTACTGAGGAAGATATAGGGAGGTTACCCATGCCTGAAATGATATTTAAAAGTGATAAATTGGAAGAATTGAAAGAAATATTGATAGAACGGAAAGATGTATTACAAATATTTGATAAACTGAAGAGTAATAAATCATCTGGACCGGATGAAAAACCTGAAAGATGAGATTGAAGACCTACTAATCAGTAATCTGTGAACAATCATTAAAATAATCTGTAGTACCTGAAGATTGGAGAATGGACAATGTAATGCTAATTTTTAAAAAGGGTTCCAAGTGGGATCCAGGAAACTACAGACTGGTGAGCCTGACATCGGTACCAGGCAAAATGGTAGAAACTATTATAAAGAATCAAATTGCTGAATATGTAGATGGTCATGGTTTGTGGAAGAAAGCTAATTTGAATTTAGCAAAGGAAAGTCTTATCTTACTAATCTGTTATATTTTTTTGAAGGTCTGAATAAACAGGTAGACAAAGGTGAGCCAGTTGATTATAGTGTACTTGGATTTTCAGAAAGCCTTTGACAAGATCCCTCATGAGAGACCTTTGATCAAGTTAGAAAGTCATGGGATTGGAGGCAGTGTAGTATTGTGGATCGGGAAATGGTTAAAAGATAGAAAGCAGAGAGTAGGACTAAATGGCCAATTTTCTTAATGGAGAAAGGTGAATAATGGAGTATCCCAGGGATCTGTGCTGGGTCTGCTGCTTTTTAACATCTTCATAAATGACCTGGAAATGGGAATAATGAGTGAGGTGATCAAATTTGCAGATGACACAAAATTATTCAAAGTTGTTAAAACCCAAGAGGATTGTGAAAAATTGCAAGAGGACCTTGATAAATTGGAAGACTTGGACGATCAAATGGCAGATGAAATTTAATGTGGACAAGTGCAAAGTTATGCACCTATTATAATGCCTCTGTTTCATTCCACCTTGAATACTGTGTGCAATTCTGGTCGCCATATCTTAAAAAGAATATAGCAGAATTAGAAAAGGTACAGAAAAAAGTGACAAAAATGATAAAGGGGATGGAAGGGTAGCACTATGAGGAAAAGCTTAAAAGGTTAGGGCTTTTCAACTTGAAAAAGAGATGGCTGAGGGGGAGATATGATAGAGGTCTATAAATTAATGAATGGAATGGAACGGGTAAACGTACTTCGGTTGTTTATGCCATCAGAAAGTAGAAAGACTAGGGGATATGCAGTGAAGCTACAATGTAGCCCATTTAAGAATAATAAGAGAAATATTTTTTCATTTGACATGTAATCAAATTCTGGAATTCGTTACCAGAGGATGTAGTGAAAGCTGTTAGTTGAAATGGGTTTAAAATGGTTTGGACAAGTTCCTAGAGGAAAGGTCCACAAACCATTATTAAAGAGGACCCAGGAAATCCACTTCTTGCCCTGGGACAAGCACTTTGGAACATATGTGCCTCTCTGGGAACCTGCCAGATACTTTTGACCTGGATTGGTCTGACCCAGTATGGCATATCTTATGTTCTTATGACCTCATTTGGAGTACTGTCCCCAATTCTGCTGCTTGCCCCTTACGACATCTTTGAAACAGAATCCAGAAATGCTGCCATAGGTATTAACTCCTGGAGGCTTGCCTGGTTCCAATCCTCTGACGTAGAACAATCCATGCTAAACAAGCTGGCAGATGCCCAATGCTGGGAAGAACATCTCTTCCACTTACAGGTTGAAGAGAAGGACAGCTATATTGAGAAACAGCATGTCAAGCTCACCAGGCTCTCTGGCGCCGTCTGAGACTGCCTCCTGCTGTAGAAGGTACCCAGGAGGAGCCAGAAAAAGACCTAGTACCCTCGCAGACATAAGTACTTCTGTGGGCCCCAGACTGCCCAGCCCAAACAGGCTCCTTGCCAGCAGCAATGTAGAGAGAGCCCAACCGGCTCCTCAGCCAAAACCCAGGGTGGGGTTTTGATTGATTCATTTGGAGCATAGCCACTCTTCCGATAACCCTTCGGTCGGAGGAAGGCTCACTCTTTTTGCACAAATGTGGCCCCTCGTGACTTGAGACGCATGTGTCCTGCAAGTCATCCAAAGCAGTTACAAACATCATCTATTGAAAATACCAACAAATTGCTCCCCGAGGGAGCATCATAGGCCATGTGGTCTTTTTCCTCCATTATGTTTCTATCTAGTCTGCCCTTCCATATCAACCACTATAACAGTCCCCCTTTTTCCCTTAGAGATCCTTTGTATTTGTCCCATGCTTTTTTGAATTCAGATACTGTCCTCATATCTACCACCTCCACTGGGAGACTGTTCCACGCATCTACCACTCTTTCCGTAAAGAAATATTTCCACATATTACTCCTGAGTCTATCCCCTTTCACGCTCATCCTTTGTCACCTTGTAGCAAAGCTTGCTTTTAATCGAAAGAGGCTCTTCTTTGCACAGAATACTCCAAATGAGGTCGCACCAAAGACTTATACAGAGGCACTATCAACGCCTTTCTTCTACTGGTTATTCCTCTCCCTATGTACCCAAGCATCCTTCTAGCTTTCACCATCGCCTTTTCTACCTGTTTAGTTACTTTAAGGTCCTCAGACACTATCGCGCCTAGGTCCTGCTCTTCTTTTGTGGACAGTACTTCACCCCCTATACTATATCATTCCCTTGGATTGCAGCAGCCCAAATGCATGACCTTGAATTTTTAACATTAAAACTCAGCTGCCAAATTCTAGACCATTCTTCAGGCTTAGCTAGATCCCTCCCCATGTTATCTGCACCTGATTGGGTGTCTACTCTATTGCAGATTTTGATATAATCTGTAAAGAGGCAAACCTTGCCCAACAACCCTTCTGCAATTTCACTAACAAAGATGTTAAAAAGAATCGAACCAAGGACAGATCCCTGGGATACACCACTGGTAACCTCCTTTTTCTCAGAGTGAGCTCCATTTACCTGTACCCTTTGTTGCCTCCCACTCAACCAATTTCTAACCCAAGCAGTAACTTTAGAGTCCATCCCTAGGGTGCTCAGTTTGTTTATAAGTTGCCTGTGCAGAACGGTGTCAGAGGCTTTACTGAAATCTAAATACACCACATCTAGGGCTCTCCCTCGGTCCCAAATCCCTGGTCACCCAGTCAAAAGAATCAATCAGATTTGTCTGACAAGACCCTGCCTCTGGTGAATACATGCTGCTTTGGATCCGGTAATCTGTTGGACTCCCAAAACCTCACTATTTTATTTTTGAACAGTGTTTCCAATAATTTACTAACCACCATGGTTAAACTAACTGAGCTGTAGTTTTCAACCACCTCCTTACTTCCACTTTTGTATAGAGGGACCGCATGTGCATCTCTCCAGTCCTCTGGCACCACTCCCGACTCCAAAGAGGCATTGAAAAGATCAGTCAGTGGAGCTGCTAGAACGTCTCCATGTTCCCCTAAGTATTCTCTGATGTATCTCATCTGGTCCCATCGCTTTGTCTACTTTTTGTTTAGCTAGTTTCTTGCAAACACATCCCTCTAAAAATCGTTCAAGATGCCCCTCGCTTTCCGTCCTGTTTGTGGGTGTTTTCTGAGGTTCTGCTCCTGGTTCTTCATCTGTGAACATAGAACAGAAATATTTCTTAAGCAATTCCGCTTTATTCGCATCAGCTTCTACATATTCCTTCCCTTCACCCTTGAGTCTGACAATACCACTTTTGCCCTTCCTCCTCACTAACATATCTGAAAAATGTCTTATCCCCCCCATTTTATTGCATTGGCTATTTCCTCCTCTTTTTGAATCTTTGCTTTCCTGACTACTTTGCTAGCTTCTCTAAGTTTTTCCAAATATAGATGCCTGCCTTCCTCTTTCTGTGATCTCTTGTATTTCTTGAAGGCCTCCCTCTTATTATTCACCTTTTTGGCTACTGCTTTTGAAAAACATATCAGCCTCCTTTTCCTTTTACCTTTATTTACCATTTTAACAAAAAGGTTGGTTGCCCTTTCAGTTTTGCCCACTATTTTTCTACATCCCCCAGCTGTTCCCATTCCGCTAATAACTCCTTGAGGTATTGGCCCATCTTGGCAAAGTTAATTTTCCTAAAATCTAAGACCCTTGCTTTTGAATGGATTTTATCAGCCCTAGTCCTAATACTGAACCACACCATCTGGTGATCACTGGATGCGAGATGACATCAGAAACACTTTCACCATTGGTAAGCTCCAAGTCCAGTATGGCCCCTTCACGTGTGGGTTCTGTTACCAGTTAGCTGAATAGTTTTCCCTGTAGAGAATCCAGGATCTTCTTACTTCTAGAATATACTGCATCAGGGATGTGCCATTTAAGATCTGGCATGTTGAAATCCCCTATCAGTAGCACTTCCCCTATCTTGGCAATGCTGCATATGTCTTCTATTAACTCTCCATCCACCTTTTCTTCTTTTGAGGGAGGTATGTATATGATACCAATGCAAATGGATTTCTCTTCCCCTCTTTCTAGTTTATGATTAATCTGTTTTTTATTCAAAAAAAAAACAGCAAATACAGCACCAGGCCATTTACAAAAAATAAAACCAGCACAGGAAAATGTTTGAACATAAAGCCTAAGTCAAGGCCAACCAGTACAGTCCAAAGCACAGAAAGGTATACAAATCACCAACAGTAACAAGCTGCAACAAGCTGCAAAATCCCCCAATTTTGTACTAAGACCCTCCCCCGGAGGAGTCCCAGTTCCAAATCCCAAGTCCCCCCACCCTCCCCTACAGACATAAGGAAGGTTGCGTATATACCCATACTTACATACAGAGACATATGGATAGTTAGAAAAACACAGCTGTCTCCTTTCCCTATCTTTTATATGCGTTCCCCCCCTCTCCTTTTAGTTCTCCTTTTTGTTTACTTCCTTTTGGTCCCGTGGGCTTTCTCCTCTACCCCTATCCTTCCCTTTTTCTTTATCTCTCTTTTGGGTTCTGCTCTTTCTAGTTTAACCCACAGTGCCTCCTCTCTCCCCTTTAAGCCCTGTATTTCCAGAGCGTTAATATTATTTTTTACATACAGTGCCACTCTTCCTCCCCTTCTTCTTATCCTGTCTTTTCTGAATAAAGTATAGCCTAGTATAGTTACATCCCAGTCATGGTTGTCCGTAAACTATGTCTCTGTTATCACCACTAAATCCAAGTCACCCTCTCCCATTAAAGCCTCAACATCTGGGATCTTATTTCCCATGCTAAGGGCATTTATACACACTGCTTTCCATATATTGCCCCTTTAAGCCATTTCCATAAAAGTATTTGTTTCTCTTACCTGGGGCTTTCTTTATCCATCTCCAACAAATCTAGTTTAAAGCCCTCTTAAGAAGGTTAGCCAGTCTGCTACTGAAGACACGTGGACCCTTTTTGGACAGATGGATGCCATCTCTGCTCTGCAACCCTTGGAACAGCATCCCATGATCCAGGAAACCAAAATGCTCTTGATGACACCATCTACGAAGCCTTGTTACCTCTTCTCTGAGCTCCTCCACTTATTTCCTGAGAGTGTCAGTATGCAGGCATCCTGCACATGGAACCAGTTCTTCAACTGGCATTGGGATCTCTGTCTGGAAAGAGGCAGAAGCTGTAACGGGGACAATAGCTTTGGCAATACGATTTTTCCCAGCCATTGTTCAGTTGATGGAGCTTAGGTACCTGTTGAAGTAAAAGAGAGAAAGACCTATCAAAGTACCAGCCGGTTTTGTAGTTGTCTTTTCAGAGGAAAAGCAGTTAACCTCTTTTAAGTGTGTTCTAAATGTGATGTTCCAAATCCTTGTGTGTAGCTAATTGGGGAGGTGTCCTTTAAAGCAAAACTGTTCACATGAGGTGGGTGCATGTTGTGGGGAAGGGGTAGGAGGGAACTAACACCTGATGAGGTGTCAGTAGCTTCAAGAAGCTGGGAAAGATACTAAAAGAAGAGTTTTAAACCTACACCATTAAAGAAAATATTTCCCCTTTTGAACTAAAGCACCAAAAAGAATGTAACTGTTTTAAAAATGTACCAAAGGCCTTTTTTTTAAGAGCTCTCAGGCAGAAAGCTAGTAATTAAAAGCCACACACCTTTGCTTGAAACGCAGAGCCCCTGTTATAGGAATGCCTCAAATTGCAAGGCTCTGAAGAATTTTATGCAGTCTTCAGCTGCTCTCGGTTCTTTCACATGCTAATCAGATCTGACTCCTGATGAGGTGTCAGTAGCTTCAAAGAGCTGAGAAAGATACTAAAGGCAGAGTTTTAAACCTACACCACTAAAGCAAATAATTCCCCCTTTGAACTAAAGCACGAAAAAGAATGTAACTGTCTTGAAATGTACCAAAACCCTTTTTTTTAAAGCTCTTAGGCAGAGAGCTAGTAATTAAAAGCCACACACTTACCTTTGCTTGAAACGCAGAGTTTGAAATGCAGAGCCCCTAAAGAACTGCTTCAGAGAGAAATCATCATCATCTTGTCAGATCTCGCAATAGAGCTTGTGCCACCAGAGCAAAGAGGTTGGGGGTTTTATTGCAAGCATTTCCTGATCTTTAAGGTAATGGGGGTATTGTCCCATCCTAGACCTAAGAGATCTGAACTTGGTAAAAGAAAAGTTAAGAATGGTTTCTCTAGGTACCCTGCTTCCTTATTTTAAAAAAGGGGATTGGCTATGCTGCCCCACATACCAGTATATCTCACACACAGAAAGTATCTCCAATTTGTCCCAGGGGAACAACACTTCCAGTATGAAGTGTTGCCATTTGGCCTGGCCTTAGCACCTTGCATTGTTCCAAAATGCCTCGTGATAGTAGCCATTTACCTCTGGACTCTGGGAGTATTTATCTTCCCCTATCTGGATGATTGGCTGATGAAGAATACCTCTCTAGAAGGGGTTCAAGCGTCAACACAATTAACCATTCAGATGTTGGAACTACTAGGGTTCGTTATAAATTACCTAAAGTCTTACTTTCAACCCACCCAGCAGTTCGAATTCATTGGAGCCCTTTTTATCTCTATCCATAGAGATTCTACACCATATTTTGCTTCCTGCAAAACCTTAATCTTGTGTGACTCAATGCCCTCTCTAACATAGAGCGCAACCCCTCCACCAATTTGATCTCCCCTATCATTGTGATATAGTTTGTACCCAGGTATCACAGTGTCCCATTGGTTGTCCCCCTTCTACCAGGTCTCTGAGATGCTAATCTATCTAATCTTTCAGGCCTGGGCAGTACATCTAATGCAAAATAAAGAATAAAGATATATTCTAGCTCTCCCATCTTATTTTTTAGACTTCTAGCATTTGCATACAGGCATTTTAGAGATTGTATTTTATTCTTGTTAAGCTGGTTATCAGTTGATAGGGATAATTTGGAATCTTTCAGCTCTGTACTTAAGAGCATCCAAGTTACTTTTATCTTTATTAGAACCTCTCTGTTGGGATGTCCTAACTTTGCTCTTTTGCTAGTATCCTTTAAGGATACATCCTTCTGAACCATGCACCCTTGGGCGACTGTCTGCTTTCCCCTATTTAGTTTAAAAGCTGCTCTATCTCCTTTTTAAAGGTTAGTGCCAGCAGCCTGGTTCCATCCCAGTTAAAATGGAGCTCATCCTTTTGGAAAAGCCCCTCCCTTCCTCAGAATGTATTCCAGTTCCTAACAAATCCAAAACTCTCTTCTTTGCACCATTGTCTCATCCACATGTTGAGACTCTGGAGCTCTGCCTGCCTTTTAGGTCCTGCGCTTGGAACAGGAAGCATTTTAGAGAATGCTACCTTGGAATTTCTGGATTTCAATTTCCTAACTAAAATCCTAAATTTGGCCTCCAGAACCTCCCATGTCATTGGTACAAACATGTAGCAAGACAGCAAACTCCTCCCCAGCACTATCTAAAACCTGTCTAGGTGGCGTGTGAGGTCTGCTGCCTTCATACCAGGCAGTCATGTTATCAGGTGATCCTTACACCCAGCTATCTATATACCTAATGATTGAATCACCAGCTATAATGGCTGTCCTAACCCTTCTTTCATGTGCACATGGCCCTTCAGAAACCTCCTTGGTGTGAGAGAATTTTACATCTTATGGTGGACAGGTCCTAGCTACAAGATCACTTCCTGCCACACGTGACCTCTCTCTTCCATTGCAACTGAGAGGCTTACAAACTGGAAGTGGGATTTCAGTATCACGTCCTGTAGGTCTAGTCTATATACCTCTCTGTCTTCCTTATCCTCTTCCAAGTCTGCTTCTCTAGCCTCCAGAGATTGGTCTCATTCCCTGAGAGATAAACGTTCCTTGCACAAGTACACATGTATGATTTTTCTCTGCTCACCAATTGGGAGAAAATCATACATGTGACACTCAATGCAAAAAACTGGATAGCCCCCATCTCGCTTCTGGACTGCTGTCTGCATCTTATTTTTAAATTTTGTTTAGCTGTTTAAGTTCCTTAAAATTACTAGGGATATTTGTACTGATACAAATAAACCAGATAAGTTTAAGGGACTTTGTTCACCTTAAGATTAATTAATTTCAGGGCCTTAACTAATCTATTCCTGGTGAGGATAACCAGCCGAACCTGAAAGTGAATTGACCACCTCTCCCCCTTTAAATAGGTCTAAAAGCCTATAAAGCTACGATTATGCCTGTGGTGGGTGGGAGGGAGTTAACAATTAATAAAGGCTAGCTTGCTACACGTGTCCCAGACCTGTGCTTCAAAGGTAATCGGTTAACAATTTCTAGGGTGATTTACACAGCCCTTGGTTTGATAGAGGGAGCTTTTCAAATTGCCCCTTTGATCTTTCACTTGGCTTCAGCACCTTTTTAAAACAAATTCACATATTTCTTGCTCCTAACTAGAAGGCCTCTTTGTAAAAGTCTCTAGAAATAATTTATTTATTTCTTTTCAAAGAATATTTACCCTATTTTTCCTTCTATTCTACGCTATACTCTGTTTTGATTTATATTAAAAGCTCTGCTGATACTAGCCTTGACTGTGTTTTAAACTTAAACTAAAATCTCTCTGCTGGGTTTTAAATGTAAACTAAAAGCTCTGTGCTGATACTAAGCCCTGAATGAGTCAACAGAAACATTGGATTCCAAATTACACGGATTAATTAGTTTTAACCCAAAGAATTCCCTTTTCCCCAAGATTTAGAGAATTTCCCAGAAGTAAATGATTACAAGTGCAGATTTCTTTCTAGCAGTAGCAGTCCCTTTTGGTAGTCCTTCAAAACACATTCTAGATTTATAGGTTGATCACCAACGTGGTTTTGTTTTCTGCATCAAGGCTTAGTGTTGGGTTAGTGCAGTGGTTCTCAACCCAGTCCTCTGGGATCCACCGGCCAGTCAGGTTTTTAGAATATCCACAATGAATATGCATGAGATAGATCTGCATGCACTACTTCCACTTCTAAATTTACTAGTAACAGGGCCTTCTCCCTCTATGCCCCATCCCTATGGAATACCCTTCCACATATCCTGCGAAACTGCTCCAGCCACTCCGAGTTCCGGAAAAAGTTAAAAACTCACTTATTCCTGGAGCACTTCTCCCAACCACCTTAATTCTTAGCCCCCTGCTTCCCCCTCCTCTTATCCATGCTATCTCAATGTTGATCATAAAACCATGTAGTATCTCTTATCCTGTATATACCATGTGCATAGTTATTCTGTGTAAATAGTTCCACGTTTTGTTTCTATTTTCTGGCACACATATTTATCCCTGTTCATTGTTCTATGTAAACAGTTGAAACATACTGCTATAAAATGTTCTATGTAAACCGTCCTGATTTGTAGAAGGACGGTATATAAAAAATGTTAAATAAATAAATAGTTGGCATATCAATTTAGACTATATTTTTATATATTTTTCCCTGATGCAGGCATTTCTTGCCGAAACATGGACTTGTCAAGTGTAATAAAGGACTGTTTCAGAACAGCAGTACTCCTGCTCTTCTTTTTTTTTTGCATGTCAGTAAAGCTAATCAAAGCTCCAAGAAGACGCCAATGCCATCACTCCACCAAAGAGGTGTTGCTGTACAGGACATCATAAGTTAGCATATTGTGTAGGATTGAGGAAGAAAGAAAACGGCCTTCAAACTAAAAGAAAATGAAAAAAAAATCCTTCTCCAACCATCAGAGAAGAGGTTCTGCCCTTCTTGCTCCTCCTCCTTATGGTCCTCACTTTTGGCAAAAGCCCCAAAGCCTCACAGTGTAGAACAGGTTTTTAACCATAAAGGCGAAGATGCTGCTGAAACAAAAGGTGGTGGTTGAGATGTATCAGTAGCTGTCCCCTACCTTGCTTTTCCTGGTCTTTGGCAGGTACCTGAGTCTGAAAATGGCCTGGAGGCCCCTGCTCCTTGTGCTCTCCTATGCAGCTACCTAGTTTCCTTAGTGCTAGGGCTGTCCTAACTCTGCCATTCTTTTCATGGTCTCTACCTATTCCCCTTTATTATGCCTTCACCCTTGCTTTTCTGCCCTCCTTTACCTCTGCCCATTCCCTTATCCTCCACCCCTTTCCTCCTTTCTAACTGCATCCTTATGTTATGCTCTGCCCACTTCTCTCCTCTTTGAACCCATCCCTTTCCTTGATGCTCCACCCTTTCCTTTCTTTCCCACAGCCCACACTTATTGCCGATGGGACTCCTGCCAACATTTTAAGGCCATATCTTCCGTCTTCTTGCTAACAGAGAATAGGATCCCCACCGGCAGGCGAATGGGTTCCCTGCCATCACATTTTTCAGCCCCAGCAGTAGCCTTGTAGCATTCCTTTTGCCCAGTAGGGGTTGAGTTTCCTGCCAGTAGGCACCACTATTCTTTGCAGTAACCTTCAGGAGTTCCCTATTTTGGACAGAAGGATGGGCTCTCCCAAGTAAGACATATTGCCTGTCCGAAATCTGTCCAAAAAGGAAGTAAAACCGAAGGGTTCAAAGGGATGGAAATAAAATCAAAGATGAGGGTGAGTGAGGGTGAAAGGGGATAGACTCAGGAGTAATATGCGGAAATAGTTCTTTACGGAAAGAGTGGTAGATGTGTGGAATAGTCTCCCAGTGGAGGTAGTAGAAACAAAGACAGTATCTGAATTCAAAACAGCATGCGACAAGCACAGATCTCTAAAGAAAAAAAAGGGAACTATTGTAGTTAATATGGAAGGGCTGATTAGATAGGCCATGTGGTCTTTTTCTGCCGTTATGTTTCTATGAAATAATTCCCAGGACACAAGAGAGGTTGAAAAAACTATGTATGTTCTATAATGTAAATGTGTTTAGGATTTTGGACAAATGTGTCACCAAATATTTTGCCACAGAGTTTACCTCAAACCACCACTGGAAACTGGTAGCTATAATTTTGTTTTTCAATAAAAACATTATGTTTTGCAGAATCTCTTCAGCCTGGAGAATCTATTACAGTCTCGATGGGTATTGACTTCTGTGATTCTACTCAGACTGCCAATTTCAAATTGTGGTAAGTTGCATTGTCTTATGGAGTAGTACCAGATCTGTTATGTCAGTCATAAAAGTAAAGATAAATCTTTTGACTTAAATCCATTCTATCTAATTTTGCCTCCAAAATTGGCATGTATATTCCACAACCCTGGCAAGTTAGTTTGACATTAAACTAATTACAATTTTATCATAAAGCCATATGTTAAACAACTATAAGTTACATCTCTTCAGCATTCCTCAAGTTACATCTCTTCAGCAAGAAATGTTAAATAAATTACAAATAAAACTCTTCTGGAAATCTGCCTGTTTATTGCTGTGGAGCACTAGCTTAATAGCTTTTAAACTATGTCGATGAGCATAAGAGAAAAGAGCTGATCTCCAGGAACAAGCAGGAATGCAGTCTTCACATATGGGTGAAGGTCACTGATGGAGCCCTCACAGGAATGCTTCCCAGCGTCCAAAAGCAAAGTCTTTGGGAGTACACCACTGTGCCTGCTTTCCCAACTCCTCTGCTCAGTTCTTTGTTTTCCACGGAGCCAGCAGGATGTGTCATCCTGTCACTGCCGAAAAACTTCTCTTTTTTGTGGAACATTGTGCTTCTGCCTTCCCGTCGACGCCGGTTCCATTGAATCCAACACCAGTCCTGATAATATTTTCTTTTTTATGTTACAAATTTTCTATTTCTTTCCTCTTCATTTTCAATGTGGTCTTCACCGCTAAACTAGGTCTCTAGACCTCATCTTCAATCTCGAAGACACATTTTTTGAGGCATGGAAAAGCCATCTAGTTTTTAAAAAAAAATGTACCAAGTGTACTGGTACCATATCAGTCACTGATAAACATGACTGATGTCTAAAATGTTTGGGCCCTGAACATCAACCCAATTCTTGTTCTTTGTGCCAGCAAATGACAAATAGAGGCTTAAAGAATTGAGCTAGACAGTACGGATCATTGTTCACCTCAAACTTGCTTTCAATGGCTTCCACTTCATCAAGGGCATCAACTTCCTCTCATGGGGTCTCAGGTTTCTTCGAAGTCCAAACATAAAAGTAAGTCAAAGTCTCTGGCCACTCCCAAGTCATCAGCATCGACCAGAGATCAGTTCCAGCATAAGCACTGCAACTCCCCTAGGGCGCTTCCAATACAGAGCAGCCAGCCAAACAGCCCCGGTGGGAGGATCTGTCCTCCAAAGCATAAGAGGGGCTCTGGGACGCTCCCGTGGCATTGACTTCCGGAGAGCTACCAGTTCCATGTTCCGGGATGATAGCTGACAGTCCTGTGGGTGATTCCATTCAGACATCAGACATCTTTCTAGACCAGCGCATGCTGGCTCTCCAGAAGAGTTTGATGGCACTCCTGGCAGCCTCTGTACCGATAACATCGAGAGCTCCACGAATGCAGGCTTTGAACCCTCAAACCAGCATCGTCGGAACCCCCGAGGCAGATAACTTTTTTGGAACCGACTGATACCCCCGGTTTCCAACAGACTCAAACTGCCATGGCTGTTGGTTCCGATACCTTTGGGTATTGGCATCGACCTTTGACATCCATGAAGCAACGAGGTTGAATCCAAGACCACCGATACTTTGACTTCTTACCAGATTCTGATGCCACTTCTTCAGAATCTGACGAGGGAATCACTCGATTCCCGAGAACTTCTAGACATCCCTTCGGACCCTTTGCCGCCTCAGGAACAGCATCAGTACCCACCAGAAGATATGTCCTTTCAGGACTTCATACGTGACATGGCAGCAGGACTCGCCATCACAGTAGCCTTGGAAAAGGAACCGAGGGCAGAGGAATTGGAGATACTTCAATACCCTCCCATGTCCAAGGAGGCGGCTGCATAACTGGTGCATCAGATTCTGCAGGATCTTATGTTCCAAATGTGGGAGGCCCCGCTCACGGTTCCCCCTGTCAGCAAGAGGCTCAATACCATGTTCAGAGTTACCAGAGTGCCCAGGCTTCCAAAGACCCCGGCTCCCTACAACTCAGTGGTGGTGGAATCGGCGATGCACCAAATAAAGAGTTTTATAAACCATTCATCCATGCTACCTGGAAGAGACTCGAGGACTTTCAATGCCTTTGGGTGTCGGTGCTTCCAAGCATGCATGTTGGCCTCCAGAATAAACTCTTACATGCTGTACATGGGCATGTTTTTGAAAGATGTCACCAGGAATCTAGAGATTTTCACTCCCCTTCTTCCTGAGGATAAGCATAGTGCATTCCAGATAATCATCAGAGAGGGCCAGACCACTTCTAAATTTCTTACCAGGACCTCTTTTGATGCCTTCAAATCAACAAGCAGGGCTTAAGCAGTCTGCATTGGGGCACGGAGAATGGCCTGGTTACAGGCATCAGCTCTCAAGCAATGGGTCCAGGATAAACTGGCCAATATTCCATGTACTGGAGAAAACCTTTTGGTCAAGGATTGGAGAGAAAAAGCAGGGAAGATTGAGGCAGATGATCTCACTCTAAACGCCTTTCCAGGAAAACAGCTGACCCATCCAAGAGGAAGGCTCTTCCCAAGAAATCTTTCTATTCTAAAAGGAAGAGATACTATCCTTCTTACCCCCGCCGCCTTCTGTCTATCAACCTCACATCCTCAGAGGTGACAGCAGGGCCCTCGCCAACCCAAGAAGCCCAAAGCTCCTAAGCCTCAACCAACTGCACAGCCACAACCTGTGCCTGGTTTTTGACTCCTTCCTAGAGAGCATTGCTAATCTGCCCCTGGAGGGTCTCCAACCCCTCCACATAGCAGGCAGATTTTGTCACTATGTCTACAGGTGCACCTCATAACATCAGAGCACTTGACACTCCAGATGGTCCAAAGGGGTAATCAGTTTCATTTTGAAACCTTATCCCCCAACAGCTTCACAGGGGATTATCCCACACAACTCCTTCAAAGCATTCTCTTAAAAGAAGAGTTGACTACCCTATTGTCCCAGGGTGCCATAGAAAGAGTTCCTCCTCCTCAAGAAATGATGGACTTCTACTCTCCATATTTCTCACTCCAAAGAAAATAGGAGGATTCAGACCCATCTTGGATCTCAGAGACCTAAACAAGTTCATGGTCCGAAAAAAATTCAAAATGATTTCTCTAGGAATTTTTCTACCATACTTCCAGAGACATGATTGGCTCTATTCTCTAGACTAAAAGAGGCGTACATGTATTTACTGATCCATCCCTTGCACAGACAGTATCTGCGCTTCATTTTTCAAGGAAACCATTATCAATACCGGGATCTCCCCTTTGGTCTAGCCTATGCCCCAAGAGTCTTCACAAAATGCATGGCAGTGGTCGTTGCCTACTGTCCCCAGGCGCCCCTACTGGCGTAGTAAATAAGGGCGTCCGGTGACATTTAATTTATTTTAAGGAGTGGTTGAGCTGAAGGACCAGGAGGATTCTGGTCCTTGTAGTGCAGAACTCCTTATAAAGAACAATCTACGCCAAAGTGTAGGGTAATAAGGCTTTATTTCCCCGGTCAACGCTTAGGTTCAATAAGACACAAAAGAAAATGAAGGTAATTCTTTCCTCTAACAAAAAGGTTCCACCATTATATAAACAGTTAAGGGTTGTAGGCTTCACAATTAACTGTTTATCTGGGTTAAGGCTTCTTTCAAATCAACAGAAATTAACATCAGGAAACAAATGGTTATCAACTTCACCATATGCAGAGTTCTCTTTTCTCTATACATCTAGCAAGGCAATCAAGCTGGTTCTTGAACAAAAGTTACATTCCATTGGTTCACTCTGAGGAATGGGAACACTGGTTTCACAATCAAAGTCCATTGACTCTGGGTCACTATCTTCTTCAATGCTATGACTGTCTTCAGTATCTGTTAACTCCTCACAAGGGCTCTTTGGTTTCTCATACAACTTCCTTAGCACACTGTTGGGAAGTGCTTTTAAAAGGTTAGCTTTACTTCTTCTAACTTTCTGAGGCTTATCTATTTGCATAAGGTTTTCATCACTTAAACTTTCCCTTATAATGAAAGGCTTTTCATACCTTGGCTTCTGTAGGCTGCCACACCCAGGACTCAGCTTGCGACGTAGCTTCTCAGGCTGACAAGCTGTTCTGTGCACTGCTCTACAATCAGAGTTACCAGGAAAACCTGACGTGGATTTCCACTCTCTGTGTTTCTTGGCAAAAGTATCACTGTAGAAGGAATCTCCTTTCCTTGTGCCTTTCTGGTTTAGCATAGGAGACTTACTTGGGCTAGCAGAGCTGCTTTCCTCAGGCCAGCTGCTTCTTTGGTTTGCTTGGCTTTGGACTCCGTTCCAATACCTTTGGCCTCTCTGGACTTTATCCCTTTGAGTATACCTCTTTTGGATTCTGTCTCCTTGAGTTGGCTGCACATGGAAGCCTTCCTGTTCCAGACTTCTCTCACTGGTCCTGCTGCCGGTCCTTCTGACCTCGCTCTTGCCACTTCCCCAGCACTTGCTCTTGCCTCCGCCTCTTCTGGTACCTTTGATCATCTGGTTTCCTTTATAAAGGGATTTCTGGTTTGCACGTTCTGAGTTTGAGGACAGATGAAACTGCTTGTTACTAATGTGATTAGTGCTAGAGCACGTTGCTTCAGGTACTGTGTAATTGTTCATGCGCCCTCTGGCTGAGCTGTGCTGGAACTGCGCTCTCTGCCTTTTCTGAGTTCCATGAAAATCAGGAGTTTTTTTCAACACTGTTTCTTCTCTAGCTCCAGCCTCATGACACTACCTATGCACCTTGGGTGTATTCATCTTTCCTTACTTAGACGATCAGGGGAGACTCCTCTTAGGAGGTAAGACTCTTCCTTCATCACACCATCACAGTGCTTCAACACCTGGGATTTGTCATAAACTTCCCAAAGTCTCATCTCGCTCCAACCCAGCAACTGGAATTCATCGGAGCGCTCTTAGACACTCAACAGGCCTGAGCTTTCCTCCCACAGTATCTCTGTGCCTGCTTTGCTGAGCTGGCAAAAAAGGTACAACAGCAAAACCAAGTAACAGCTCGAGAGATGTTATGACTATTAAGACACATGAAAGCACATTCTGAATTGTGTGGCCGACCAGAAGCAGTATGCCTGGAGTTGGATGAGATTCTGATCCCATGGGGGCTAGATGTGCCCCATGGGATCAGAATCGGGTCTAAGGCCTGAACGTGCAGGTCGGGCCCTGATTCTGGTTGGCCTGCATGTATAGCAGATCCCCGGCTGCCTCAGTCAGTCTCCTGAATGGAGTCACGGGGCCACCTATTCCACCTAGCTAAAACTTCTCTAAAACTATCCCTTTCCTGTTTATTTACTGGTGTTCTGTTTCCTTTCCTAGCAGTGTTGGCATTTTATTGTAAACCTCTCTGATGCTCACGTGTGGGCGCTATATTGAAAATTGATTAAAGATAAAGATGGTGTCCCATCGCCATGGCACTGCGGCTCCATTCAGGAGCCACAAATACCACTGCCACTGACCTTTCCCCACAGCCGGACCCTCGATCTGGCCTCCTATAGCCAGGATCCAGCTGCAGGGATCTTCCTGCACCCCCCTACCTTTTTGCCTGGCCCGGAGTCATGATCCCCCAATGTCCAGAGGGTCTTATTCCACCTCTGCGGTGGAATAAGTCCCCCGTCCATGTTCATGGCTCGGGACATACAGGGCTGACCTCAGAATTGGCACTATATGTCTGGGATCGCAGCCTGCCCTCACTCTGCCTCAGTACCGCCCCCTCCCACCCCCATCTAAGCCTCCCCATACAAATGAGCTGTTCATACGGGGAGGCATTAGCCGGGGCGGCAGGGAAGCGAATAGCGGGGATGGACGTCCAAAACAGATGTCCATCCCTGCTGTTTGTGCCACTGAATGACCTGCATGGCCTCTACGGTCCATGTCATCCCCTACGCTCGATTACACATGCAACAAGCGCAGTGGACTCTTCCTTTCCAATGGATGCAAGCAAAGGGTCAACTCTGAGACAAGATCCACATCACCTCTCAACTGATCAAATCCCTTCAGTGGTGGTGTCTCCCACAGAACCTACTCGTCGGGCCACCTTTTCAGATGCCTCCACCTTGATGCACCCTGACGACGGATGCTTTCAAACTGGGTTGGGGAGCACATTTGAATGACATGACCACACGGACTGTGGACACAACAGGAATCTGCCCTGCAGATCAACCTGCTAGAACTATGAGCACAGACAAATGCTCTTTGATTTTCAACCCCAACTTTCGGGGCAACCTTTCTAGTCAGGACAGATAACCAAGTTGCCATGTTCTACTTGAACAAACATTGGGGAACAGGGTCCTGACCCTCTACGAGGAAGCGATTTGCCTGTGGTCCTTTGCCATCTCACATCGCATTCACTCAGAGTGGTGTACCTCCCGGGTGAGCTCAGTGTCCTTGCGGACAAGCTAAGCCATATCCTTCATCCACACAAATGGACCTTGCATTGGGAGGTGGCTGCTCGGATCTTCCAGAAGTGGGGATTCTCACTCATAGATCTTTTTGCCACTCCAAAAAACACACAGCTTCCACGCTTCTGCTCCCGGGTTCCGTCACTGCACCGACAGGGTCCAGATGCCTTCCTTCTCCATTTGGGGACAAGGACTGCTCTAGGCATTTCTTCCCATCCTCTTCCTACCCAAGATGCCGTTCAAGCTGCAGGCTGACAGGGGCTAGTGCTTGCTGACCTCGACCTACCACAGGCAGTCAAGGATGTCCTCTTTACATCTCACAAAAATTCCACCAGGTGCTCTTATGCCTTCAAATGGCATAGGATTGCCCTATGGTGCTTCCTAAAGGACATTAACCTCTTTTCTTGCCCGGTGGAATCGCTTCTACAAATATCTCTTCCACTTATCCTTGACAGATCTTAAGACTTAACTCGGTGAGAGTTCACCTTAATGCCATAGCAGCCTCTCACAGACCAGTGGATGGACAGCCTATCTCCTCACACTCCTTAGTAGCACAGTTCATGCAGGGTCTCCTGCTGTTAAAGCCACCTATTAAGCCACCTCCGGTGGCCTGGGATATGAATGTGGTTCTGGCACAACTTCTAAAGCCACCTTTCCAAACTTTAGCCACCAGTTCACTGACGTTTCTATCTTGGAAGGTCATCTTTCTTGTTGCCCTCACTTCAGCTCGCCACATCAGTGAGCTGCAAACTCTTGTGGCAGATCCCCCCCACCCCCATACTCTGTTCCACCAAGACAAGGTGGTTCTCTGTACCCATCCACATTTCTTCCCGAAGGTGATTTCCTCTTTTCATTTAAGCTAGTTGATAATCCTCCCGATTTTCTTTTCTTGACCACATGTGTCTTGGTTTGAAGCAACGCTACACACTTTAGAATGAAAACGCGCGCTGGCCCTACTAATTGGATAGAATTAGAGATCACAGAAGATCCTCTCAACTATACATTTCCTTTGATCCTCGTCACCTGGGTCTACCGATGATGAAACATACTCTATCCAGATGGATAGCAGATTGCATTTCTTTTGCTTATGCACAAGCAAGCCTCTCTTTCAAGGGTTATGTCACTGCTCACAATGTGTGGGCTATGGCAACTTCTGTAGCCAATCTCCATTCAGTATCCATTGAGGAGATCTGCCAGGCAGCTACCTGGTCCTCCATTCTTTTGCTAACATTACTGAAGACAGAGACTCCATCGGAATGCTGTCTTTAGCCAAGCTGTACTCCAGCACCTCTTTAGGATTTAAACTGAACTCTTATCCTCCATCCTGGACTTCTACAAAATAGTAGACTATCATTGGGGGAGTATCTCCTCCTGGAATCAAGTCCAATGGCCCACAACTCTTCCAGACTCTTCAGCTACACGTTTTTTGCTTCAGGGATTGCACTACTCTCCCCGTCCCCCATACCAGTTTGGTACCTGGGAGCTAGTGAATCCCATCTGTGCAGACTGCATTCCTGCTTGTTCCTGGAGACAGCATAGTTACTCGTCTGTTACAGGTGATGTCCGGGATCAGTGGGAATCACTCTTCACAATCTGCCCTCTTCCCCTAGGAGTTGTAGGGATCTTTTATATTCTTCTTCTCAGCTACAAACTCAACTGAGGAGAGGAATTGGGAAGGCAGGCACGTAGGCGCAGTGGAGTGCTCCCAAAGGCTTTCCTATTGGATGTTGGGGAGCGTTTCTGTGCAGGCTCCCTCTGTGACGTTCACCCATATGTGAAGACTGATTCCTGCTGGTCCTGGAGATCACCTGTTACAGGTGAGTAACTACGCTTTTCATACTTTTAAAGAATGGAAATTACAGCCTGTAGCAAAATATAACATTATTTAAGGGACATCTTTACTAAGGTGCGCTAGTGGGTACTGCAGGGTTTGCTGTGTGTTAAGGGCGCAATGCTGACATTGTGGGGCCCCGTGCTAAAATTCCCACACTAACTAGTCAGCGCCCGGTGAGAGAGAGGCATAATGCACACGTTGGGGTGTTGTGGTTAGCATGGGCCTTTGGAGCATGTGCTAACCATTCCTATTGCCATTAGTGCAGGTGCACAATACCACCTTAGAGGGTGGCATTACGTACACCTGCATGTTGGTTAGTGTGGTGCTATACGTTAGCATCACACTTTTGGTAAGGGGACTGACACATACACCCCCATATATTAGCACGGGCCTCTGCGCTACTTTGGCAGTATAACTGCATGCTACTTAGTAAACATGCCTTTAAGTGCTTAGAAAAGGTTTACTTAAATTTACTGAATTTAATTTAATTTTGTCATGTGTTAACTAGTACACGGTTCTAGTAGCTTTTAGTCCTAGAGAAAATTGAAATCTTTGAAGATTGTGATGTCTTTTATGTTGATCTAATAAAAAGATATTGCAGTACATGAGCATTTGAAACCCTTCTTCATATCTGGTAAGCACTAAATTTTAAACCTGCAAAAAAAGTCTGCATCCAAAAGGTTTAACACCTAAAAGAGATCTCTGCCACGCAAAGCAAGAGAGCTAGTAGCAAAAGCTGCCTCTGCTGGAGAGTAAGCAGATAACAGGAAAAGAGGAAAAAAGATTTAATTGTGTGTGTGTCTTTGGAAGCTTCCCTTGAAGCAATGATCAGTGGTGATTGATTCCTATCTATTCCAGGCACATTCTTTGATTTATAGACTTTGATCCCAGTTAATAGGTTAAGAAAATGTTTAACGATATTTACAATTGACTAACCCTGGTTTTAGCAATATACTAACTATAGTCCTACTATAAAATTAACATAAAATACAATAATTAAATTTAAGAGACTTTAATAAGATTACGTGTCCCTCACTCCAAAACAATTGTAAATAACTTTGCCTTGGAAGGATAAAGTCACCTGAAAGGAGAGTGTTGTCTTGTTATGGAGGAATGTGATCCTATATCTAGAGGATCACTTGGTAACTTGCCTCCCTGGTGCAAAGGTGGCAGATTTCATATATCACCGAATAGGGTTTTGGATAATTCTGGGAAGAGCCAGCTGCCATGGTACTTGTTGGGTACCACCGACATAGGAAGGGTGTTGTAGGAAGATTCTGAAAGCCAAATTAAGATTTTAGACACTAAGTTAAAATTCAGAATCTCCAGGATAACATCCTCAAGGACTCTTGAGGTGTGTGTATGAATGAGAGGATTTTGGAATTGTTAGGAACTGGGCAATATTTTGAGGAAAGCGGGAGCTTTCTCTGAAAAGATGAGCTGAACTTATCAAGAGTGAATCCAGGCTGCTGGTGCTAACATTTATAAAGAAGATAGAGCAGCTTTTAAACTAGTTCTTCGAGGAAAAGAGGAAAGCCAGCCCGTCGCTCAGGAGTATCTAATTCAGTCAGGTATCTTCAAAAAAAATACTGGCAAAATGAAGAAGTTAGACTATCCCAATGGAGAGGTTGTTATAAAGGCTGAAATAGCTGAATTGCATTTTAATAAAGAACTGATGATTCCAGTTTACGCTTATGAACTGTTAAACAGGTTGTGAATACAAATAAAGAAAATAAGATACAATATACAGATGTAAAAAAATTCAATTGTAAAGTTAGAAGATATGGCATTAAATGAAAATAGACATAGTCGGCACAAACTCGATGGCACTTAACAACAGTAGGCATCTCAGAGACCTGGTAGAAAGGGAATAGAGGTATGATGTGATACCAGGGAACAAACTGCTGTATATTGAAACTGATAAGCCAAATCAAATTGGTGGAGAGGTGGATGACATAATCTAACAGGGTGACTACTGCTGATCATTTGCATGTAAAAGGCGGTTCCTGCTCATTAGAGCTTACAATCTAGGATAAAAGTCTTGAAAGAAAAAAATGTACTGTGGAATACTTATAGATAGAAAACCCATGTGTGATGAGGAAGACTAGAAATGGGGGTATGCTACCATCCACCTGGCCAGGATGAGGGAACAGTTAGTAAAATGCTAATGTAAATTAGGGAAGCTAACAAAATTGGCAACATAATAATGAGAAATTTCAGTTACCCTGGTATTTACATGTATAACTATGGCATGTAATGAAGCTACAGGGTAAACTATTTAAGACAAATAAGAGAAAATATTTTTTCACTCAACGTGTAATCAAACTCTGGAATTTGTTACTGGAGGATGTAGTAAAGGCTGTTAGTGTAGCTGGGTTTAAAAAAAGGTTTGGACAAGTTCCTGGAGGAAAGGTCCATAAGCCATTATTAAAAAAGGACCCAGGATATCAGTGCTTGACCCAATACAAGCATTGTGGAACCTGTATCTCTTGGGGATACTGCTAGGTACATATGACCTAGATTGGCCACTGTTGGAAACAGGATACTGGGCCTGATGGACCTTGGTCTGATCCAGTATGGCATATCTTATGTTCTTATGCTAAGGAGATAACATAGTAAATGGTGGCAGATAAAGAAGAGCATGGTCCATCTAGTCTGCCAGTAAGTTAAACTACTGCAGTTGCATTTAGCTATAAAACAAAAAGAGGGAGGACTGTTAAAATAAGAAAATTAAAAACTAAAAGGGGCAAAATTGAAAAGGTTAAAAGTTTGCATTTGGCATGGATACTGGTTAAAAAAATATTCTTATAAGGTTAGACCAGATACATTCCAAATGGTAGAAAAGGTCACAGAAGATCAAAATACTGTCAACATAGGTAAATGGTGAGGTTAGAAAACAAAGCTAATAAAGCCAAAATGATAGAGGGACGAAATGAAGTCTGCTGCTAGGTGGCAGCTTAAGTAGAGAACACTGAGCAAAACGCACCTGAAGATTGGCGAATGGCCAATGTAAATCCAGTTTTTAAAAAGGGTTATGGGGGTGTTCCAGGAAACTACAGACCAGTGAGCCTGATGTCAGTACTGGGCAAAATGGTAGAAACCATTATAAAGAACAAAATTACTGGTCATGGTTTAATGGGAGAAAGCCAACATGGCTTTAGTCAAGGAAGTTTTTGTCTTACTAATCTGTTATATTTTTTTGAAGGTGTGAATAAACAGGTAGACATAGGTGAGCCAGTTAATATATAGTGTATCTGGATTTTCAGAAAGCCTTTGATAAGGTCCACCATGAGAGACTCTTGGTAAAGAAAAAAGTCATGGGATAGCCTCCTATCCCTTCTAACAGCGTACTTTTGTGGATCAGGAACTGGATAGAAAGCAGAAGGTAGGGCTAAATGTACAATTTTCCCAATGGAGAAAGGGGAATAGTGGAGTACCCCAGGGATCTGTGCTGGGCCCGCTGCTTTTTAACATATTTGTAAATTACCTGGAAATGGGAATAACAAATGAGGTAATCAAATTTGTAGATGACGCAAAATTATTCAAAGTTGTTAAAACCCAAAAGGATTGTAAAAAATTGCAAGAGATCATTGATAAATTAGAAGACTGGGCATCCAAATGGCAGATGAAATTTAATGTGGACAAGTGCAAAGTTATGCACCTAGGAAAGAACAACTCAAACTATGGTTACAGGATGCGAGGTTCCACTTTAGGAACCACCACCCTGCAAAAAGATTTAGGTGTCATCTTTGATATCACGTTGAAACCCTCCGTCCAGTGTGCAGCTGCGGCCAAGAAGGCAAATAGAATGCTAGTAATCGTAAGGAAAGGAATGGAGAATAAAACAAAGGATATTATAATGCCTCCGTATCATTCCATGGTGTGATCGCACCATGAATATTATATGCAATTCTGGTTGCCGTATCTTAAAAAAGAATATAGCCAAATTAGAAAAGGTACAGAGAAGAGCCACCAAAATGGTAAAGGGGATGGAAGGATACCCCAGTGAGGAGAGGCTTAAAAGGTTAGGGCTCTTCAACTTGGAAAAGAGACAACTGAGGGGAGATATGATAGAAGTCTGTAAATTAATGAATGGAGTGGAATGGGTAAACGTAGATCGATTGTTTACGCTATCAAAAAGTAGAAAGACTAGGGGACATGCAGTGAAGCTACAGTGTAACCCATTTAAGACTATTTATTTAGAAATGCTTATATACTGCTTTTCACTGGGTCAAAGCTGTGTACATTCATGTATGGTATATATTTCCGTTGTCCCCGAAGGACTCACAATCTGTGTTATGTACCTGAGGCAACGGAGGGTTAAGTGGCTTGCCCAAGGCCACATTGAGCAGCTGTGGGACTAGAAACCCCAGTCTCTTCAGCCTGAGGTTGCTGTCCCAACGGATTGTTAACATTTTAAAAAGGGAGTGGCATTTAATTCAATCGATTTCAGGATTTCAGCACGCTCAGATTATGATAGCACACAAACGTAACCCTAATCTCCGTAATTTGTTGGTGCCTTCCGCCTTTACTGAAAAGAAACCTTTTTCAGTCCACAAGGGACAATATCAATGCGGTCACTGCTCCGTTTGTTTAAATGTTTTACCAGTAAGGAAGGTCTTTGTACACCCAGTAACACAGCAGTCATTTCATATTGCTGACTCTTCTAATTGTGATACCACACATGTCATTCAGGGGCGGCCCAAGGGGGGTGCGGGGCCATGTGCGGAGACTCGGTGCGGGGCCTCATTTGCATAAGTGGCCTTATTTGCATAAATATTTGCATAATGCTAACATACACTAACTTTTAGTAAACATGTCTCTTAATGAGTGTATGGATAAAGACAGACTAAAAGATTTCTACATTACTATAATCCAGTGCCAACCGCCAGGCACATTAGGAACTACTACAAACACTGCCCATTTAGAACCCATAGCAAACCCGCCGTATCCTAACAGCACTACCAGGACTCACAAAGCACCATACCCTACCTATCAAAAGACAACACTGCAAATATTAAACCAATACATTTCAGAGAACAATACATGACCTACTGGGGAAAGAGAACAAGTGGCAATGTCTAATAGGAATTACATAAACAGAATACCTCAGCTCAGTTACACATGCAGAACATAGACCATCACCAAACAAGGAATCACAATTTAGAAACAGGAAGGCAATAATTAAACTGGGAACCCCAAAAGCCAAACTTGGAATGTACAACAACACTGTAGAAATAAAACTATAAATTAATTTCCTCTTGTACCAAACAAAGCACAGACGTTAATGATGCACATTTCCCAGAGCTTTCATATTCCAGGTAATAAATTCAAAATAAAGAGATATCTTTCTACCTTTTGTGCATTTTTTTTCAGTTGCAATTGCTCCAGCCACTTTCTTCTGGTTTCTTCATGTTTTCTGCTAACTCTCCATCATCTGCTGTCCATTTGTCCTTTCTTCTCTCTTCTAGTTTTTTTTTTCCATTCTCTCTCTCTACATCTGCTTTAACATACTAATCTTTCTCCTTTTGCTCTTTCCTCATTCCTATTTCATCCACTGAAATTTTACCCCTCCATCCTCAATCCCCACTTACTCTCCCAATACCCGGCCAATTGTAGATTTTTTATCCCTCCCACACAAAATATTTTTCCCCTCTCCATTTTACTCTCCCAGCCCAGTTCAGTCTGCCTTTTACTCATTTTAGTATGCTATTATTTTGGCTTTTATAGGTTTCTTAATATATTTATTACTTTTTATTATTATATTTTTAGTTTTCATATTTTTATTCTTATTTTTATTTTATTTTTTGTATACATTTTTATTGGGGTTCCTTGTTCTTACTTATCCTATGTATTTATCCAGTTATTCATTTATTTATTTATCGATATATTAGCATTATTATCCTACCTAGGTTCCTGGTAAGGTATCATTTGGATGTTAATTTGTGGGCTCATTTGGCCAGTGGCTTCCTTTATGTGCCCCCCCCCCCCCCTTTTTGGTGTGCATTTGTGGGCCCGGTGGTTGTCAACATGTGTACACCAAGGTTTTTTCATTTTTTCATTTATTTGTATATACTATGCCACAAGTTAATATATAATGTGTGGTTTTTCTCCTGGTGAGCGGTTGATGGCGGTTCACATATTGACACGTACACGATAGTGTTAAATAGATGTTTGAATTATCGAAGGTTGGTCCCCCCTCCATGCCTTTTGTTTTAGTAGATAGGTGAAATGCCCACATACATGTGCAAAAGGTTTTTCACTTTTTCATGAAGCCGTAGCACTGATGCTGTCCTTTACAATTTTGAACTATTCATGTTTCAAAGATGTAAAGTGTTCCCTCCCTTTTTTATTACACTGTCTCTTTTAGGTCGCATGATTTATTTATTTATTTATCTTTTTAGGTTGCCTCAATTTACACACTTATTTCAGCGTGCCCAGAGTGGGGTTATAATGCCTACACGCATGCGCTAGCATTTTTTTAGTAGAGCACGGTGCCTCTGAGCTAGCGATGCTGGTTTTAACATTTTTGATTAATAGCTTTTTCACTACGTAAGTTGATATTATATATTGTGTGTTTTTATATTTTTAGGGGAATATTTAGAGAGATTTTTTTACATCATCAGTTTTGAATACTTTTACACAGGTTTCTGTTTTTGAGCACATTATTGTTCTTTTTATGGTATTGAATAGGCACGGTTTACAATTCAGAGAAGGTCCCAAGAAACGACCCCGCAAATGCGAGTTTTCACATTATAGCAGAACCTGCCACAGTGTTCATGCTCCAAAGATGTAAAATGTCCCCTCCCTCCCCCCCCCCCCCCCATTTTTTACTACACTGTCCCTTTTAGGTCGCATGATTTATTTATTTATTTATTTTTTAAGTTGTCTAAATTTACATATTTATTTCAGCGCGCCTAGAATGAGTTTATAATGCCTACACGCATGCGCTAGCGTTTTTTTAGCAAAGCACGGTGCCGCTGAGCCATTGATGCCGGGTTTAAGGTTCCCGAATTAATAGCTATTTCACGAAGTAAGTGGATAATATATTGTGTGTTTTTATAATTTTATGGGCATATTTAAAAGGAGTTCTTTTTATAACATCAGTTTTGAATAGTTTTACACAGGTTCCTTTTGAGCACTCTATTATTATTCTTCTTTTTATGGTATTGAATTGGCACGGTTCACAATTCAGAGAAGTCCTCAGGAAACGACCCCGCAAGTGCGGGTTTTTACATCATAGTAGAATTTGCCACAGTGAAAGTTAGTTTATTTCTCTGATCAGCGTGCACGATGTCTATTTTATTTTAAAAAATTTTCTGTATAGGATGATTCGTATTTCCTGAGCGGTAATCCAGTTTAGTCCTCCACATCCGGGTAGTGCACCTCCTCCTGCAGCTCGGAGACTGGACCAATCAGAATCTTCCCATGTTAGGATGTCTGCTGCTGGATCTCCCATCATCCCCCAGTGTGTCCAGTCTCCTGGCAGCTGGAGGACGTGTGCGCTTGGGGTTAGGCTCACTTTGGGACATTTAGAGGCAACACTAGAGTGTTTTTATTTTCTATAGCTTTGTTTTTGCTTTCTATTTTTTTGGGGGTAGCTGTCGCTTTAAATTTACATTCATAGCAAAAGAGCCGGCTGCGATCGGGAGCCGTGCCTGCAACTGCACTGCTGCTTGTCTCTGAAGGCTGTTTTCTTCAGTCCAAGGCTAGCTCCTTCCTCCAGGACTATTCGGAGGAGGACTTTGCCTTCCGGTCACCCGGCAGCATTTAGGAAGCCCCTCTTCAGCAGGCTGGCTTTCCTCCTACGATCCGTGCTGCTTTTCCTCTGTAAGGACAGCCGGTGCCTTGTTGCTCCCGCTCCAAATTCGGGTAAGGAGTTGCTGCGGCGATTTTATTAGGTGCGGTGAGTGTCGGCAGTTGTTGGGGGCTGTTTTCCCCTTTTTTGACTTCTTTACCTGGCTATTTCTTTCATTTTTCTTTCCGTGGTTTTTCGCGCCCTTTTTTTACCGCCGGCTGAAGGTGCCGGCGGCCATTTTCCAGACCCGGTTTTTTCCCGCCTTGCGAGCAGAGCGCTTTTACTGCCTTTTCCTTCCACTTAACGCACTGTTGGGATAGCGTTTTTGCTGGGAGAGGGGGGGCACTGCAGTTTCCAGTTGTTGGTTTTAAAAAAAAAAAAAACGGAGCTTTACTTTTTGCTTTCTCTCAGTTTTTTCATTTACTTTTACTTTACTTTTCCGTTCAATTAAATTTACTTTTCCTTGCCCTGGGGACTGCTGTAGCATGGCTGCCAGACCGCAGTGTGTTATCTGCGGATCGCGCAGGGGGGCGGTGGATGACTCTGGGGTCTGCAAGGGCTGCGCCTCTGTTTCCACCAGTTTAGAGCACCAACTGGAGCATAAGGAATTGTCCGGCCCCGGAAGCCCGACGGTGCAGGCGGACGGTGGACCCTCTCCTGACCCTCTTGCATCTGGGTCTACGGCCCTTCCTAAAGGATAGGGGGGCTCATGGCCGCTTGCAACGGCAGCATCTTCCTTTCCGGGTTTCTCCCCGGATTTTGTCCTGCTTATGCACCAGGCTTTTCGCTTGGGGCGCTCGGGCAAGTTGCCAGACGTTTGGCCGTCCCCCCTGTCCTCCCTTCCAGGTGGAGAGGCCGGACAGGAAGGCCAGCCTTCGGCTAAGCGCCTTCGCGCCATAGACCTGGACCATTACGACTTGAGCTGGCAGGATGCGGATGCAGAGGTGGATCCGGAAGGTGCTGTTGACAAATTGGAAGACGGGGAGATCCCAGAACCCGAGGATCAGGCCCGGATAATTCGGGTCTTTCGTAAGGAGGAGTTGGTGCCTTTGATTACGGAATCTCTTCACGCTCTCAATCTCGCTGCTCCACGTTCTGCTGAGGAGCACGGTTTGGAGGATCCTCTCATTCAGGCGGTGCGGGACTCTCAAGTGGTGTTTCCGGTGCACCGTGTTGTGGAGCAGATGATTCAAGCTGAGTGGGATCATCCCGAATCCGGCCTTAAGGGCATTCGGACCATGAACCGCCTTTATCCGTTGGCGGATAAAGACGAGGAGAGGTTTAGATCGCCCCGAGTGGACGCCGCGGTGTCGGCCGTCACCAAGAAAACTACCATTCCGGTGGAAGGCAGTGCGGCCTTGAAGGACGCACAGGATAAGAAGATAGATGGGTTGTTGAAACAGTCCTTTGAGACCAATGCTTTGTCTCTGCAGGCCTCCATTTGTGGGGCTTGGGTGGCTAGGGCCTGCTTACATTGGGCTCAATGCTTGAGGCAGCTCCCCGGCTTGGATCAGCAGGGCTTGCTGGAGGTGACTAGACTGGAGTCGGGATCTGCGTATCTGGCAGATGTGCAGTATGATTTGATTAGAACATTGGCAAATAGTATGGCCTCTTTGGTGGCGGCGCACAGATCCTTATGGCTGCGGAATTGGGCGGCTGATGGTTCTTCTAAATCCCGACTCTGTAAGCTTCCCTTTAAGGGTAAGTAAGTTGTTCGGTGACAATCTGGATAAATTGGTGAAGGATCTTGGGGAGTCCAAGGGTGGTCGGCTGCCCGAAGATAAGCCTAAGCTGAGTAGAGGTTTGCCGTCGGTGCGGGGTCAGTTTTGTGACTTTCGCAAATTTCGTTCCTCCCGATTTTGGGGTTCCCAGCGCGGCCGGTATAGTTCCAGAGGCCACGGTTTTCGGGGGGCGGGAAGAGGATTCGCAGCGGCGTCCTCTTCCTTTGGTCGTAAGCCACAATGAAGCGAGGCGGGCTCCGGAAGGAGGGTTAGTCATCGGAGGCCGTCTTCGGGACTTTCTGCCTTCCTGGGCCCAAATCACGTCGGATCAGTGGGTGCTCGAGATAATCAGAGAAGGTTATGCCCTAGAGTTTGCTATGCCAATTCCCGACGCCTTTGTCCTTTCCCCCTGCAGAGGCGAGCAAAGGGTGCAGGCCATTCGGGGGATGTTGAGTCGGCTCATCGCGTTGGGCGCGGTGGTTCCCGTTCCTCCTTCCGAGCGCGGCGTCGGTCGCTATTCCATTTATTTTGTGGTGCCAAAGAAGGATGGGTCGCTGCGCCCGATTCTAGATCTCAAGGGCGTGAATCGTTTCCTTCGGGTCCCCCATTTCCGGATGGAGACCTTGCGGTCCGTCATAGTGGCGGTGCTTCAAGGAGAGTTTCTTTCCTCTCTCGATCTCTCGGAGGCCTATTTACACATTCCCATCCGAGCGGTCCACCAGAAGTTCCTAAGGTTCGCATTCCCGTGGGGTCACTTTCAATTTCAGGCATTGCCCTTCGGTCTCGCCACAGCTCCCCGCACCTTCACCAAGATAATGGTGGTGGTTGCGGCGGCCTTGCGCAAGGAAGGTATCTTAGTCCACCCTTACCTTGACGACTGGTTGATTCGGGCAAAGTCCAAAGAGGAGAGTGTGCAGGTCACCGACAAAGTTGTGGCCTTGCTGCGGTCCCTCGGCTGGGTGGTCAACGAGAACAAGAGTCATTTGGAGCCAACGCAGTCCCTCGAATACCTCGGAGTTCATTTCGACACGGCGAGAGGGTTGGTGTGCTTACCGGAGCGCCGTGTCCAGGCCTTGCGAAGCCTCGTATGCTCTTTCTTGGGGATTCCCGCTCCGTCGGCGTGGTGGTACCTGCGCCTGTTGGGCACCATGGCGGCGACTCTGGAGGTGGTGCCTTGGGCCCGGTTTCATATGCAGCTGCTTCAGAGAGCCCTGTTACGCCGCTGGTCGAACCAACTGGATTCGTTGAACAAGCGTCTGCCGTGTCCCAGATCGGTCCGTTTGTCGCTCCGGTGGTGGCTGTGCTCGACGAACCTCCGGATGGGGCTTCCTCTGGAGCAGCCCTCTTGGATCCCATTCATCACGGATGCGAGTCTGTTGGGCTGGGGAGCCCACTGCGAAGGCCGCTTCGCGCAGGGGACATGGTCCCCTCTCGAAGCGTCTTGGTCGATCAACCGCCTTGAGCTGTGGGCGGTGAGTTGGTGCGGGGGCGGGCGGTGCGCGTTCTCTCGGACAACTCGGCGACGGTGGCCTACATCAACCGCCAGGGCGGCACTGGCAGTGTGGCCATGGAATCCGAGGCAGAGGTCTTGTTCGCTTGGGTGGAATCCCGCTTGCCGGCTCTGTCGGCGGCGCATATCGCCGGAAAAGACAATCTGATGGCAGACTTTCTCAGCAGAGTGCGGGTCGACCCCGGGAAGTGGGAACTGAACCCGCAGGTGTTCGCGCAGATAGTGCGCAAGTGGGGACCTCCGATTATGGACCTTATGGCAACGTTCCAGTCGGCAAAGACGGGTCGGTTCTTCAGCAGGCGGAGAGAACGCATGTCCGAGGGCATCGACGCGCTCATTCAGCCGTGGCCGACGGACGGTCTTCTTTATGTCTTTCCCCCTTGGGCGCTGATAGGGCGGATCGTTCAGCGCATCGAAGCGCACTGGGGGCGAGTCTTACTGGTGGCTCCGGATTGGCCGAGAAGACCGTGGTATGTGGATCTGGTTCGTTTGCGTCACGGTGTAGCTTGGAAACTGCCTCCACTTCCGGATCTGCTTCTTCAGGGACCGTTGCGGATGCCTCAGGTGGATCGATTCTCGCTTACGGTTTGGCCCTTGAAAGGTCTCGGTTGAGAAGGAAGGGTTATTCCCCTGAGGTGGTTGCCACGCTCCTCCGGGCGCGGAAGCTTTCCACATCGCTGGCGTATGTGCGAGTGTGGTGGTTATTTGAGGATTGGTGTTCGCGACGTGGGGTTCGCGCGGCTACGGCTTCGGTGTCAGTAATTCTCAGTTTCTTACAGGACGGTTTTGATAAAGGTTTGGCGGCCAGTTCTCTGAAGGTGCAAGTGGCAGCGCTAGCATGCTACCGGGACAAGGTTCTCGGGGTTTCTCTAGGGATGCATGCGGATGTCCAACGTTTTCTCAAGGCGGTCTTGAGGTTGCGCCCTGCACGCAGAGTATCCGTTCCTTCCTGGGATTTGAACCTGGTGTTACGGGCCTTGGTTCGCGCACCCTTTGAGCCCCTTCGGGGGCATCGGTTAAGGATCTCACTCTGAGGACGGTATTTCTGGTGGCAATCTGCTCGGCGCGGCGCATCTCTGAGTTGCAGGCGCTGTCGTGTAGGGAGCCGTTTTTGTCCATTTCTCGAGATCGCGTGGTTCTTCGGCCGGTGCCCTCCTTTTTACCTAAGGTGGTTTCGCCCTTTCATTTGAATCAGCCGGTATATCTTCCGGCCCTTCATTCGGAAGCAGACGGTCCTACGGACGAGGGTTTACATTGTCTAGATGTGCGGCGCGTTCTTCGTCATTACTTGAAGGTGTCCGATACGTTCCGTAAGACAGATCGCTTGTTTGTGCTTTTTGGCGGACCACACAAAGGGGAGCCGGCGGCTAAGGCGTCCATCGCCCGGTGGATTAAGGAGGCAATTGCATCGGCTTATATTTTACAGCATCGACCGGTGCCGGTGGGTTTGCGGGCTCACTCTAACAGGGCTCAGGCGACGTCCTGGGCAGAGCATAGTTTTGTTCCTCCTACGGACATTTGTAAGGCAGCTACTTGGTCGTCTCTTCATACCTGTAGTAGACACTACCGCTTGGATGTGCTCGCTGCTCAAGATGCTCGGTTTGGTTCGGCGGTGTTGCGCGCCAGTTGGCAGGGTTCCGCCCGGTGTTGACTGCTCTGTTACATCCCGGATGTGGAGGACTAAACTGGATTACCGCTCAGGAAACAGAAATTACACTTACCTGGTAATTGTAGTTCCTGGAGGATCCAGTTTAGTCCTCCTTCCCTCCCGAGTGTCACGGTGGTTAGTGTCGGCGCGCTTCCGGTGATCGGCGATGACTTGATTCAGTCTTTTTCTTCGGGTTGCCGTATCCCGGGCGTGCTTCTTCTTTCTTTTGCCAGCTGTTCGGCTCGGGTGGCTGGCTTAGGACTGCTTCTTTTTTCAGGTGCAATCAGCGCCGCTGTGCAGAATTTTGGCTTCCTCGTTTGGGGAGGGGGTCACTAAGCAATTACGGGTACTACGTTTTTTTCTGGTTTACTATTTAACGTTATCTCATGTGTTGCTTCTTTGAGTCTGCTTTGTCAATAGTTCACTGGGGGATGATGGGAGATCCAGCAGCAGACATCCTAACATGGGAAGATTCTGATTGGTCCAGTCTCCGAGCTGCAGGAGGAGGTGCACTACCCGGATGTGGAGGACTAAACTGGATCCTCCAGGAACTACAATTACCAGGTAAGTGTAATTTCTGTATTTGAGACGCTAAGCCATGAGGCATCCGATATTTCTAAGGGAGCACGGTGTTCTCTAGTTAATGGACAGTTTTTCAGAAAATCCCTTAGTTTGCATAAATTATGATGATTTTTTCATGATCACGGTATCTCATAGGTTACATTTTTTATAGGAGCATCTAATATACAAGAACATTAAGAGATAATGGTATTTTTAAAGCTCAATAGGCTTCATAGGTTTCAAGAAAATAATAAATCCTTTGGACCATTTTTGTTTTGTTTATTTTAAATATTATCTTTCTCCCTTTTGCAGTTTCACAAGTGTGGTTTCAATCCCAGTGCATACAATATATGCAATGATATATCCCTTATAAAGGTGGTCAGGTAAACCCATTTCACTCCTGCTCCTTTTTTGTCCTCCTCCTCCTCCTTGAGTTTCTCCTGGCTGGTTTTTCCTAGTTTTCTCTCCATGTTTTTATTTCTCTGTTTCATAATGACGTGTTTGTACATTTTATAGACTTTATTCATGTGGTGCAGATAATATTATTTATGTGTTTTATTTATTTATTTTTTTCACATCATGATTAATATATAATTGATTTCTGTTTGTTATTAATGTTACATATGTATTATGTATATTTCAGTTTTAAGAGGGAGCCATTTGATTTTAACTTTTAATGAAGTTACTAATGTCGTTTCATAGTTTTTAATGTATTTGAGTGTGATTTTTTAATTTGTAATTCACATTTATAAGCTTAAGAATATTATTTATGTTTTATGTTTTTAAGCTTTATTATTTAATGCTTTTATTATTTATTACCTTTTTTATTGCGTTCCTCACGATGTCATACGCAATGTAATTGGTTTAATTGTGCTTAACTGTTTTATTTGTTTTTGTTTTCATTTTATTTTATTTATAATGTGGTTTTAGTACAAGGTGAGCCAACCCCTGAAGAAGATTTTATCGAAACACGGCCTGTGTCGGGTCAGGTCTCCCTTTTTTTCATATATGGAACAATAAAGTTTTGGTGAGAACCTACACCTGCCTACGTCTTTTGTACTGTTTTCTGTTGCCTGCGTGGCAGCATGCTGTTTGTTGGTGTCCTCTCAGACTCAGGCCTGAAGTCCAACTCTGTCCGAGTCCCCCTCATTGCGATTGGTGCCTGCCATTGTGATTTTGGGGGCCAGGCCACGTCTCAGCTCACCCACTGGTGGCTTGATTCATGCATGGGTTGCTTCTCTCAAAGCCTCCCATTAGCTATGCGGGCTTCTTTTTGAGCCACTGGACTCTTGCCCTCTTAAGTATTTGACCTGGATGGTCCTATTTTTGGTGGCGGTCATGTCAACCCACTGGGTCGGTGAGCTCCAGGCTCTGGTGGCCCATTTGCCTTACACCAGGTTCCACCAGAATCAGGTGGTCTTGCGAACACACCCACAATTTCTGCCAAAGGTGGTCTCCAAGTTCCACGTCAACCAGACAATTGTCCTGCCAACTTTCTTCCCGAGGTCGCATGCCAAACTGGGGGGAAGCAGAGTTGCACATGCTTGGCTGTAAGCGTGCCTTGGCCTTCTATGTAGACTGCACTAAGGCTCACCGATGGTCCACACAGCTATTCTTTAGAGATGTTTGTGAATACTGGTAGACCAGGTTGGTGATCATGTTGCTGGATTGTTCTCCGAGCTTGATGGTTTGATTGCAGTCATTTTGTCACCATTCAAGGGGACATCATCAGTGCAGGGTTCCAGATGGCAATTTACTTGAATGCTTGCGTTTGTACTTATATTGGGATTGGTGGGGACTCAGCTCTTTGGTTCGCAGGGATTGATTGGTTGGTCTCCCTGAGGGTTGCTGGGGTGTGGTGGTTGTTTGAGCCTTGTTGGTGATAATTCAGGTCTTTGGTTTGCAGGGATTGTTTGGTTGATTTCCCTGAGTGCTACTGTTGTGTGGTTGCTGTTTCTGGGACTTGGTGATGTCTCAGCTCTTTGGTCTGCAGGGAATGATTGGTTGCTTTCCCTGAGGCTTGCTGAGGGGGTGTGGATGATGATCCCAGGTGTTGGTGATGCCTCAGCTCTTTGGCCCACAGGGATTGGTAGATTGGGTCTATGTCAATATGTCTGTTTATTGATTTTGTGGTGGAAATGCAGGCTTCCAGAAACTCTCTTTTCATTTGTGCTTATGCTATGATTTTGATTGTATTCCAGTTGAATTTGTGTCCTTCCGCGTCTTCATGGATTGAGACCAGGAAGAGTGGGTCATGTTTTTTGCTGGCTAGTTGGTGTTCGTGTAGCCTGGTGGATAGTTTTCTTCCTGTTTGGCCAATGTAGTTCTTGTCACAGCATTCAAGCACATTACCATCTGGAACCCCGCACTGATGATGTCCCCTCGAATGGTGACGAAACATCTGCAATCAAACTTTCAAGCTCTGAAAACAATCCAACATCATGACAGCTGTTCATCTCGTTTGATCCTAGTAAGTTGCTCTCTCTAAGCGCACACTGTCCATTTGGTTGGTGGATTGCATTACCTTGGCGTATTCGCAGGCCGGACTGAGCCTCAAGGGTCATGTCATGGCTCATAACGTTTGAGCCATTGCCACTTCTGTCGCTAACCTGCGTTCGACCTCCACTGAGGAAATCTGCAAGCCTGCCACGTGGACTTCGGTCCACATATTCACAGCCCACTATTGTCTTGATGGGGATTCCCAATGGATCAGTAATTTTGGCCAGGTCTTGCTCTGGCACCTCTTTGGGTTTTAAGTCCACTGGTCCTTCTGTCCATCCAGGCTGCATACAATTTAACTAACTTAGGTGCTGCTGTACGCTGAGGATGCTGAATCGATGGGATACGTAGAGGGGCTACCTTCCAGTTCTTCCTAGTCTCCATTTTTTTCACCCCTGTTGGGTTTGGGCTCTCTTGGTTCTGGTAGCCTGTAGCTTGGGAGCCCTATATGTGAGGACTTGCTTCCTGCTTGTTCATGGAGAAAGTGTAGTTACTCACCTGTAGCAGGTGAGTAACTACGCTTCGTGAAAAGCAGGAATAAGTCCTCACAACCCTCCCACCTCCCTGAGGATTTGTTTTTTTCTTGGCTACTGTTTGAAATTTGACTGGGGAAGATGGCACCACTGCAGGCGGGAAGGCAGGCGCACATGCGCACTGCTGCTTCCAAAAGCTTCCAATGGAAGCTGGGGAGCGTTCCATGTAGGCTCCTTCGGTTACGTCATCCATATGTGAGGACTTATTCCTGCTGTTCTCGGAGAATGCTTTACTCCCCTGTAGCAGGTGTTCTCCATGGACAGCAGGAATTAGTCCTCACAACCCTGTCACCTCTTCGAGGCATTGTCTTATGCTATAGCTATTTTATCAGACTGATCCAAGATGGTGCCACAGCACCAGGCGGAAAGGAGGCGCAGAGGTGCAAGTGAGCCTCCTAAAACCTTCCAATAGAAGCTGGGATGCATTCCCACACAGGAGCTCCATTGAGGATGTCACCCATACATGAGGATTAGTTCCTGCTCTGCTACAGGCGAATAACTACCTTTATCTTCAGCCACAATAGACCTAGTTCTGTTGGCTCAGGCTCACATGTCCCCACTCCAGCTGTCATTGCTTCAGTGAACACATTCCTTGCAGGACTATGACATCCAGCTCCCTCTTCCACAGAGGGTGCTATTCAGTCTTCACTGGTGGTCCCTCTTCGAAGCAGTGATGAAGAGGATGTCATTAGATAGTCCTTCCTGGTTGGTTTTGACAGCGGATGCAAGCCTGCAAGATGGGAGAGTTAGAATATATAGCACTAAATGAGAGGTTAGATGTGATTGGAATATCAGAGACATGGTGGAAGGAGGATAACCAGTGGGACACTGTGATACCTGGGTACAAACTATATTGTAATGATAGAGCTGATCAAATTGGTGGAGGGGTTGCGCTCTATGTTAGAGAGGGCATTGAGTCAGAAAGGATTAAAGTTTTGCAGGAAACAAAATTTGCTGTAGAATCTCTATGGATTGAAATTCCATGTAAAAAGGGGAAGGCGATGGCGGTGGGGGTGTACTATCGACCGCCTGGCCAGAATGAACAAATGGATGATGAAATGCTCAAAGAAATCAAGGAAGCTAACAAAAGTTACAGCGCAGTAATAATGGGCAATTTCAATTACCCCGGAATCGACTGGGTCAGTGTCACGGCAGTACATGCTAGGGAGATAAAGTTCCTAGATGACATAAATGACTGCTTCTTGGAGCAGCTGGTCCATGAACCGACGAGAGGGGAAGCCATATTAGACCTAGTCCTTAGTGGAACACCAGATCTAGTGCAAGAGATAAGGGTGTTGGGGCCACTTGGCAATAGTGATCATAGCATGATCGCCTTTGATTTAATTAGTGGAGGAGGGATAGTAAGGAAATCCACAGTACTACCTTTTAACTTTCGAAAGGGAGACTATGATAAAATGCAGAAAATAGTTAAGAAAAAACTAAAAGGAGCAGTTGCAAAGGTTAAAGACTTTACATCAAGCTTGGGTGTTGTTGAAAAATACTACCTTGGAAGCCCAGACCAGCTGTATTCCACGCTTTAAGAAAAGTGGAAGGAAGTCCAAAAAACTGCCAGCATGGTTTAAAGGTGAGGTCAGAGAGGCTGTTGTTGTCAAGAAAGCATCTTTCAGGAAATGGAAAAAAGAGCCAAACGATGAAACCTGGAAACAGCACAAGCACTGGCAGGTCAAATGCAAGGCATTGATAAAGAAGGCAAAGAGAGAATTTGAGAAGAAGCTTGCTGTGGAAGCAAAAACGCAAAATAAAGATTTTTTTCAAGTACATTTGTAGCAAAAAACCTGTGAAAGAGTCAGTTGGACCATTAGATGATAGAGGAGTTAAAGGGGCACTAAGAGGCGACAAGGCGATAGCGGAGAGACTGAATGAATTCTTTGCTTCGGTCTTTACTGAGGAAGATGTAGGGATGTTACCCATGACTGAAGTGGTATTTAAAGGTGCGGAAGAATTGAAGGAAATATCGATACATCGGGAAGATGTATTACAACTATTAGATAAACTGAAGAGTAGCAAATCACCTGGGCCGGATGGTATACATCCACGGGTGTTGAAAGAACTGAAATATGAGATTGCAGACCTGCTATTAGTAATCTGTGAACTATCATTAAAATCATCTCTAATACCTGAAGATTGGCGGATCGCCAATGTAACACCAATTTTTAAAAAGGGTTCGAGGGGTGATCCAGGAAACTACAGACCGGTGAGCCTCACGTTAGTACCGGGAAAAATGGTAGAAACCATCATAAAGAATAAAATTACTCAACATGTAGATAGTCATGGCCTAATGGGAGACTGCCAACATGGCTTTAAACAAGGAAGATCTTGTCTTACTAATCTGCTATGTTTTTTTGAAAGTGTGAATAAACAGGTGGACAAAGGTGAGTCGGTTGATATAGTGTATCTGAACTTTCAGAAAGCCTTTGACAAGGTCCCTCATCAGAGACTTTTGGCAAAACTAAAGAGTCATGGGATAGGAGGCAGTGTACTACTGTGGATCAGGAACTGGTTAAAAGATACAAAGCAGAGGGTTGGGCTAAATGGCCAATTTTCCCAATGGAGAAAGGTGAATAGTGGTGTACCGCAGGGATCTGTGCTGGGTCCGCTGCTTTTTGACATATTCATAAATGACCTGGAAAGTGGAATAACGAGTGAGGTTATCAAATTTGCAGATGACACAAAACTATTTAACGTTGTTAAAACCCAAGAGGATTGTGGAAAATTGCAAGAGGATCTTGATAAATTGGAAGACTGGGCATCAAAATGGCAGATGAAATTTAATGTGGACAAGTGCAAAATTATGCACCTAGGGAAGAACAACCCAAACTATGGTTACACGATGCAAGGTTCCACATTAGGAACCACCACCCAGGAAAAAGATTTAGGCGTCATTGTGGATAACATGTTAAAACCCTCGGCCCAGTGTGCAGCGGCAGCCAAGAGAGCAAATAGAATGCTAGGTATGATAAGGAAAGGAATGGAAAATAAAACAAAGGATATTATAATGCCTCTATACCGTTCCATGGTGAGACCGCACCTTGAATATTGTGTGCAATTCTGGTCGCCGTATCTTAAAAAGGATATAGCGCTATTAGAAAAGGTTCAGAGAAGAGCCACCAAAATGGTAAAGGGAATGGAAGGATACTCCTATGAGGAAAGGCTAAAAAGGTTAGGGCTCTTTAACCTGGAAAAGAGACGGCTGAGGGGAGATATGATAGAAGTCTATAAATTAATGAACGGAGTGGAACGGGTAAACGTAGATCGACTGTTTACATTATCAGAATATAGGAAAACTAGGGGACATACAATGAAGCTACAGGGTAAACTATTTAAGACTAATAAAAGAAACTATTTTTTCACTCAACGTGTAATCAAACTCTGGAATTTGTTACCGGAGGATGTAGTAAAGGCTGTTAGTGTAGCTGGGTTTAAAAAAGGTTTGGACAAGTTCCTGGAGGAAAGGTCCATAAACCATTATTAAGAAGGGACCCAGGATATCAATGCTTGACCTAGTACAAGCATTGCAGAAGCTGTGTCTTTTGGGGAAACTGCTAGGTACGTATGACCTAGATTGGCCACTGTTGGAAACAGGATACTGGGCTTGATGGACCTTGGTCTGACCCAGTATGGCATATCTAATGTTCTTATGTTCTCCTTGGGTCAAATGACACATAGACAGTGGTCTAGCTTGGAATGGAGATGGCCCATCCTCCTCCTCGAGGCCCAGGCGATTCAGTTGACGCTCAATTATTTGCTTCATCTACTTCATAGTTAGGCAGTCCGGTGCTTCTGGACAATGCCACAGCCGGCAAGAGCACAGGGGTTTTGCTGGAAATCTCTCTTCTATTTCCCTAGGCCAAGCACCATCTGCAGGCTCTTTCAGCACGCCACATCATGGAAGTGGAAAGTTGACACTATCTAGGAGAGTAGAAGCTGTCTTCCTGGGCCTTCCATCACATCCTCAACAAGTGTGGTAGACTGGATCTGATAGCAACAAGCTCCATCACCATGGTATTGAGGATTTTCCGCCATCAAAAAGAGGCCAGCTCCCAGGGCATGAATATGTCTCTTCTGTATGTATTTCTGCAGTGGGCTGTGACCAGCTGAGTGCTTTGCCGCATGGCAGATCAGTCCAGAGCTGGTAATCTTGGTGTTGCTTGATTGGCCATGGTATGCTGATTTAGTGAAGCTTCTGACAGTGTAACCTCTGCCCCTAGGCTACCGCAAAGGATCTGCTGAAGCAGAGACCTGTCCTAATGGACACCCTAGCTCCATTCTCATCTGTGGCTTGGTCCTTTACAGGCATCACTTAATGTGCAAGTGTTACTCTATCTGCAGTGATCTCCACCTTATTAAAAGTCAGGCATAGATCCATCTTCCTGGGGCACATCCATGTCTGGTGTACCTTTTGAGATATGGTGTCATTAACGCTGCCTTTCATCACAGTGAGCAGATGTGCCTTCTCTGTTGGCGTTTCTCCAGGACGGGTTGGAAAAGGACCTTGCCTTGAATTCTCTGCAGGTACAGGTCATGACACACTCCTGCTTTTTGTGGTCTGTTAGCTGGCCGCTCGTTTGTCTCTCATACTGATGTTTCTTACTTTCTTTGCAAAGTGCATTCTTTGCTTCCGTCAATACATCCTGTGATTCTGCCTTGGGATCTCAGGCTATTTCTTTGAGCCCTTACTAGAATGCTTTTTGAAGCAGGGCACACTTAAGGATCTGTCTTTAAAAGCAGTCTTCTTTGTGGCCAATTCTTCAGCGCATTTCTGAGTTGCAGGCTCAGATGATGTGGGGCGTCCATTTCCATGAGGAAGGTAACATAGAGCTCTGGTTACAGCAAGGAACTTTGTGGTCCATTAGTACATTGGAGACCTGGGTTGTCAGAATGGTGCTGTTTCAGCTTCTCTTCCTATTGAAAGGATCTGCAGTCCACATTATGTCAGATCATGCAACAGCAGTGACACATGTCAACTAACAGGAGGCACAAGAAGTTTAGCAGTAATACAAGAGGTGGCTTTCCTGTTTCAGTGGGCAGAACAAAATCTATAGCCATTAAGTGACCCACATAACAGCCATTGAAAAAGGTTTGAGCAGGTTTTCTTCAGCAGGAACATTCTAGACCTAGAAGAATGGGAACAGAGTCCAAGAGCCTTTCACTTAATTGTGAAGAAGTAGCTCTCTAGCTCTCCAGCCATGAACTTAATGGCCGCATATGGGAACATCTGCTGACAACATTTTTTTTCTTCTTCTAGCCTTCTCCTTTCTCTCCTCTCTATAGTATGAATTCAGTCTATTCTTTCTTATTATACTATGGAGCTCCTTTTCTGGCTTTTAGCTGATTTTACTGTAAACCACTTTGTCATTACTGGGGGGCGGTATATCAAATTTTCATAAAGGATAAACACCAAAGTTCCCTGGATCTGCATTTGAAAGTAACAAGAATCTGATGATATTGCGGAAGGACTATCAGATACGATTTACCTCTTTGTGGATGATACCAAAATCTGCAATAGAATAGAGACCCAGGAAAGTATAGATAACATGAGCAGGGATCTGCTGAAGCTTGGATGCTCAAATTTGGCAGCTGAGCTTTAACGCTAAAAAATGCAGAGTAATGCATTTGGGCTGCAAAAATATAAGGGAGCTGTACAGTATAGGGGGTGAAGTACTTCTGTCCATGAAAGAAGGATGGGATCTAGGGGTGATTTTTTTTGTTTCTGATGATCTTAAAGTGGCTAAACAGGTAGAAAGCCAGAAGGATGCTAGGGTGCATAGGGAGAAGAGTGGCCAGCAGAAAGGAGGATGCGATAATGCCTCTGTGTAAGTCTTTTGAGACTTAGAGTATTGTGTGCAATTCTGGAGACCACGGGCCTGATATTCGAAGAGCTAGGCTTGCGCTGGCCGCTGAAATGAGAGACTTACCCATGGAAGGACACCATAACCATGTACACCAAATATTCTACAAGATGGCTTGTTTCAAAAATCTGTCATAACCAGGTAATGGCAACCCCCGAGCTGCGAGGGCAAAACGGGGTATGGCCGAGGCATGGCTCCATCATACCCACATAACATGGATCTTCGAGTGCGCTGTGCGGTGCCAGAAGACGCTATAAACAGCGTAAGGCTAGGCAAGGGTTTGTGGCACCTAGGACACCACAACGCTACCAGTGGATTGCCATACACACCTAGTGAAGCAAATCCGTTCAAGAGAGAGGTGCTATCAGAGAGGTTTTCCAACCCGTGGTGTGCACAAACCTGTGCAGGACAGCCGGGGATGCCATGTGGGCACTCCACATGTGGAGATGCTCCTGTCGTGCCCAGGCACAGAGGAGGATGCGGCTAACTGCAGTGAGACAGCAGCAGGCAGTGGTCCAGCATCCCAGGCACAGGTACTGTGTCTCCCCCCCCCCCCCCCCCCCCCCCGGCTACACAGGCTCAGTGTGAGCTATCTGCAGCTGACTGAGGAGGAGGTGTACCAGCGGTACCAGCTGGATGAAGGCACCATCATGGAGTTGTGCATCAGACTCAGTGGGGACCTGGAACAGCCACTGCGAGAAGCCAGGCACTGCCAGTGGCTGTGAAGGTAACCACTGCTTTAGCCTTCCTGGCAACAGGGAGCTTCCAGCATGTTACTGGAGGAACCACTGGAATAATTTATTTATTTTATTTATTTAACAAGTTTTGAAAGCAAGCAGGGCTTTCAAATTCTGTGCGCCCAGATGCTGGAATACCCTACCTCCCAGCATCCGAGCAATCCCTGACATAGTCCAGTTTAGGAAGGCCTTGAAGCACCACCTCTTCCTCCTGTACTACCCGGCAGAGAATGCTATAATACCCCCATCCATGCAAACCCACGCAAAACACCCATGACTTAGACCAATGAGGTGAAACCTATCTTGTTGCATGATTGTAAATAGTTACCCCAAGTTATCCAAGTTCTTAATACCTGTTCATTGTAAACACAAATTACTCAAGGAAATGTGTAGTTTCTATGTTCATTGTAAATCGCACTGATGTTGACTAGCGCGGTATAAAAGAGACTGTAAATAAATCCCGCCTTTTCCTTAAATCAAAGCGGTCAATACAGCACAAGTTACACAAAAAGGTAAGGGAAACATGCATCAGATTGTCAGAACATAAACGCATGCATTGGGAAATACAGTACATACCTTACATTACAATTAACTACACAAAGCATACCAACAAACAGAACCAACATAGATCAGTCATTTCCTTGGTACCCCACGGTCCTATGCCTAAGGTCCACGCCAAAGGGCCCGCTGTTGGAATGGCGGCTTTTGAATCCGTTGCTGCCTTGATGTGATTGGCAGGCGAAGGAGATGAGGCAGAGCTCCTGCTCACAGCCCCGATGCCGGCTTCAGCGTCCACAGCAAGCCACTGAATATATGTTATCACCAGAGCACTGCTGTGTTGCATTGACCACCTCATAGCCTGCCTCTGGACCCCGCTGGAGCAGCAGGAGATGATGCAGGCCTTCTATGACCTGGCTGGCTTCCCGTCAGTGCTGGGCATCCATTGACTGCATGCATGTGGCCTTGAGAGTGCCCAGGTAGGACCAGAGGGCCTACCAGAACCAGCACAATTACACCCATATGAATATGCAGGTGGTGGTGGATGCCAGCATGATGATCAGGAGTGTGTGTGTACATTACCCAGGTGCCTGCCATGACGCCTACATACTTGGCCAGTCTGGCCTGTGGCAAGCAGCAGTTAGTGGACACCAAGGCGATGCCTGGCTGCTAGGTGAGTGTAGACAGCTGTGAGCCCTCAAACAGGCACCCAACCCACAATAGACATTAAAATATGCACAGCTGGGGGCAAACATGGCGGTGGGAGGTGTGCCATGTGAATGCTGATGAACATTGTAAGCATATGTGCTGTGTTGCTGCAGATACGTGATGATGGCAGCAAAACAGCATATGGGCGAGGCATCCTGGAGACGCACACGTGCCTGGAGCAGAGGCACAGCTGTAGCTGTCTTCAGGATGCCCCGCCAAATGGCAGCAGCCTACAGAGGCCACACCCATGCCCCCAACTCTCTTCACATGACCCACCACACCTGTCACAGTTGCAATGCTTATGTGCGCCTCTCCTTTTGCCCCAACAGGTGACTGGATATCCCCTCCGGACCGGACTGCTGACCCAACTGCAGAACCCCCCAGACCACACAGGAGGAGTGATACAGAGCTGCACACTAGAGGACCAGGGTGGTTGTGGAGAGAGCCATTGGGGTACTAAAAAGCAGGTTCTACTGCCTGGACCAGAGTGGAGGCAAGCTGCTCTATGGTCCGGAGTGGGTATGCAAATATTTACTGCGTGCTGCATCTTCCACAACCTGGCTAGGCAGTGGGGCATACCCGACCCTGATCCTGATGCACCAGAGGACCTCGGAGGCTGCAGAGACAGTGGAGGGGGCTGGACCACAGCCGGCAAGCCAGCAGCAGGCCCAGGCACAGGCATCCGGGAGACGTTCTAGTGGCTTGGGGACCCGCAGCACCTACCGGTAAATGACTGTTGCATCACAGCATGCACAGAGTTCAGGTGGCCCCAATGCCATCCCCTCGCCCTGGCTCCGTATCATGCTGTGACCGTTTGGCAATGTGGGGCACTGCAACACAATGAAGCGTTGTCAGACATGGTACTGGCAGCATCGCCCCCCCCCCTCCCCTGGGAGGCTTTCCACCTCACAGGTGTCCGGGCCACTGTAGTGCTCCGATGGTGCTTCTCCCACCCCAAACCCCCTGGTCCCATATGAGGGCCACCAACTGGCATAGGGCACCAGTGGTAGTGGCCTGGTAGGCCATCATCTCCCACATTAGCTGCAGTTGCGCCTAACGGCGGCGCTGTAGACTCTGTTTCTGGTCGTGTAATTCCTGGGGCTATGCCTCTCCTGGGCTGCAGCTCCTGCCATATGCCGTGCATCTCAGACTGGATGCTCTCAGTGCAAGCCAGCAGCCGTGCCCCTCCTGTAGCAACTCCTGAGCCATGTCGGCATATTCTCTGTCCCCCAGCTCTTCCAGTATGTGGAACTCCAGCTCTGCAAGTGGTGGTTCGAGCTTTCCTGGATCATCCACACCCTCAGCCACATCAGCCTCTGTGGCTTTGATGGTGCCTGTTTGCACAATGGGGCATCAACGGGGGTTGGCAATGCTCTCCCCACTTTCTGTCCCTGGCTGGGAGGGTTCGGCCATGGGTTTGTCTGTGGGAGTGCAAGGGAGACATAGGTCAGGGCCCTAGAGTGTGTTGTGGCAGTGGGACCACTGAGGGCAACCGTTCCCCACCCCCCAACCAAATGTACAAATGTACAGTCCCTGCATGGATGGAACCATGGTGTAGACACACACACACAAACGTGAACAATGTATAGGTCGCAAAGGTTAGGGACCTAGCCAGCTCCATAGCTCTCCCCAGGTCAAACACAGGATGTCACCTAGCTGCCAACCAGGGTGCTCCCAATCCAAGGCATTGCAGGGAGGTGTGCCACTGCACTGCAAGCGCATCCCAGGGAACATGACAGGCGACAGCACTGTTGATGCCAGCTATGACACACATACACAGCTATGTTCCCCACACTGTGTGGGGCACACACTGATGTTCTCCCCTTCTCTCCCTGTGCAGGTATGTCACACCATCGCCATGGCAGACTGGACCACATACAACCTTGATGCCCAGGACGTGCTGCCAACAGGCTGTGGCTGTCACTGTGCGCCAACAGACAACACCACCATTCAGCCCATCACCATTTATCAAACTGACCGCCATGACTGCCCTGTGTACTGTCCTCACACAATACGTTATTGGCCTCTTGCTTTTGAACGATTAAAAATTACAATCTAAAGATTAATATTGTTTACTTTCACCACTGCAAGGATCAGAAGTAAATTACAGAGGTCTCAGTTAGAAAAGAGCATTGCTACTTAGGCTTACGCCAATCTGCAGCAGAATGCTTTATCACATCAACGACCTCAAAAATAATCATAAAAACAGCGATATCTAGTCTTGCAAGTTAAGTTTGCCAGTTAAGTTTACAGATGTTATCTGTTTATCCTTACAACATGGAAGAATAATGCAGACTAATTATCTGTTTTTATGATTATTTTTGAGGTCGTTGATGTGATAAAGCATTCTGCTGCAGATTGGCGTAAGCCTAAGTAGCAATGCACTTTTCTAACTGAGACCTCTGTAATTTACTTCTGATCCTTGCAGCTGTGTACTGTCCTGGCACCAGCCATACTGTCTGGGTGACTGCACCCCACCACTGTCCCACACACCATCTGCACTGTCCCTTTGCCCCCACAGGACCAGGTGTGCAGGAATAAGCCACCATACAACTGCCATGGCCATACTGGGTGTACAGTGTCCCTGTCACTGTACCACCAACATGACTGCGGTGGACAGCCTAGCAGTGCCACAGCAGATACACAGTGGACAGAGATGGCAGTGCACCAACACACACGGTAGTGCACACATGAGACCCTGAGCCCGGACACAGGTGTGAATGTGAGGGGGTGTGGGGACCCCGTGACTCAGCTTGGCAAGGCCATGCTACCATGAGGGGCATGGTGGTGATGGCACACCTGCGACCCAGCATGGACAGTGGTGGAGCCCACCCAACACTGTTACAGTGCCACAAGGTGTGTGGGCCAGGCACCACTCACCATCCTTTGAGGTGGGAATGAAGCTATCGAAGCCAGGAAACCCAGTGACTGAGACCTCGTTCACGAACTGGAGGGACCTGTTCCTCAAGGGGGCTGAGTCTGTGCTAGCGCTCTGGTGGCAGCTTGCTGTTGTTGGCCCTCTTCTCCTTTGCAGCCTGCCATACCACCTGCCGCTTTTTCTTGATATCCTCCATGTCCCTCTTGTGGTGGTGGATGGCATTCACCCTCCTGGCTATGTCCCTCCAGGCCAGCTGCTACATGCCTGCATCCTCTGCAGCAAAGAAAGTGGCCTGCCGCTGAATTATGAGCACCTGAGCCATGGAATTCTGAGGGTGTGAAGTTGACCTTCCTGATGCGCTTTGGGCCCTTAGGCGCTGGGTTAGCCATTGTGCTGCTCAAATGCTATGGTGGGGGGTAGCTTACCCACGTACTCCTTTTCAACATGCACGGTTATGATGCCTAGACAGACCACACCTCGTCCAAAACCATATCCACTACCCATACAGCATTTTAGCTGCTGCACTTTCGAAAATCCTCTTCCAGGTGTGCCGCTGTACGCCTTCCTAGCTGTACACCATGCCGACGAGGGAGTTCGATATGTGGGGACCCGCACTACCTGGATAAGTCACTGCTATAAATGCATGCTTACCATGCCGCTGTGTCACATGGGGCTCACTGCTTATTGTGTGCACCCCTGTACAGCTGGTCCATGATGTAGCACTGTCTGGGGTATTTCCATCAGGGTGCAGTCATGGTCTGCCAGTGCACCACATATATCAGTGTGCTATAGTGTGACTGTGCACCAATCCTGTGCTGTCCTAAATGACAGGCAGTGATTCTCGCAGGGGGTCACGTGCACATCACAGCTGGGAGGTGATGGCAGTAGGACCAAACACCTTTCTAGTGGCGACACTGCAACATGTGTCACCCTTATTTATGTTTGTATTTGGTCTGAGGCCTAACCTCCTGAGGAAGACGGAAGACAAGACATGTTGGGATGTCGCCTCAGGATAGGTGTTTGGTCCTACTGCCACGGACACATTATCCTACACTGTGAACAGTGCCCCACCAACCGGTCTGCCTGTGCTTCACTATCTGCAGTGACTGTTACTCACTATGGCTACTGGGGTCCGCTGTGTGTCTCACTGACCTATGTCTGCTGCCAACTGGTCTCGGAGGCGCTGCATGAGGCATAGATGCTGGCAGCGCATTGTCCGGAAGCAGCACTTTAGGGCCTCCAGAGTACGTCGGACACAGTCATCACTGTGAACATGAGGTTGAGGTCCATATTGGGTCAGTAGTACATTCCCATATTGGGTCAGTAGTACATTCCCAGGTCACCTATTCTGCATTCACATATCCTGCTCGTGCATAGGGCTGCCCATCCAGGCTGCAAGGCCATGTTCCTGTATATCCCCTGTGTGGCATATCCACAGGACACCTCCAGCATCTGCCCCAGGTTACACACAGTTACAGCCACCTGGCTAAGGCCGTATGCTCCATGCACCCCTCTCTGTCACCACACAAAGAACAAGGGATCACAGTTTAGAAATAGGAAGATGATAATTAAACTGGGAACCCCAAAAGCCAAACATGAAATGTACAACACTGGAGAAATAAAACTATAAATTAATTTCCGCTTGCACTAAGCAAAAATGCGAAGATGTTAGCAATACACACTTCCCAGACCTGACATATTCCAGTTAATAAATTCAAAATAAAAAGTAGTTTTCTATCTTCTGTTTGGGATTTTATTTTTCAGCTGCAATTGCGCCAGTCACTTTCTTCTGGTTTCTTCGTGTCTTCTGCGAGCTATCCATTTGTCCTTTCTTCTCTTTTAGATTTTTTCCATTCTCTCTCTATATCTGCTTAAACAAACTGATCTTTCCCCTGTTGCTCTTTCCCCCTTTTCTTTCCTTATTCCTTTTATCATCCACTCAAATTTCACCCTTCCATTCTCTATTCCCACTTTCTCTCCCAATACCCAGCCCATTGTAGACTTTTCTTCCCTCCCACACAAAATATATTTTCCCCTCTCCATTCTCATTCCCCATCCCCAACCCTTTCTAGTCCTTCCCCAAAATCAGCTCCCCTTATAGTTCTAGACTCACCCAACATCTGCTTCCTTCTAGTCCCAAGCCCCCACATCAGCCCATTTCCAGTCCTAGCCCCCCATATGCTTTTTTCCAGTTCCATTCCAGCCCCCCCCATCAGCTCATTTCCACTCTAAGCTCCCCCATCAGCCAGTTTCCAATCTTAGCCCCCTTGTCAGCCCATTTCCAGCCCTATTCCAACTCCCCTCAGCATTGCCTTTAACTTCTCCTGGCATTCGCGGCTTCACAGATACAGCTGCTAGCGTGAAGGAAAAGACTCCTCACGCTAGCGGCTGTGCAGAGGGAGCCGGGACCTTGCGCGGGCTTCCTTGGCTCCCTCTGCAGCCGTCCACATTGTGCATTAATGGTGTTCGCGCGGGGCCCTGTGCAAACAACATTATCGCACAATGGACGGGCCAGCCCTGCACTTAACCCTCCATTGCCCATGTTCCCTGTAAAATAGTTATCTCCAAGTTATAATGCCCTGTTCAATGTAATTTCAGTTTGTTCAATGTAAACCGCTTTGATATCATGAAAGGTGGTATATAAGACATGTTAAATAAATACCTACCTTCAAAAGAATATAAACAGGATGGAATTGGTTCAGAGAGTGGCTACCAAAATGGTCAGTGGACTTCATTATAAGGCATTTCGGGATAGACTTAAAGATCTCAATATGTATACTTTGGAAGAAAGACAGGGGTGGGGAGATATGATAGATGCTGAAATATCTCCATACCATAAATGTGCAGGAGAGCCTCTTTCAATTGAAAGAGAGCTCTGCAACAAGGGGGGCATAGTATGAAGGTGAAAGGGTATAGACTTAGGAAGAATTCGCAGAAATACTTGTTTACAGAAAAAGTGGTTGATGTATGGAATAGTCTTCCAGTGGATGTATCTGAATCCAGTAAATCATAGGACAAACACAGTAGATCTCTAAAGGGGAAAAAAGGGACTGTAGAGCTTAGTAGTTGGTATGGAAGGGCAAACTGGATAAGCTGTATGGTCTTTATCTGCCATCATGTTTCTGTGTTTCTGTTTCTTGCTAGGACCCTTACTTGACCTTTTTGGCCAAGGGAATCGTTTACGACCTGTTCCATCCTTTCATGTTAATCAGGTGATCTGGCTTCCATCTTTTTCCAAGCAGCAGTGCACGGGCATAGACAAGGATCTTCATTTTTTGGACATCTGCAGGGTGGTGGTGCTTTATTTGGAAGTAACTAATACTTTTGACTGTCGGACAAGTGGTTTGTCCTATGTGATGATCTGCATAAGGGTTATACTACCTCTAACTCCACATTGGCTGGTGGATTAGAGAGACTATTGTCTCTGCTTATCTCTTGGTTGGTAAACTCACTCCGGAAGGGTTTAGGGCCCATTCTTCCTGGGCACAGGCGACTTCCTGGGCAGAATCCTTTTGAGTCTTTCCTGTTGACATCTGTCGGGCAGAGACATGGTCTTCTGTTTCTACCTTTTGTGAGGCATTATCAGCTTAGTGTTCAAGCCCGGAAGGATTGTATTTTTGACTCTCGAGTTCTTGCAACAGCCGATCGTCCCACCCATTATTGGAGTGACTTTGGGACTTCCCTCTTGTCTGGACTGGTCTAGTAAGGTGATCTTGAAGGTGAAATTTTACTTACCAATAATTTCCTCTCCTGGAATCCTGCTAGACCAGTCCAGGACCCTCTCTTTTTCTGCGGCTGCTGTCTGCAGTAGTTTAGTCAGTCTGTTGCTGCAGAAAGAAATGTGTTTCATGGTTTTTGAGGCTGTGCTTGTAGGTTGGCTGTTTGATTCTTTTAAAAAGAAAATGGAGTTCCAAAGTTTTTCAAGGGATTAACTAGCTGATTTAGGGATCTCTGCCATATGTGGTGGTAAGGAAATAATGGAGGGTGCCTCTAGCTGCACCAGTCTTAGTACCAGTGATGATATCACTGGAAACATTTGGCCTTTCTCTGTTTCTATATTCTGCTGGTAGGGGGCATAATTCACTTGTCTGGACTGGTCTAGCAAGATTTCAGGGAAGGAAATTATCGGAAAGTAAAGTTTCACCATATATTCTTTCATACATATATATTTATATTTCACACAGGTATTAATTTTTTTTGTTAATTTTAAAAAAATGAATAATCTTATTATGTGATTTAATTTTAATAGCTGTCCTTTTTTATTATGTTACAACTTTAATATTAGCTTTGAATTTTTTGTATGTGAATCACTGTATAAAATATTTTGGGCCTGATATTCAATGGCTGCAGCGGCAAGCGCAATTACAGCAGCTAGCTGTTGCTGCTGAATGCTAAACCCAGATATTCAATGCCAGGACCAAATTCGACCACTAGTACTGAATTATCTGGGTCAGTCAGTTAAGCAGGAAACTAACTGCTTAGCTGACTTACCCGGATAATTCGGTACTAGTGGTCGAATTTGGGCTCCTTTGGCGTGGCCCTTAGGCGGTAGCCCAATATCTGGGACCCCTACTCAGCACACCTAAGAGACCATTCAGAAACACCGTAAGGCCAACGATAAAGCCTAACTACCGCAGCTTGAGCTCCCCACCAGGGTCGAGCTCGCTAGCACCGGGCACCGAAGGACTACAACCACCTCTAGCCACTGCAGCCACTGAATCGGGACAACACATGCAAACTCCCAGCCAGACCACGAAGCTCTACTGAGACTCCTACAACCCCCAGCTGTGTACTGTTCCTAGTAGCCTGACCGCTCTTTGAGTATCCCATTTAGAAAAGCATTTGGGAGTAGATCTCTATTGTACTGATTGAGTTCCCAATACCGAACGCTACCACGCTCCAAGAATAAGTTCATTGCTAAAGGTTAAGGCAATATTTAATGTGTACTGTGAGTACTGTACTGTGAACGCTGACTGTATAACATAACTACTACACTGCCGATGGTACTGTAAACCTTATACTGCCAAAGGATACAAGTATTCAATCTGCTAGCACTCATACTGATCTCTACTCACCATGCACTGCTACCACCTCATACTGCCCCTACTAGCTAATCCCATAGAATAAGGTAGCCTCAACTGGACTGCTCAATACACGCACAGCCCGTGTTGAACCAATTAAAATCCTTACTGACACACACCCCCAGCTAAGGAAAGCTACACACAGAAAAGACCAAAAACCCACCTCAAAATGGCTATATTCAGTATCACCTTACGCAGTATATACCTCCTCAGCAACACCATTAACTGCGCACTTTCCTTCACACCTGACCACAACCCTATTCTGATCATATGAAGCCAAGGAAGGAGATACCACAACAACACACACCGTGCACCAGCTGAACCCCCGCAGACCCCTCATCTAATCCACATACCACTCCAACACACCACAAAATCCAAGCCCCTCCAAAGCCCACGCAACCTTAAGTGTGCCCTCATAAACGCATGATCTGTTTGTAAAAAATGGCCAATTATCACTGATCTGATAATGCACCTCAAACTAGACATCCTGTTAGTGACAGAATCATGGCTCACCACATCAGACACAATCCTCATCAACCAACTTACTCCCCCTGACTTCTCAATCCACACATGCCACAAAGACCGCAGGGAAGGTGGGGCTTTCATCCTCGTGAAAATGGACCTCCAATATCAAATGATCAGCTTCAATAGCTCAACACACATGGACGTGATTACCATATCCAACAACTGCAATACCATCAACCTTATTTACAGATCCTCTTCATCACCCCCCGAGGACCTCGCAACGATACTCGACATAGCCTCCAACCCAAAGAACACACGCAAACCGAACTGGGTACTTGGTGATTTCAGTCTAGCAGTGATGCAGGATAGTCATTCTAATGCCTTCCTGGAGGCGTTCAACAACCTGGACTATAAGCAAATAGTTGATGCCCCCACACATCAAAAAGGGAACATGCTAGACCTGATTTTCTCCCCCAAGCCAGAAGTGAGCTCAATCCGCAAACCTTATGTAACCATATCCCCCGTCCCATGGTCATACCATAATCTAATTAAATTCCAAATACCTATGAACCATGACAGCAGAAAACAAATGAAACCATCTGAAAACTCTACAACATCCTCAAGATGCTTTAGACCCTTTGACAGAGAGGTGATCATCAATGAGGTCCTCCCTAGTATCAAAACATCATCCTCGAACCTTGAAGAAGTAATGGCTTCTTGGAACAACAGCCTTATCTCCTTCGCATGCATAGCGAACAAAGCCAAATCACAGACCCATGAGAAGCAACCAAGAAGGAGAAAACCTGCACGCTGGTACACCTCCGAACTGCAAACATCGCTACAAGTGTTGAGGAAACTTGAAAGAAAATGGCGACGTACACGATCCCCAGCTGACCAGACAGCCTACAACTTCCACCTGCAGGCACACCGCAACCTAATATCAACAAAAATTAAGGAACATCATGCTGAGCTCCTAAATCGATCCCTGAACAAACCCCACGAGCTATTCAATATAGTAAGAACCCTAACAAAGGATCTCTCTTCTTCACAACCAACCAGGATACACACCCAGGACTATGCAGAATACCTGCTATCTAAAACCAAAAATATTACCAAAGCTACCCTATCCAACCCTAGCAACAACCTACCCAAGCCTCTTTCCTCCCTCATAACACCATCTGATACAGATATTGAAGACGACATCGCCGTCGTTAATGCCACCACTGCACCTAACGATCCCTGTCCAGCAGCCTGGATAAGATCGCTATGGAAGGAGATCAGCCCTATAATAACCAGAATCATCGACTTATCCTTCTCTACAGGACAGTTCCCGTATGCCTCAAACAGACGTCAATCCGACCCCTCTTGAAGAATGCCAAACTGGATCCCCAGAAGGTGGAATCCTACTGACCGATATCAAGCATCCCCCTGCTAGCAAAAATAATTGAGAAGGTCATTCAACGTCAAATACAGGACTACATTGACTCCACAGCTCCCCTTGACCCATGCCAACATGGCTTTAGGGAAGCACACGGTGTCGAAACTCTCCTTGCCACACTCATCAACATGCTGATCACGGGGATTGACAACATCAAGCAGGGATATGCCCTAATTTTCCTAGACATTGCCGCTGCATTTGATTCTGTAAACCATGAGCAACTCCTGATATGGCTTCACGACAAGGGAATTAATGGTTCTGCATGGAACTGGTGCAAATCCTATCTAACGGACAGATGGCAGCAAGTATAATCAGGATCCGCAACTTCTGAACCGTTCCAACAAAAGCACGGGGTACCCCAAGGCTCCTCACTCTCTGCCCTCTTATTTAACATATACATGCAACCTATATGTGATATAATTCACTCATTCAACATAGCATACCTAATCTACGCAGATGATGTGCTACTCTTCACCCCATTCTCTATCGATAACCCTGACTTTTCACCACTAGTAAAATGCTTTGAGGCTGTAACCGATTGGCTCCTCTCACAGAGCTTCAAAATAAACTTCAGTGAGATGGACGTCCTGTTCATAACCAGAAGCCAATCCTTCTCACCACCGCCAACACTAAAAACAAGAGACGCTGAACTCCCAACTAGACCCAGCATCCGGTACTTGGGAATTACGTTAGACCAGCAACTCGAATTCAAAACATATATCAGCAACATCACCAAACAAATTACCATAAACTATGGACACTACGACACCTCCGACCCCCTACTGCAACCAGAGGATTTCAGATCAGTTTTTCAGTCAATGGTCACCCTGCACTTTGACTATGCTAACGTGATCCTGCACGGCCTACCCAAAAACACGCTAAACCCACTACAACTCGCAATGAATGCAGCTGCACGCTTTCTACATGGAGCCTCAAGGAAGGACCACATCACCCCAATTCTAATGGACCTACACTGGCTACCAATCCACTGCCGCCTCACCTACAAAGTAGTCCTGATGACCTTCAAAGCCATTAACAAAATATCCTCCACCTCGCTAACTGACCACCTCCACCCCACCCCAACAAACAGGGCAAGGAGGGCATTCGCCATCAATACCCTACAGATCCACAAGGAAATAATTAAATGCACTCAGGCAACAACGAACCGAACTTTCAGATTCTATGCTCCCAGCTACTGGAATGCACTCCCACCCTCCATCCAGGTGGTCACTGACCTTGCCCAATTCAGAAAGGCACTAAAACATCATCTCTTTCTTCTACACTACTCTCAACCCAGCTCTTCAACCCCACCCACCAATTACCTTATCAGGAAACAGTAATCCGCAAACAGCCCAATGCAAATATTGTAGATAGCTGTACATAACTGTAGATAGTTACCCCAGTTGACTCCAAGTTTAATCTCCCGTTTCAATGCAAGTGCATAACAGAGCGTCTGTTAAGCACAAATCTGTTGTAATGTAAACCGCACTGATTTTAAATAGTGTGGTATATAAAAGTAATAACTAAACAAATAAATAACTGGGCAGTGGTGGTAATCAGCTGCTGCCCAGTTAGCTTCAGTGGCAAAAGTTAGGGCAGCCTTTAATGTGCCTAACATTCACCACCAAGGGATAACCGGCCAGTGGCTAAATATTGGTAGTGACCGGTTATCCCCAGGTGCCACCCAGGGAACGCCCCGATGCTAGCCAGATAGCATCAGGGCATGTAGCAGTGGCACCCATGGATATTCAGAGGCACTAAACCATGTTGGTGCTGCTGAATATCCCACTTAGTGGCATTTACACGGTTTGCAGGAGAGCCCTATATTTACTGTACTGAGATTTCAGTAAAGCCTTTGACATCATTCCACACAGGCGACTTATAAATAAATTGAGACCCTATGGATGGACTCTAAAGTGACTGACTGGGTTAGGACTTGGTTGAGTGTGAGGCAACAAAGGGTACAGGTAAATAGAGCACGTTCTTAGGAGAGGGATGCTACCAGTGGTGTGCCGCAGAGATCTGTCCTTGATCCAATTCTTTTTAACAATTTTGTTAGTGATATTGTGGAAGGGCTGTTGAGTAAGATTTGCCTCTTTGCAGATGATACCAAAATCTTCAAAAGAATAGACATCCAGGAAGGAATAAATAACTTGAGGGGGGATCTAGCTAAGCTTGAAGAATAGTCGAGAATTTGGCAGCTGAGATTTAACGCTAAAAAATGCAGGGTCATGCATTTGGGCTGCAAAAATCTAAGGGAGCAGTACAGTGTAAGGGGTGAAGTACTTCTGTCCACAAAAGAAGAAAGGGACCTGAACATGATTGTTTCTGATGATCTTAAGGTGGCTAAACAGGTAGAACAGGCAACAGTGAAAGCCAGAAGGATGCTTGGGTGCATAGGAATGGCCAGAAGGAATGAGGAATTGATAGCGTCCCCGTCTAAGTCTTTGGTGAGACCTCATTTGGAGTATTGTGTGCATTTCTGGAGACCACACCTTCAAATATGGATGGAGTCTGTGCAGAAGATGGCTACCAAAATGGTTGGTAGTCTTCATTATAAGCCATATGGGGACAGACTTACAGATCTCAATATGTATACTTTAAAGGAAAGGTGAGATAGAGGAGATATGATAGAGACATTTAAATACTTCCGTGGCATAAATGCACAGGAAGAGAGCCTCCTTCAATTGAAAATAAGCTCTCAAACGAGGGGACATAGGATGAGGGTGAACAGAGATAGACTCAGGAGTAATATATGGAAATATTTCTTTATGGAAAGAGTGGTAGATGCATGGAATAGTCTCCCAGTGGAGGTATTAGAAACAAAGACAGTATCTAAATTCAAGAAAGCATGGAACAAACACAGAAGATATCTAAAGGAAAAAAAGGGATTATAGTAGTTGATATGTAAGGGCAGACTATATAGGCCAGATCATATGGTCTTTTTCTGCGGTCATGTTTCTATGAATATCGGGCCCTTTATGAATAAGGTGTAAGTTACAGCTTTTATTCTAGGAATTTGAACTGCTATTTGTTTAATATAGGGTATGCATTTTTGATACCCCATTTTTCAAGTGCATAACACCCTGAAGACTGAGTTTGTTCCTAGCCCTGATCTTAACAGATCTTAGTGTCAATGTGACTTGTCACTCTGCAGGCTGACATCATCATTGTTTCCTTAAAAAAAAAAAAAATTGCTCAGTGACCACTTTCATTTTCAGTGGAACAGTGTTTAAGAGAATGTCAGTTGCATCACCCACACAAAATTATAAGTCCTTGCTCTTTTCAAGATAGTATTTAAACATAGGACCTGCCATACTGTGTCAGGCCAAAGGTCCATCAAGCCCAGTATCTTATGGCCAATAGAGGTCACAAGTTCTAGCAAGATTCCAAAAAGTTGATAGATTCCATACTGCCTGCCCACCGATAAAACCAGTGGCTCGCCCTAAAGCTGCCTTGTTTAATGTTTAATTTATGTAATTAATCGCAAAACATCCAATAAATGTCAAGGCAGTTTACAATCAAAAATTCAAAACAATTAAAGTAGGGAAACTGAAGAAGGGACATATAAAAGAGTTGAACCTAACCACCCCACACTAGACAATGAAAAGAAAACATTAGGAATCAACATTAGGGAGCTAATACAATTGTAATGAAAACAGGATAAAAATTTAAAATTGAAAAAAAAAATTAAAAGTAAAATAAAATACAATAAAATAAAAACAAAAATATCTGGATCAAAGTGGCTTCATTCTCTGACGCACAAGACTTAAGCTAACTGTATATTCCTTTTAATCTAGTGAAACCAGAAATTACATAAGACGACCTAAAACTAGCTTTGTCCTACCTAAATCCTTCACAAAAACAAGAATCATCCATGGGCATATGCAAACAGCCAAATTTTAAAATATGCTTTAAATTTACTATTAGATTCTGTTCTTAAAACTAAGAGCAATTTGTTCCAGAGATTAAATGTGTTTTTCAAATGTCAGGTGGAAATCCAAATTATCCCTAAGACTTTCATTTACGTTTTGAGAGGAAGTACCATACTCTGAATAACTGGAACTGAGGAAGGTTGAGTTGAAACCATGATAAAACCAAATCGCATTAGACTTTTCAGGGTTAAGTTTGAGAGAATGTTTCTCTAGTAAGTCTAAAATTAATATCGGTTTATAGGTTTTCTCCTTTAGGAACTCCAAGCTTTTTTATTTTGCGTTATCCTTCTGTATGTGTATCACATTGCACTTGGCCAGATTAAATATAGTCTATCATTTGGATGCCTAGCCTCTGGATCTTATATGATCTTCCTGAAATTTCTCACAATCTGCTTGCAACTTAGCCAAAAAGCAATCTTTCAGAAAATGGAAAAAGGAGCCATGTGGCAAAAATAGGAACTACAAACACTGGCAAGTGAGATGCAAGGCATTGATAAGGTAGGCAAAGAGAGAATTTCAAAAAAGAAGCTTGCCATGGAAGGAAAAACCCACAATAAAAGCTTTCACGTATATTCATAGTAAAAAACCTTGTGAGAAAGTCAGTTGGACCATTAGATGATAGAGGGGTAAAAGGGGCACTAAGGAAGGACAGGATGACAGGAGAGACTGCATGAATTTTTTGCTATGATCTTTACTGAAGATGACGTAGGAAAGTTACCCATGCCAGAAATGATATTGTGTTTAAAGGTGATGTATCAGAGGAATTAAAACAAATCTCGATTAACCTAAATAATATAATACAGCAATTTGACAAAGAGTAGCAAATCATGTGGTCCAGATGGTATACATCACAGGGTGCTCAAAGAATTCAAAAGTGAGATTGCAGACCTACTATTAGTAATCTGTGAACTATCATTACAAGTATCTGTAGTACCTGAAGATAAGAGAGTGGCCGGTTTAACAATAATTTTTAAAAAGAGTTCCAGGGGTGATCCAGTGAGCCTGACATCAGTATCGGGCAAAATGGTAGAAACCATTATAAAGCACAAAATTACTGAACATATCATGGTTTAATGGGGAAAAGCCATCATGGATTTAGTCAAGGAAAGTTTTGTCTCACTAATCTGCTATATTTTTTGAAGGTGTGAATAAACAGGTAGATAAAAGTGAGCCAGTTGGTACACTGTATATGGATTTTCAGAAAGCCTTTGAGGAGGTCCCTCATGTGAGACTCGTAAGCAAATTAAAAAGTCATGGAATAGGAAGCACTGCCCTCTTGTGGACTGGGAACTGGTTAAAGGATAGAAAACAGAGAGTAGGGCTAAATGGCTAATTTTCTCAATGGAGAAAGGTGAATAGTGGAGCACCTCAGGCATCTGTGCTGGGCCTGCTGCTTTTTTAGCATCTTCATAAATGACCTGGAAATGGGAACAAAGAGTGAACAGATCAAATTTACAGATGACACAAAATATTCAAAGTTGTTAAAACACAAGAGCATTGTAAAACATTTCAAGAGGACCTTGAGAAATTGGGAGACACAGCATCCAAATGGCAAATGAAATTTAATGTGGACAAGTGCAAAGTTATGTACTTAGGGAAGAACAACCCAAAGTACAGTTACATAATGCAAGGTCCCTCATTAGGAACCACCAACCAGGAAAAGGATCTGGGTGATGTCATCAATAATATGTTGAATCCCTCTGCCCAGTAAGCAGTGGTGGCCAGGAAAGCAAATAGAATGCTAGGAATCATAAGGAAAAGAATGGAGAATAAAACAACGGATAACAAAGGAAACACGAGTGGAGGAGTAGCCTAGTGGTTAGAGCACTGCCTTGGGAACCAAGAGACCAGGGTTCGATTCCCACTAGCACTCCTTGTGGCCTTGGGCAAGTCACTTAACCCTCCGTTGCTCAGAAAAATCCAAGTTATCAATGTCCCTGTTTAATGTACATTTACCAAGTTTAAGTTACAATGTAAACCGCTTTGATTGAAATGATAAAGCAGTATAAAAAAAACTGTTAAATAAAAATAAATAATGCCTGTTTATTTCTCCATGGTGTGACCGCACCTAGAATATTGTGTGCAATTCTGGTTGCCATATCCTAAAAAGGTTGTAGTGGAATTAGAAAAGTTACAGAGAAGAGACACCAAAATGATAAAGGGGATGGAAGGATACCACTCCGAGGAAAAGCTTAAGAGGATTGGGCTCTTCAACTTGGAAAAGAGGTGACTAAGAGGGGATGTGGTAGAGGCCTATAAAATAATGAGTGTTGCGGAATGGTTAAATGTAGAATGGTTGTTTACTTCTTCAAGATGCAGAAAGACACACAATGAAGCTGCTATGTAGCACATTTAAAACTCAAAGCATAATCAAACTCTGGAATTCTTTGCCAGAGGATGTAGTAAACACTGTTAGTATAGCTGGGTTTAAAAGAGATTTTGACAAGTTTCTGGAGGAAAAGTCCATTATTAAAGTGGACTGGGAAAATCCACTGGATAAGCAGCATGGAATCTGTCTGCCTTTTGGGAATCTGACAGGTACTTGTGTCTTGGATAGGCCACTGTTGGAAACAAGATATTGGAGTTGATGGACCTTTGGTGTGACCCAGTATGGCATATCTTAGGTTCTTATGTAATTTTGTGTCATTTGCCAGTTTGAACACTTCACTCATTGTCCCCTTTTTCAGATCATTTATAAATTTGTTAAAGCGCACAGTCCCAGTACAGATCCGTGATCCACTATACTCTTTTCACCATTGTGAAAAGTGACCATTTAGTTCTGCTCTGTTTTCTATCTCTTAACCGGTTCCCAAACCACAAGAGGGCAGTGCCTCCTATTCCATGACTTTTTAATTTGCTTACGAGTCTCTTATGAAGGACTTTGTCAAACACATTCTGAAAATCCAGATAAACTATAACTGCTGGCTCACCTTCGTCCACATGTTTATTCATGCCTTCAAAAACTGTAGGAGATTGATGAGGCAAGGCTTCCCTTGGCTAAAATCATGTTGACTTTGTCCCATTGAACCGTGGCTGACAATATGTTCAGTAATTTTGTTGTTTATAATAGTTTTTACCATTTTGCCTGGTCCTGCATCAGACTGACTAGTCTGTAGTGTCCTGGATTGCCCTGAAACCCTTTTTAAGAAATTGGCAATAATGAGCACAAAGCGATTGTTGCTATACATTCAGGTTGTAAGCCTTCTGTTCATTCCCTGTTTTTCACTAGTGTTTATTAATTGATAAAATTTCACTGGGCTATATAAATTTTAGTCAACGAACTTTAAACAGAAGATTGTTGCAGTTGGTACCCTTACAAATTAATATCTTAGAAGTAGCCAAATTATATGCTACTTATTATCCCAAGTGATAAGCAGTGACTTTTCTGAGGTTTACCCTTAACAGTTTATGGATTTTTCATCCAGGAATTTGTCCAATCTTTTGTTTTAAACCCACCAATGCTGCTTTTACCGCATCCTTCGGCTGTTTGTTCCAAAGCTTAATTATTCGTTGAGAGAAAAAATATTTTCTCCTATTTAGTTTAAATGTACTACTATGTAATTTAATGACATGTCCCCTAGTTTTGTATTTTTTGAGAGAGTAAACAACTGATTCATGTTTACCCATTCAAATTCACTCAGGATTTTATAAGCCTCTGTCATGTTTCCACTCAGCCATCTTCTCTAAGCTGAAAATTCCTAACCTCTTTAGCCTTTACTGATAGGAGAGTCGTTCCATCCCCTTTACTATTTTGGTCAACCTCTGTAGCTTTTCTAATTCAGTTATGTTTTTTTTGAGATGTGACAACCGGAATTGCACACGATACTTAAGGTGTAGTCGCACCATGGAGTGATACAGAAGCCATACGATATTCTTTGATGTATTCTCTATTCCTTTCCTAATAATTCTGTACATTCTGTTGCTTTTTTGGTCGCCATCATAGTACACTGAGCAGAAATGTCAACGTAGTGTCCACCACAATACCTAAGTCTAATTCCTGAGTGCTGACTCCTAATATGGATATAGTGCTACTACTACTACTAATCATTTATATAGTGCTACAAGGCACACACAGTGCTGTTCAGAGACATGTAAGAGAGGGCCCCTGCTCATTAGAGCTTACAATCTAATCAAGACAGACAACGCAACAGGTGGGGGGGATGGTAAGGAAACACATAGCTGGTAAGCAAGAGACTAAGCAGATCAGGATCCAAAGGCAGCCTCGAAGAGGTGAGTTTTTAGTCTGGATTTGAAAAGGACTAGAGATGAAGCCTGACATACTGACTCGGGTAGTTCCAGGCACAAGGAGCAGCAAGATGGATAGATCGAAGTCTAGATTTGCCAGTGGAAGAGAAGGGCACAAATAGAAGGGATATGCCAGAAGAGCGGAGTTCTCGAGAAGGGAGAAACCAAATGCCAAGCCACCCCCACGAGCCATACCACCACCCCCCCACTCCCACCGATTCCATCTTGGGGGTGGGGAAAGTGGGCAGCAGCAGTATTTTATAAATGGCGACTTGGACTCCTTCGGGAGGATGTGTTTCCAGGGTTCCATGCTGATAGCAAATAACCTGCAAATCAACTACAAAAAAAACGGAAATCCTATTCACCACAAGAAATCAGAATTTCACAGCCCCCACTACCATCAGCTTACACAGTATTAATATACCAGTCAAGCAGGAGGTAAAATACCTAGGTGTTATTATTGACAGAGCTCTCAACATGACATCACAAATCAAGCATACTGCCAGGTTGAATTTCTATAAACTAAAAACCATATAGCACCTCTGACCTATTCTGGACATCCACGACTTTAGAACAGTAGTCCAAGCTCTAATCACCCCACACTTGGACTTCTGCAATGGTCTTCTCCATGATCTCCCCAAAAAAACACTTCACATGCACCAACTTGCCCAGAATGTAACAGCAAGAATCATCTTTAAGGCTCACCTAACCGACCACATCACATGAATACTCTATAACCTCCACTGGCTCCCCATAGCCAACCGAATAAAATATATGTTAATAGTTACCACTTTCAAATTACACAATGGTATCGCCCCCTCTTACCTATCAACCACAATACAGCCACAAACTGACACCAGAATTAGGTGAAAAAACACCCAGAACCTCCATAATTAAAACCAAACAAACAGCCAGCAGTAGGGCCTTCAGATTCACAGCCCCCACCCTATGGAATACTCTCCCTGACGCAATCAGAGTGATCAAGGACCTAGTAACTTTCCGAAAGGAATTAAAAACATACCTATTCACTGAATATTATAACACTTCCACTTTCAACATTTCTTTCCCTATTTCTGACCCCCCCCACCTTGCAAATATCATAACCCCTCCCTCATGTCCCCCCAACCGCAAGGCCTTGTACTTAGTTAAGAGAACTAGCTACCACTGTGCTTTTGTATATGTGTTCAGTGGTATGTAAATAGTTTGAATATTTATAATATAGTTCAAAATGTTCCCTGTAACAAAGTTTAACTGTTCAATGTAAACCACCCCTGTTCATTTGAAGAGGCGGTATAGAAAAACTGTTTAAATAAATAAATAAATATCCATCTGAGGTGTCACCTCCAGCCGGTACAACAACTGGAGTTCATCAGGGCCCTCCTCGATACCATTCGGGCAAGAGCTTTTCTGCTTGCAAGACTGTCTGCGGAAATTTCATCGAGGTGGAGGGCGCGTTGCAGCACCAGCGCCACACCATGGCCTATGGGCTGCTGAGAGGCTTTGGACACATGGCGGCCACTGTGCATTATTTATTTATTTATTATTATTTATTACAGGCTCTTATATACCGCTCTATTCAGCATCAGCGCGGTTCATCAGCCCCACCTCTGCATGCAGCAGGCTCAATAGACTTTGAAAACACAATGGCAGCAAGCCTCAGGCACCTTGTCGGACAGGGTGGTGCTCACTACGCCATTCGTATAGTCCCTGATGTCTTCGCTCATGCCCGCAAACTTGTGTTGGGGCCTTCTGTTCTAACTAGCAGTGCCCTGCAGGTTGCTCACATAAGATGCCTCCAAGCTTGGCTGGGGCATGCACCTGGATGGTCTTCTCACTCAGAGCCTGTTGTCCAAGTGCAATAATCTCCATCAGATCATCTTCCTTAGACTCTGGGCCATTGCGAATGCTCTCTGTGCCTTTTGGGAACACCTGATGAATCATGTTCTGATCCAGGTGTTTCTGATCCAGATGGACAACCAGGTCACCATGTTCTATGTGAACAAGCAGAGGAGAGGGGCACCGGCTTGTACCTCCTGTGTAGGGAGGCTGTTTGTCTCTGGAAGTTTGCCCTGCTCCATGGCATGGATCTCAGGGCAACGTATTTGCCTGGTGAGAGCAATAGCTTAGCGGATCACCTCAGTCGGGTTCTTCAGCCACACGAGTGATCCCTCAAGGGGGAGATAGTGGACTGGATCTTTCGGGAGTGGGGCACCCCCGACGTAGACCTCTTTGCTACGGCACAGAATGCCCAGGTAGTTTGGTTCTGCTCCTGGAGGCTGGCCAGTGATTGCTTGGCTACGGATGCCTTCCTTATCTACTGGGGGAGAGACCTGCTCTATGCCTGCCCCCTAATTCCGTGCATCACTAAGACACTTCTGAAGCTCCAGGCCAAGAGGGGTCCATGATTCTCATCGCTCCAACCTGGCCTAGACAGCCATGACTCCTGTTACTGCTGCAGCTCTCACAGAAGGAACCTCTTTGCCTGGGCTTCAACCCAGACCTCATCTCGCAGGAGGGCGGCTCCATGTTGCATCCCAACATCTGCTCCCTAGCACTCACAGTATGGATGCTGAGCAAGTAGCCCTCACGGAGCTTGCCCTCCCCAGGGTGTCACAGAGATCCTGCTAGCATCTTGAAAGGAACAATGCATAAAACCTGCATGTTCAAATGGCAGCGGTTTGCCATCTGGTGCGCTGTCGGGCATTGGACCTCTGCAATTCTGGGCTCAAGTCTAACTCGGAGCGTGTTCACCTTAGCACGATAGGAGCATTCCATTGTGGCTGCGATGGGATGCCCGTCTTGGCTCAGTCTCTGGTACCCTGATTCATGGGGGCTTGCTTCTTTCGAAGCCTCCAGTTAAGCCCCCTATGGTTGCATGGTATCTGATTGTGGTCCTTGGCCAGCTCATGTGGGCTCCTTTTGAGCCACTGGACATGTGTCCGCTGAAGTTCTTAACCTGGAAGGTCCTCTTTCTGGTAGCCATCACATCAACCTGGTGACTGAGTGAACTGCAGGCTATGGTCGCACACCCTCCTTACACTAGGTTCCACCAGAACCAGGTGGTGCTCCACATGCACCTGTGTTTTCTGGCAAAGGTAATCTTGGCTTTCCACCTCAGTCTATTGTCTTTCCAACATTTTTTCTCTGGCCTCATGCTAATCGCTGTGAGGCAGCGTTGCACGCACTGCATTGCAAACGTGAGTTGGCCTTCTACTTGGAGTGCATGACGGTGCACCGTCAATCCTCTCAGTTGTTGTTTCGAAGCATACGTTATCTTTCTGGCTCACTGACTGCATCGCCCATGCATATTCCTTGGCTTGTCTGAGCCTTGAGAGTCATGTCATGGCTCACAATGTCCGTTCAATGGCTACATCAGCAGCCAACCTCCATTCTGTCTCTACAGAAGAGATCTGTAGGGCTGTGACAGTCTTCGGTCCATATCTTTACAGCCCATTACTGTCTGGATGGTAATTCCCAATGGGACAGCAATTTTGGCCAGGCCATACCTCTTTGGGTCTTGAGGGTCAACTGCCCACCAGGCCTTCTGTCCATACAAACTACCTGCTCAAAATTTCCTTGGTCATTTTCGACTATGGATACTGCATCTGATGAGTCCCTCGACGGGACTGCCTCTCTGGTTTTCCTGGCTTCCCCATTTCTCAGTGCCCGGATGGGCTATTTTTTTCTCCTATGTTCCAGTAGTCTAGAGCTTATACGTGAGGACTTTATTTCTCACTTGTTCACTGAGAAGTCTAGCTACTCATCTGTAGCAGGTGTTCTCCATGAATAGCAGGAATAAGTTCTCACAACCCTCCCACCTCCTTGGGAAGTTGCCTTTTGGCTTTTGTTTTTTTTATACTGGAGAATATGGCCTCGCGGTGGGCGGGGAAGGCAGGCTCGCATGCACAGCATAACTCCAGAAACTTTCTTTGGAAGCTGGAGAGTGTTCTGTGCGGAGCTCCATCTGTGATGTCACGCATTCGTGAGGGCTTATTTCTACTATTCACGGAGAACACCTTCTACAGGAGTAACTACACTGTACTTATAATTGCTATAAAGTGGCTTAGGATTTAATAGGGGTTAGGAGAGAGGTCAGATGTCTGCATATTGTCATTGATGTCACATTGTAGATATTCATATTTGATGTTAGGGGTCAGTTCCAAAGTATTCTGTGAAGAGGTGTGTTTTAAGCTTACTGCGAAATTTGATTATTGTGTCGATATCTTATCTGGGAGTGAGTTCCAAATGGAGGGTGCTTATAGGAAAAAGGCTTGATTGCAAGCCATTTGCCTGCTTTTTGCCTTGAGAATTGGAATGACAAGTATGTTTTGGGTGTTTTGTCTTCTTGATCTCTTGTTGTGAGCCTTTTGGATTAATGTTTGTAAATGGTCCGCTGATAGATTGTGGAGTATCTTAAAGATGTTAATTATTTGTTTTTATTCAAATCCATTTTGGGAGCCAGTGTAATTGTTTTAGCATGCATGTGATATGGACTTGTTTTGAAATACCTCTTACGATGCGAATAGCCATGTTTTGAGCCATTTGTAATGGGTGTAATGCTAATTTTGGGATTCCCTGATAAATTATGTTGCAGTAGCCAAATTGTGGGTTATAAGTTCTAAAGTCATTGTGGTCAAATAGAGGGTGAAGGTTTTCTAATATCTTCATCTTATGGTATGCAGACTTTGACTTTATTGATGTGAGATTGAAGGTTTAATCTTTATCTTTATCTTTATTTAAAAACGTAATATACTGCCAAAACTATAGGCATATGGCGGTTTACAGCAAAACCAAAGAGGAACTGCTGAGAAAGGAGGAAAGGAACGCCATAATACAGACAGGAAAGAGATAGTGAAAGAAATAAGGAAGGGAAGATAGCCCAGAAACGAGAAGAAACAGGCATCATCAGGGAGGGGGGGGGGGAGAGGAGATGGAGGGGACGGGAGATCGAAAGCCGAGCAAAAAAGATGGGTTTTGAGTCTAGCTTTAAAAGTGGGAAAAGAAAGCTCAAGACGAAGTGCAGATGGAAGAGAATTCCATAAGCAGGGACCAAGGAAGAAAAAAGCCGAAGAGTGTGTAGATTCCAAATGAGCCTGGGAAGGGGAAGGAAGAAATAATCAATTGGCGTGAATTGATCTGAGGATTTGGGGGGGGGGGGGGGCAGTGAAAGTGAACTAGATCAGAAAGGTCACGAGTTATCCCTAGGTATTTGACTACATCTTTGACTTCAACTTCAGTCTCTGATATTTTTAATGTTGTTGGTGGGTTAATGTTGGTTCTCTTGTAATGTGAAGGACCTCAGTTTTTTCGTAATTAATAGATAGGTTATGTTCACATAGCCGTTGGGTTACAGCCTTGAAGCATCTTCACAGCATTGTGTAGGCCAGGTTAGTTGTAGAGAATGGTGTGTATATCAAGATGTTGACTGCATATATGTGATAAAGAATCTTGTGTTTTTGAATTATTGTGCATAGCAGCTGTGTGTGTGTGTTTATATATATATTGCCACACAACCGCTCCCTGGACCTTGAGGGTTTCAGGAGGGGGTGGCCTTTGATGCCCTTCAGGGTTGAGAATTGTAGTTGTGTGTGCTCAAGTAGTAAGGCAGGCAGAGAAAATTTCTTTGATGAGGTTTATTTCCGCATTGCAGTTCAAGTGCAAACAGACGCAAATAAAGTATAATAGCTCAAAACAAGGTATTGCACTGCTAGGCTAAATGTCCATTATCTTCCGTGATCACATTCAGTTGTCATGTGACCCTTTCACTAACGGAAGAAACAAACTCTGGCAAGCAGCAATGCTTCTGGTATGGAGACAATTATGCTTTAACTTACTCCCTTCTGATAATCTTCTCAGCATAGGAATCAATACAGCAACTTCTGTTATATTGCTTCATATAACTTTGTACAGCATTTCAATTAAATGTCCTTCTCAATGACACAAGTTGAACAGTCCATTGGCATGTCTGGCTCTGTGAACGGTAGAGAAGAAACTAAAGGCATTTCCTCTTCACAGCTGTTTGTGGGCTGTGCTACATTAGAGGAAGAAACTGCCCTGCTTTCAAGGAACTCTCTAAAATCTTTAAGAAGCAATTCAGCCTGCGTTCTTCCTGGGCTAAGCTGATAATGTCTTCCTCCTTCAGGTAATTGTTTGTTTAAACTGCTTATCTCTTGATAATTAGCAATGCTGCTTTTACTAGGACAACAGTTCCACGTGTTAGGATTATCCTTCCCCCACTTATCACTAAACGTTAGTGCTGGGTTTAAAACTTCAGCTGTGAGTGGAGAGTTTCTCAACAGAGTGTTAAAAGTAGAACCGTCAGACTTCTCTTGGCACACGTCTCTGTAATAAGACTCAGCTGTTCCCTTACTATAGGTTTCTGCTGGCTTGTGAGAATAGCCTAGGCTGCTTACATGCTTTTCAGACTGCAACCAATTGCTACCATGTTGTCTGACTTTGTCTTGGCTTTTAACGTTAGCCTTTACTCTTTCTGGCTTCCCAATGTTAAACTTGCTAGCTGCTTCAAACCCACTGTGTACCTTGTGCTGTGGCTTTCTCCAGGGTAGTTCTCTGTCCCTCTGCCTTCGGTTCCAAGGTTCTGCTTGGTCCTCTAGAAGCCTGTGCTGTAGCCTTGGGTCTCTCAGTGCTCCTGAATCCTTCTGGTCACAGAAGATTCTCCCTGCCTCTGAGTCTCCCAGGTACTTGCTTCATGAGTCCAGTCTTCTCCTTAGTGGATCACAGCTGCTTAATTGCTCTCTCTCCAACTCTTCCTGGTCATGTCCTTCTGAGTCTCCATTCAAATCTGACTCTCTCTGTTTCTGAGTGCTTAACAAGCTGCCTGTGTACTGCACTGCCCGCCTCCTGCTTGGGCGTGCCCAATCAGGGACTTGGCTTCTCTCCTCCCCTGAGGTGAGGTGTGGTTCCTGATTAGCTCTGTGTTTTTTTCTCTCTGAAGAGAAAATCCTGCATTCTCTTGCAGTACCGGTTCTCTCCACCGGATCACTATCTGTTTCCATAGCATCTTGAGAGGCTTCTACGTCACAATATATATGTTTTTTGTTTTTTCTTAATAGGATAGGGCAGATCCCTGTGGTTAGTCTTGTTGCTTATAAGGGCGGCATTTGAGATGGCCTGCTTTAACTTGCTGATGCCGATCCTTAAGTTATTATCTGAACTGTTCCAGTGTTGTGTGTTACAGACAAGTTGCCTGTAGTCATGATAAGAAATTTTGGTGGTTAATTTGGTCAAAGGCTGCTGATATGTCAAGGAAAATAGCATAAAACCTTGCCCTGGCTTTCTTATCTTTGCCACATGTGAAAGGTGCTGCAAAAAACATTGCCAAGGATGTCATGAGTCATGTCACAACGTCCGTTCTAAATAAAATGAACCATTATACAGAGCAGGCAGGGTCAGGACTGATTGTAATTAAAAGAGCTGTTAAAAGAAAACCTAGCCTCAGGAGTTAATGCAAGGACCTCCCAAGCCTTTTAAAAGAAAGAAGCCCAAGGGTGACAAGTCTCAGAAGTTTAACCACAGATCTAAGAAGAGAGGCACCTGCTCTAGGAAGCAAGATATATTCTATTAAGCACCATGGCTTTGAAGAGTGTGTTACATCAGAACTGGACCTGTTTCAATTAGCCCCGACCCAAACCACTATCAAAAAAAGCATTTATGTGGAAATTCTGCCATTATCGGCCTTGTCGGATCAGCCCCTTTGGACTTCTACGTCGCAAGTCATGGTGAAGACCTCATTGATTTAAATAGTTCTCTGTTGCACCGGACCTGTAAAATTGTGAAAGAAGTTGGTTCAAACATTGATCCAGCAGCCAAGGTAGCACTGGTGAACTACCTGATCACATCTATTTTTAGCCAGCTAGATGTCACCCTGGGAGACCAGTTCATTAGCCAGAGCAACAACTGCTATCTCTATAGAGCCCTCATAGAGCTGCTTCTCAGTTATATTGAAGAACCCCTCAAATCACAGTTTACAAGAGGTCTGTTTTACAGACACAGCCGGTCAGCATGAAGTGAGAGAGATAGGATCTCGCAACATCAGTTTTACTGAAAGGGCCCAATTTATTGCCTCTAGCCACAAGGCGGAGCTATTGGTGCATTTACATAGTGATCTATTTTTTCAAGAAAAGCTACTGATTAATGGAGTGGATATCAAAATTAAACTGACCCGTAACAAGAATGCTTTCTGTTTAATGAGCGGTGATGCTGACAAAAATTACAAACTCCTTATCCTAAACGCTGCCCTCTTTGTAAAGAGAGTTAAAGTTTCCCCTGGAGTGCGATTGGAAATGCAGAAGCTCTACTGAAAGCTAATGTCAAGTATGATATTGACTCAGGGTAGTTTTCCAGATGGGTTAGTTTTGCACATACTATGGCAGTCATGAACCTCACTTCTAAGCCAGGGTATGTGGAGTATGATCTTAGTCTCTCAAATTTATTGCTAATGCCCAGCATAATACTTGCATTGTGTCAAAGAGAGCCTCCTGCTGGAGATCGTAAGATGTAACATGTATGGGTAGTTTGTCAAGATGTGCTTAGAAGTTCTTCTTATTAAGCCTGTGGCTCCCAGTACAATAGAAAATATTTCCGTATCTTTCTACCACATTTTCTTGGTCTCTGACTGTATTTCTTGGTACTTTAGGATCTTTTGCCTCTCCACGCAGTTCACAGAATAATCACTTGGTATCGACACTTCTAATATCAATGCCGTTCTGGTATTCTTCTCCTTTACCACTCTGTCAGGTTTCCTGGCATCCATTTTCTTATCTGTTGGAATGGGAATGTCCCAGGTGATCATAACCTCTTCATTCTCTGTTATTCTCTTAGGGTCATGATCCCAGTGCTTTTCAGGGGTAGTTTCCAGATTTTCCAGTGGAGGAGGCGTGCTACTTTGTTGTGCCTTTCTGTATAGAAATTTTCCACCATCAGAACTTCACAGCCTGCTATTAAGTGAGTCATTGTTTCCAGCTCTTCTTTACAGAATCGGCATATGTCTGTTGTGCTAGTTTTTTCAATACTCGCTGTAAACCATCTCGTCTATAATCCGCTGTCCTGGGCTGCAACTATCAATCCTTTATTCTTCGATTTCAGTTCACCTCTCCTCAACCATTCATGAGTCCGTTCTTGATCGACAAAAGGTTCTTGAAGTAACTCTTTGTATTTTCCACTTGTTTTTCCTCACCTGTTGATTGAATTCTTTGAAGAGTTTTTTCTCTTGTTTTGTAAATTCTATTACTTCCTTTCCCATGCACGCTTGTGGTTATTGACTGTGTGGGGCAGAAGGTGTTTAGCATACCGGCCGGAGCCAGTGTGATTAACCAGGAAAATCTCTTTTTGGAACTGTTACCAAAGCTCATCATGTTGGGATTTGTGGATAATGATGCTTTCAGTGGTAATTCTACTAAAAACCCTTCATTTTTAAACATTATGATATTAATTTTGCCACTCTGTATGTAGATAGTGAACAAATACCCAGGAAACCTCTTCAACCTGACTTTAAAAATGGAAGTTGTGTGAGAGAATATATGCAACTGGTGCAAGCAACTGGCAAACATTTGGAAGATAGTGCATTGCTGATTGACTGTCAGGAATTTTACAAAGGTTATACCTAGCTTGCCTTTGACCTTTTGCCTGATCAGGAGTGTGCAGACCACTACTTGCTGATTAAAACTGGTAACCTGGGGGCCGAAATACGTTTGGCCAGAGCTTTACCCCATACAGTGAACAACATTGTTTATGGGGTTTTTGACTGTGTGATAGAAATTAATCATAGAAGGAATGTTCTTTTTGATAATTCATGAAAATGAACACCATACAGATCTTTCGTATTTTAAAAAAAGACCTCTGTGTTGCAGATTCGTTTTTAGAAGTGCTGCCCAGCGACTGGCTAGCTGATGTATTTTATTTATTTATTTAGACAGTTTTGTATACCACCTTATCCTTCAATCAAAGCAGTCACAACACAATTGGGGGATACATTTAACACGCGGGGATATGAGACACATACACTAATCCTTACAGGGAACATGGGCAGTGAGGGCTAAGTGGCTTGCCCAAGACCACAAGGAGCATCTGTGGGACTAGAAACCCCAGTCCTTCCGGCCCAAGGTTGCTGTCCTCTAGTGGGATTTGAACCCCCGACCTTCCGGCCTGAAGTACCTTGCCCCCAACCACTAGGCTACTCCTCCCTCCCTCCTTCCTTCATTATTAAGGAAGCCCGCGTGTTTGGTGGTAAATACACACCCTCATAACCTACCTGGAGAATACTGGTTAGCCCTCTATGTGGCTGGAGATGGAACAGGGGAATTTTTTGATTCTTATGGACAACCCCCCATTAGCTTATTCTTTTCTACCAGCATTATGAGCTTTTTCAATATACATTGTAAAGCTGTTTTATACCACAACAGGCAATTACAGCAACTAATGTCCTCAGCTTGCGGATATCATTATGTGTTTTTCTTGCATCTCGGCTGTAAAGGGTTGCCTTTGAAAATATTTTAGAAATGTATTATGAAGATTTAATGCAAAAAGATGATACGGCGGTAAATTTTGTAAAAAGCAACAAACAAAAAAACAAACTTTGTGTAGATCTTTTAGAAATCTATTTCATAACCATCAGGGGTGTGTTTCCTACATGAATGTTCTGCTGTTTCTAAATAAAAAGTAATCTTCTAAGGGGTTTTTGAAAGGAAACCAATGCCTACAGTCTTTTATTTATTTATTTATTTATTGAAAATACATTTTTTATACATTCAACCACCAGTAGCTGTGAGATAATTTTTTTATGAGGAAGGGGTTCTTTGGTCTTTGCAGGCTTCATGTACATTTTAGTAACCTTCACAGAGGGATTCTCCATGAGACGTGCCAACTCATCTCTGTTGGCCTCATTACCCATTACCGTGGAGGGCATATTTAATTCAGCTAGGGTTTGGATGAACTTTCCCCAGCCTTTGAGTATTCTTCATTGTGAAAGAGCTTGGGGCTGCATATCCCCACGAATGAGGTCAAGCTTGTCAGAACCATTGACAGGCTTTCCCCAGTATACAAATGTTCCGTTTCTCTCCCAAGATGCCACGTCCTTGTTTTTTTAACAGTTTATTAAGCAGCACCTCAGGACTTTTCCTATAGTGTGTATTGATGCTGTTTAACACTTCTTGTATTACAGGGTCTGAAGGTATAATATTTTCTAGAGAAGCATCTGTTTGTCTCATTTTGTGCCTGTAGATACAAGTTTATTTTTTATTTTCCCATATTCCTTTGTCTGTTAAGCATGAGAGAGAGCCATAACACTTCTTAGTAACATTTAGCCGTTTCATGTTCAGACATACCAATGCTTTGAAGGATGATTTTCATTTCTTCATCTAACCTATGAATGGTTGTGGTTCTAATATTTTCTTCCCGATCTGGAGGGTTTCTCATACGCTCGAGTTGTTGACTAGGGATTAGGTTTTCAGCATGCTGCAATAGCAGTTTGTCAGAAGTCCTGTTATCAAATGGTAAAGCAAAACAGCGGGTGAATAAAACCACCCGATTGTCTCACCAATTGCTTCTTTTTTTTAATGGGTAGTCTTTTATCGCACAGACTCTTTATGGCGTGACACTTCCCTTTTAAAACCTTTATCTATTGTTGTGAAAGTGGAATGTTACCTTTTAGGGTGTTGAGAGTGATTTCAGCTATAGCAGCCACCAAATCATTAGAAGCTGTATTCAGGATGGTTTTTCTGTGCGCGGAGAGGCTTGAACCAAACGTTTTAAAAGGGGCAGGTTTCTCTTTACACAGTGAGACATGTTGTCTGAGACACGCAAGCATATATGAAGGACTGGTTATATATTCTCTTCTTTTTATGGGGGGTTTGTGTTTTTTCACAGTATGCCATACTCCAGTTTGGCAGGAAGATATCCAACCTTGGTCTGTAAGCCTTAGGCGTTATGGTTTTTAAATCCACAACAAGATACGGTTTTCTGGTGGCATCCTCGAAGACTTCTAAAAAGAATTTAGATTTTCCAGGATACATCTGCCTGGCTAGAATGGCAATATGTAACTTATCTCTAGAATTCTTAAAGAGCACCATGTATTTGGTATTTAAAGTTATAGTTTGGCTTATTTTGCCTTGGCAGAAAACATTCTGAACAATATATATGATGCTCAGGTTTCTGTGATGCACATACTTGATAATGGCTTTCTCTATTTCACCACTTTTACAGGCAGAAACCATTAGATCATCTACAATAGCCAAATTTACTATCTCCAGGAACAAGCAGGAATGAGTCTTCACATATGGGTACGTCGGTACCGACGGAGCCTGCACGGGGATGCTGCCCAGCTTCCAATCAGAAAGCTTTTGGCAGCCTCCCTCGCGCCTGCGCGCTGAGTTCCCGCCCTCTCCAGAGCCTCTCTTCAGTTTTCGTTTTTCCGCGGAGCCGGCAGGACGTCCTCCTGTCACCGCAGAAACTTACTTATTTCCTTACTTTAATACTTTAGTTTTTTGTTTTCTTGTGGTCGCGGCTGTATTTCCCACTCCCACCGGTACCGCTGGTGGATTTTTGACTTAATTCTGATAAACTTTTTTCTTCAGTTTTTGCTTAACTTGTTGGGCCTACCAGGCCTCTTCATTATGGAGCCTTCTTTTCCAAAGAAGTGCCTTCGGTGTGCAAACACCTGTTTCTTTTTAGATACCAATGCTTGGTGTCTCAACTGTGTGGGTCCTGACCCTTTCTCCCCTGGCAAGTCGGGGGATATTTCTGTGAAGAAACCTTCAACTTTTAGAATTTCCCTCGATACCGTTTTTTCCTCGGCAGTGAGGGTACCAGGTTTCTCTACTTCACAGCATCAGGTAACCCAAAAACAGTCTGTTAAGACTAGTCAATGTTTGAGTGGTATGTCCCATGCCCAGCATGGTGACGGCTCCGGCCTTACCCTCAAAAATCCATTGGCATTACCCCTGCGGGAGTCTATGGGCTCCAAAGCGTTAAAGGGGGTTTCAGGTTGTTCCTGGGGCTCACCCCTCACAGAACATACCTGAGCCATGCGCGGAGGTGGTATCCGCTTCGAGCGGTACCGAGCCTCCGGCATCGGCACCGGTGTCGAGTAGCCTACTCTTCACCAAGGATTGTCATCGGGCATCCTCGGTACCTTCGGGCCCGATCGATTCGCACCGCATTGACTTCCTTTAACCTCAGCCATGCTCCGGGCCGGTATCGGCGTCGATCGGTTCCGATACCCTGGCATCGGCATCGAGGTGGACCACCTTTCCCTTTGAAAAAGGTGTTCATCGGGTATCCTCGGTACCGTCGGTATCGGTCGATGTGACCCAGTCTGCCTTAGGGGTATCGGCATCGCCGATACTGCCATGGGCGTCGGCGCCTTCACGACACGCATCGATAGTATCACTTACTTCGATGCCGAGTCTTGAGTCCATATCTAGTCTCGATGACTCCGTACCGACGTGCCCTGGAACCGACTCGGATCGATTCCAGATCGGCAGTTTCAAAGATCATAGTCATAACTCTCTCATGATCTCGCTACCACTGCAGCAGTTCCCGATGGCTGCTTCATCTGCTACTCCTGTATCAGTATCCATGCCTCTTATGGCACCCATGCCTACTTTAGAACCGATACCTGGCATTGGTGTAGTCCCCTGTGCCTCCTCTGGAGCTCCGGCTTTTTCTTTAGCCGGGCCAGGGATGGTTCCCATAGGAGATCAGTCTTTTCAGGCTTTTCTCCGGGACATGGCAACCTTTCTCAATATATCTATCCCTGGTAGTGGTCCTACTCAGGGCTCACAGGCACAGATGGAAAATATACAATTTCCTTTACATCCTGCTCTGCAGGATCTCCTTCTCAGGGTCTGGAAATCACCCTTACGACTTCCTCCAGTTTCTACAAACATTGAGGTTCGGTACCGGGTGCCACCCTCTCCAGGGTTCCAGAAGCCTCAACTTTCTCATCGTTCCCTTGTAGTGGAATCGGCTCTGAGAAAAGTTAAAAGCAAGAAGAAGCATTCTTCTTATCCACCGGGTCGTTCTTCAAGAACACTCGATGCTTTTGGTCGTCAAGCCTTCCAAAACTCTATGTTGGCCTCCAGAGTTCTCTCATATATTTTTCACATGAGTCTAACACTCCAGGAAGTCACAGAGAAATTGTCTCTTTTGACCCCTTTTTTACCAGAGCCCAAGGCCACTGATTATTCCTTACTCATCAATCACAGCCGGAATATATCTTGGTTCCTGTCTCGTGCTTCTATAGACTCTTTTGAGTCTGTTAGCAGATCCTCTGCTATTGCCATAGCAGCACGTCGCAGAGCCTGGCTTGAAGCTTCAGATTTGAGTAGATGGGCACAAACTATACTGGCTCATTCTCCTTGTACAGGAGAGGGTCTCTTCAATAAGGAGGCTTTAAGTCAGGTTGCTCAATGCTTCACTGACTCTCCTTCCACTAAGGACCTTTCTAAGCCACCTCCTTCTTCGAGAGGTAGGAAATGTCCTACCAAACCTTCTTTCCCTAAGAGAAGAAAGTTTCATTCCTCTCCTGCCCATCATTCGGCTGTACTTAAACGGGAGACACCTCAGCCTAGTCTGAACTCCTCCAGCTCTAACCAGTCTCATCATTCCCAGCAACCATAGGAGCTGCGACTTATACTCTATACTTTCCTTCTAATTCATTAGAAGTTTATACACTGTGTTTCTTTCAGTGTACTACCTTGTGAAACATTTTATGTTCAGGGACTGCTAACTTCTCCTCTTCTTATCCTCTAGAAGAGCAGTTGCACCTATCCCATGATGGTTTTGTCCCAATTGAACATTCTTCCTTCTGTTGACTTACCCTATGGGTATGTCACCCTCTAATTACTTGCTCTACCCTCTCCACTGGGGTTTTTTCCCTAACGGAGGGGTACCATACTAAAAAGTTTTTACCAAGCTTATTCCACAGACAGGGAGAAGTTATATCTCCTCCCTCTATATCTGTTTTTCTTATAGGGCACAGGGCAATCTTTCTGCTGTTTCTGTCAGCTGCTGTGCCTGCAGGAGTTACAGTGATTGTAGTACTGGTACTTTTGCCAAGTTCCAGTCTTTTGTTCAATTTCTGTCTAGCCTTAGTAGTGTTTCCAAGCTATTCGTTAGCTACCTTGGATCCTCCTACTCCCTTAGGCTTTCTCACATTATTCTATCCATCTCCTCTCCTAGGATATGGTAACAAACCTGACTTCAGTCAGTTTATCTCTCCTGCACAATGCTCTCTACAATCTTCAGAGCAGCTTTCTACTATGAGGGCCTGCTATAGAGCATGGACCTTGTCTCTGAAGCTTCGCTATTAGTAGGAAAAAGCTAGTTCACCCTTCCCATGCCTGTGAAGGTTCTCCACACCCTTTAACCTGGGGTGTTAGCACGAGATATATTCTTCTGCGTGAAGATCCAAGGCTGACATTCATGCATGCTACCTCTGGGTCCCTCCAATAGGTCCCTCTGGTATCTTCCCCTGCATTTTGCACCTCTGCCGTGTCAGTGTTCGGTGGAACTCCCGCCTTGTTCTTACAGATTCATCTTATAATCTGTTCTCACGCAATCATCACGGTTATTTTGTTGGATTGCCTTCCTGCATCCCTCAATTCATAGAAATAGATTCTCTCTACATATCCCAAGTGGCTTTACCCTCTGGTAGTATGCAGAATCTTTTTCTTTTTTATTTCCCATGTAACAATCATGGGGCTGGGTGCTAGACATGTTCTTCAACCTGTCATCTTGTATGTAGCATCTCTATATATGTCTACATACCTATATCATTTCTCTGGTGGTGCAATTCCATGCCCCACAAAGATGTCTATAATTACGTATTTCATATCTATATTATATATATATATTTTGATATATCTCTCCACCCATGTCCCGATTTCCGCATCTGGACATATTGATTCAGGTTTAGATTCCCCCACATATATATATAAACATCTGTATATATATGTGTCTCTTGGGCGGTTTCTTAAGGGTTCATATCTCTATACTCTCACCCTTACTGTCTATACTAAATGTTACCTCCTAGAGGATTTAGACAGTCCATCGCCCTATTTCGCATACCATATTAACATGCAGAAACTGTTAGACACCACTGCCATTGTGGTGCTAACCTCTCTATTTTTTCTTAAACCCTTGAAGCATCAAGCTTCAATATTTTTTCCTATCTCTCGCCAGTTAGGAAAAACGGTGTACATCTTTATCTTTGAGTACACAGCTCTTCTCCTTGGGAATAGGGATTTTTTCCACTTTCCCTCTCCCCGTCAGGACTGGGCTAGTTCTCCAACCCCGTCAGTCTTCTTCCTTAGTCCTCCCTGTTAATAACATTATGACTAAAGGAGTTTTTCAGCTTTTCCTCATAAATCTCTCCATTGAAGACATGACGTCCCATCCTACCCAGTTGACACCTGGATCGTCTACTACCTCCAGGTCTGGACCTTCATCCTCACTGCTGGGAGGTCCCTTCAAGATTCCGCCACTGCTTCTCCAGCAGACTACATCAGGCGTTCTACTTCCTACAGTGCAGTAGGTAAGTGACATATCTAATGGTACGTTACATGTGTTTCATGTGACTCCTCATATACACCAAGGACTCCTACAATCTGTACAGCCCTCTAGTCCTTGGCTCTGCTGTTCTTCCTCACAGCTCCTCTATTGTCAACTCCTACCCTGCATCCCACATTGGATGCCAGGGATTTCTGGAAACAAAATGCACACCTGGTCCAGGCTGCTGCATTTTTATGGGATCTCCCCCTGGCATCTCCAGCTAGGGAGTCCCCATATGTGAAGACTCATTCCTGCTTGTTCCTGGAGATAGCACAGTTACTTACCTGTAACAGGTGATCTCTGGGAACAGCAGGAATTAGTCTTCACAACCCTCCCGCCTCCCCTAGGAGTTGCATCTCTTATCTTCTTCTCCTCCTTTCTCTCCTCGCCTTTGTCTCAGCTTTGAAACTCAACTGAAGAGAGGCTCTGGAGAGGGCGGGAACTCAGCGCGCAGGCGCGAGGGAGGCTGCCAAAAGCTTTCTGATTGGAAGCTGGGCAGCATCCCCGTGCAGGCTCCGTCGGTACCGACGTACCCATATGTGAAGACTAATTCCTGCTGTTCCCAGAGATCACCTGTTACAGGTAAGTAACTGTGCTTTATTGGTTGGAAACATTCGGTCATCATTAAAAGTATCAGGCAAAGTGTCCATAAATGTAATAAAATGATATTTATTTAACATTTCTTTATACGAAGGTTGCCAACAACTGTAACACCATACAATATTGTCAGGCACGAAAGTCATTACACAGCCAGCATGTTCTAACAGCTTTTTAACAAAGAAGCTTTTGCCTGAATTGGATGGCCCTGCTAAAATACAAGAAAAAGGGTGTGACCAGTGCACATCTTCCATGCTAGTATCTGTAGGGTAGTGTGTTAAAGCCGCCATCCTCTTTCATCCATTTGTCATACACAACCTTTTGTGTTATTTTAATCACACCAGTCTCTATTGTTCAACTCATTTTGTTTCTTATAATACCAGTTTGTTGTACTCTTTTATCTTTTTCTGGGATAAATTTGCTGCCCCTGGCTTGTAGACAAAAACTGGATCTTTCAAACTAGTGAAATTGATTTTCTGACAGTTTTCCATGTTGAGCGTAATCCCTTTCACTTTCATACAGGTCTTTCCACTTGACAGCTTGTAACCATATGTTTTAGGCCCTGCTGATACAAACTCTGTGATATGTTCATCTGCGGGTATCTTGCATGTGAGCTTGCCTAAATAATCAGCCAAAGATGGATTCCAATCACCCTCTCAACTTAGAAATAAAACAGAATCTGTATCATGGTACAGGCAGCGCTCTTGCAAACTGTCTAGAAGATTGTACAACTCTAGACGTGCATAATCCATTGTAAAACAGGCAATGAAAATATTAGTGCTACCCGACAATATGCAACGGTCTTTTGAGTGCCTCCAAGACACACAGGCTGTTTCATCATCGATAATGTTACACGATGAAACCTCGAATTCATGAGATAACAGGTATTTAAAGAGATCATCAGGTTCTCTCACAATGCTTGTGGCAGGCAGGTTTGTTGTTTGACCAAATTTACCCCATGCAGAATTTAAGAAAAGTTTTGCTATTTGACACTTAGCTGGGTTTACATTAGTCTGGTCTGCACGCAAACACACTCCCTCTTTTCTGTAGAAATCAGCTATGTACAAATTTTGTTTTTCAGTATCACTGCGCCACCAGGGGTAGCCAGAAGCCTCTTGTTTTTGATGGAGGTGCATTTTGATGTATTCAGAAAATATTTTTGCTCATAGATTTCAACAACCACGTACCCTTTTGCAATGGCTACATTCATCTCCACCATACATCAAGTCCCCACAAAAGCTCTCCCCTCATCTGTGTGGCACACATTTCCTGTTGATGTGTGTCAGCACATGTATGAGACAGAGGAAACAAGCTTACCGCCCATTAGTACGAGTAACACCGGGAAAAAGAGTTTCATGGAGGGTATACTTTTGCTTTTATAAAACTAAAGGAATTTGTGGGAGGACCAAATTTGTCATAAATTATTTGTGGATGGCCTATTGGATATTCCTTTGTTCTATTGACAAAGAGACATAGACTAGTAAAATCATAATGCATTTTTTTACTCAGGTTTGGTTTCGTAGTACAGACAAACTGCATTTGTTCTACCCCCAAAAAGGGCATCTTGTGGAACAGTGGTAATGCTGAGCCAGCCAGGAAATCTGCACAGTCCCTGTCATTTTCTTTTACCATCTGCTTCCACTTGTGCTCCCATAGACTTACGACCTTAAACCCCCGACTTTCCAGGAATGCTGCCTTTAGCTGGGTTTTATAATAAAGAAAAACAAAGGTTGTGACTATTACACAGGATTCTAGTCTTTATCATTATAACAACTCGGACAGCCGTGATAAAAACAACCATTAAATTCAAAAGCTATATCTATCCCATCGATCACTGCATAACCATCAAGAAAATAAGAACCTACATTTTTTTCACCCCCTTTCAGAGCATATGTGATCTGTATATTTTCTTTGGCCTCTACATACATACATCAGCCATTGAATAGAAGGGGATGAATATCTTTGTCTGCCTATGATAGTTATCCGGTGGGATGAGTGCCACAGTCTTGGATTCTAAAAAACACTAATCTGAATTCATAGCCATACATACAGATGCAAGGGTTATGTACTGGAAAGGGTCTAAACAACTTGTTAGAATTTTTGATTGATTCATCCTGCTCATCAACCACTTCTTTCTCTCATTTTCATAATTTCAGTTCGGTAGAGAATACAAGCCTGTCGCAAAATAGATACATCCTGTTGGCAGTAATAAGCCAACTTTTTTTGCAAATTAAAAGTTTTATGCTAATCGTCCTTGTACCATTGTAAAAATTACATTTTTTCTTCAGGCAGCATGTTTCCAACACTAGAATACAAACATAATTGGTCGCCGTCTCCGGTTAAGGATTCACTGCATAGTTTACAATGTCTACCCTTGCACTTATGTTTCTTGTCCATATAAGACTCGCATTTCTGGCATAGTGTCTTAGATAAACATTCCACTTCGTTTTTTCAGTGCCAACTGCGTGTGTCTATCCAAACACTCTTTAGAACGACAACACAGTTTGCATTTAGGATAGTTCTGTTGTACACCAGCATTGTTCACACACGGTGTCAAATAAAGATGACACCATAATGTGCAATTATGATCATGACTATACAGTTTCTGGCAAAAACTACAGAAATTACACTCCCTGTAGAATTTTTTGACATTGGTTATACAGTACCATAGAAATGGTGGTCATGTAGCAACAAGAAAACAGTTTTAGGGAACACAGGTCAATCTGATGTTTTAAAATAACCCCATGAGTTTGTGTAAAGCACAACGTGTATGTTTATCTTTAAATGCATCATATATCTTGTATGTCGTTTTCTGACCCCTGTTTAAAACGTCCGTTATTATAATTATCTCATCTGTTCATGTTTGCTCGTAACCTTTTTCAAATTTTCCTTTAATTTTTGAAAGTCTTACATGAATCCCCTTTCTTTAAGGGTCCTTGGCGTGTTTACGTTTGATGCTATCGCCATAGACTCTCTTCCAGATCTGCAGAGTTTGTGGATGTCACATCTACAGGCCTCGCCTGTATCATTCTGTGAAAACTATGATTATAGTTGTGTACAAAAGCCTGCAGCACGTCTTGATACCTAAAGGTGTTTGCTGTAAAATAATGCCACATTTTGGATTTCAAAGTCCTGGTAACCCTTTCTACCACCACTGCTTTAACATCTGACCCAAGCATATTTTGACAGGATGTCTACCACCATTAAGATGTATTTGTAGCCATTGTTATAATGGGACAAGGCAGACATATCAACTAAATCAGCCTGCCATTGTGCATCCACATCTGATGCGATCATCTTGTTTCTTTTAAAATGGACCCTAGCAGGTCTGTGTAAAGTGTAGCAGCAGAGCGCAGACAAACCAATAATACCAGGAGTCTGTTCAGAAGGTCCAAATCATTTATTTGTGCACAAGTCTCAAGCAAAGTCAATTTAAAAATGGCTGAGCAAAGTTTTCTGGTAATACAACAACTTTTATAGACTTTAGCTCTATTCTAGGTATAGCAAGACATTCCATTGGTCCCGGTACTCTCCCGTACCTCCCGTACCCCTTCTATTGGTCCCGGTACTGATATGATTATCCAATTATGTTCTTTCAGTGGGCTCAGCACCTGCTTACCCCCCTTCTAGTCCCAATTACAATGGCCTGTTCACCAACTTGTTACTTTCCTTCTTTCAAGGCCATTGAGCCAGTTCGTATGTGTAGGGAGCAGGGCTCTGTAACCTATCTGTCAGCAGTCTTAATTAAATCCCTCACAACTGTATTCTCTTATCAGTGACTTTTAAACATATTTTTCTGTATTTTTCCATCTTTCAGTTCTGCTTGTTCTAAGTTTCCCTCTCTACAGGAGCATATTGGGGGATGTGCAATTCCTGGGCCTCTTCACTAGCTTCATTTACAGGTCAAGCTAGCTAGGCTTGCTTACTTATATCAGACAATGTGGATCACAGGCCTTCACCTGCCACATTCCCCCCTTTGATTAATCTCACCCTATTACTTAATAAGGTGTGAGAATTAAATCACTTCAAAATAGTTATACTGTAATCGTAGGATTCCGACTATATGTAGGAGGTTTTGATTGGTACAAAGCCATAATCTTAGTTGCGGTCTTCCGCTCTACTGTACTTTCAATAGCACTATGAATAGAACGCATACAACACGGGATTAGACATGGTAATAACAAAATAACAGCAACAAGTATTAGTACTAATATAAGGAAGGTTTTAAGTCCTCCCAGCCATGAGAAAAGGTTAGCAAACCAGTTAGGGAATTTCAATGAGTGCCAAGTCTGTACTGGCACATAAGCATGTCTTTGCATATCTTTAGCAATTTCTTCAACTACTTGACCCTTATCTATTTTTAAACAACAATTGGTTAAATTCAGCTTACCACATACTCCTCCTTCAGCTGCCAACAAATAATCAAGTGCTAAGCGATTCTGATATATAGCAGTGCGCATCTGAGTACTTTGTCTAGCTAGAAGTGTAAGAGCTTGGCTAGTTTCATTGGTTATTATTTCAACTACTGCTTGTAAGCGAATAATACGATTAATCATATAGACTGGGGTTCGATAACCATACATACCATCATCATTCCAAGTGGCAGGCCCATAATACTCAATGATTCTCTCTGGTGGCCAATCATCACCCTTCCACTTCTCCCACTTGCCTACTTGGAGGGGTGATCTCTTCTGTCGCAGTGCTCTTTTGTGTCTGTGGGTTGTGTATACTGGGTATCCTAATTGTTCTCCATGTTCAGTGTTTAACAAGAAGAAAGAAGGTCTGATGGTCCCTAAGACACATGCTCCTCCCCATTGTGGCGTCCCTGACCACTGCTTTAACATCGTTATTGGTCATAAAATGATGAACCCCTCTTTGTTTTAATAAATTCTCCACAGGCCTATTTAAAAATTCTTTACTCTTGTCTGTATTTTTTCAGATGTATGACCAAATTATTATTTTTTTCAAAGGCTTTAACAACTTCATGACCGTTTTTTTATTTTAAACTTATGACCCAAGCATATTTTGACAGGATGTCTACCACCATTAAGATGTATTTGTAGCCATTGTTATAATGGGACAAGGCAGACATATCAACTAAATCAGCCTGCCATTGTGCATCCACATCTGTTGCGATCATCTTGTTTCTTTTAAAATGGACCCTAGCAGGTCTGTGTAAAGTACAGTATTAAGCATCTTGTCCTGTAACACAGGTACACTAAAAAAATTTTTTTTTAAACTGCCTCTAATGTTTCGATTGATTTTTACATTTTTTGGTGCGCTGAATCCAAATCTGGTAACCAATTTGCTCCATCACATACAGATTTTTTGCTACATTGGGTTAGCAGTTTGAGGTGAACGTTTCAGATTGAGTGCGATCGAGATAAAAGTTTCTTGGATGAATTCTTTATACTAATTGTTTAGTAGTTATTCAAATAAGAATAAAGAAAATTGTAACAAGGCAGCACATAAGAATAGAGTAATGTCAACAAAACACACTGTGATGGTAGCAAAATTGTCTGCACTTAAAACAGCCACATACATGTGCACAAACATTGAGCATATAAGAGCGAGGTTAGACACAAAGCAAAGCAAAGAAATGTGCAAAAAATGTTGTACAGGTATGTATGTAAGAATAGAAAACGCAAACCGCACCATTGCAATACATGAAGACAAACACCCGATGGTGTGAAAATAAAATTCTAATAAATGAGATCTGACACTGTGGTAATAACTAGCAAATTTTTACTTCAAAGTTTAGTAAAAACACGATATTTATCAACACAGTTTAGATTTTAAAGTCATTCTTGGGTCAATCAATCTCCTGGTGGGCCCGTTTCTTCTTCCCCCGAATGCTTCTCTTGGTGCGCTGCTTGGCGTATTTTTCATCTGGGGTTTCCCGCAGCAGCAACCAGCAGAAATCAGCCATCATAGTGGTGTTCCATCTTCCTTGGTACCTTCTCTCTGCGTCCTTGATGTCCTGGTGAAACCTTTCACCTTGTTCTTCACTGTACGCCCCCAAGTTTTCGGGAAAGTAGTTCACATGGGAGTGCAAGAAATGGACTTTCAGGCTCATGTTACAGCCTTATTCTTTGAAGGCATTGAGCATCCTGGCAACAATATCCTTCTCATCCCGCCTGTTCCCCAAGAATTTGAGAACAACATCCTTGAAGGAATCCCAGGCTTCTTTTTCCTTCTCAGACATCGTTTCAGCGAATGCTCCATCTGAAATGAGTTTCCTTATATCAGGGCCAACAAACACTCCTTCCTTTAGCTTTGCTTCAGAAAGTCGGGGGAACTTTGAGCAAAGGTACCGAAAGCACTCACCATCTTTGGGAAGGGACTTGATGAATTGCTTAATGAGACCCAACTTAATGTGGAGAGGTGGTAATAGAATTTTATCACGAGGTACCAAGCTCTCATGAAGAACATTTTTCTCACCGGGTCTCAAATACTCCCGAATTGGCCAGTCTTTTTTCCCCCAGTGTAGGTCGCGGGCCCGGCTATCCCACAAGCAAAGGAAGCAAGGATATTTGGTGAAACCGGATTGCTGCCCTGATAGCATGGATAGAATTTTAAAGTCTCCACAAATCATCCACTTATGCTCATCATAACGAATCTTCTGAAGAATCAGGGCCAAATTCTCGTATTTTTCTTGGAGAATAACAGAGTGAGCAATAGGAACTGAAGCGAATGTGTTGCCATTATGAAGAAGAACACCTTTTATGCTGTCTTTTGACGAATCAATGAACAGCCGCCATTCAGCAGGATCATACTTGAGTTTAAACTTTTCCATCACTCCGTATATATCGTTGCAAAATACCAAATCTTCCTCTTTGCTGAAATACTTCAAAAATTGTGTCTCGCAGTTGCGGTACCAATAAAAAGTTGTTCCTGGTGACAATAGATTTTTTTGTTTAAGCCGAGAACCTAGCAGTTGGGCAGCATCTTTTGGGAGTCCTAAATCCCGGACTAAATCATTCAATTCAGCTTGAGAGAAAAGTTCAGGTTTCGGATCTGGTTCAGTTTCAAACTCGGAAGTACTGGACTCATCGGGAAAAGCCATCTGATGAGTCTCATCATGATCAGAACCGTCCACACAAATATGATCCAAAGATTTTGGTGGTTCAGGCACAGGTACTTCGTTGCTATGAGGCATAGGCCTAATTGCTGAGGGAAGGTTGGGGAAACTTATTACGTTCTTATTTTTTAAGTTGTATCCCTTCACAATGCAAGAGCAAAAATAGCAGTCACTGCTGTGGTTTCTTTGTTCACGCCACATCATAGGTATTCCGAAACGAAATGCTTGTTTTTTACCTTTCATCCATAAGCGTAGATCTTCCTCAGATGTCTTGCACACTTTGTGAGGAGCCCACGGTTTGTCTTGATCGCCTAACTTCAAACCGAAATAGGCGAAATATACTTTTTCAATAAATGCAGAAATGTTCCTCTGCCGCTTTTTCACGGTATATTCCCCACAAATAAAACAAAAACTGTCCGGAGAGTTGACGCAACCTCTGGCTCTGTGAGCCATCACAAATACACAGCACTGCAAACTACAACTGTAGTGAACCACTTCGGAATAAAGCTGGATTACGACTGAGCAAACAAAAGGTAATAATGAACTTGCAAGAAACTGAAATTTGACAGGAACGTTCATGTCGCAACCACCGTGTTTGAGCGAGCGAACGAGGCGAGGTGAACAGGAAAGAACATGCACCAGCGCGAGTACTGGATTTAGCCCCCCGGCCTCCCAATTGTCCTGTTAATGTATAAAATGAATACAAAACACTCTAAAATATCATGAGGGAGTGTTTCTAGTTAGTTAACCATTACAACCTCTATTTTGGGCCAAGAAAATAAACTGCAGTCGGCTAAAAAGAAATTATGTGAACATTCCTTATATGGGTAAGAAATCTAATTTTGCAAGAAAACGTGACGTGATGGAACATTTTGGCTATTTTTCCTGGATTCAGCACCTCAAAATCTATAGGAATCAGTTGCAAAACTGGAGGCAGTTTTTTGGTAGTGTACCTGTGTAATCCATCTGGCAACATCTTTTCTGTTAACTGTTTTATCATGCCTTTTAGCAGCTTGAAGTAGAGGATTTATGACCCCAAAGCTCCCTATGACTTTTGGATCATAGTAAATGCTCTCCAGTAAGGTTTCCTTCATGATTGCCGTGTTTTGAATATTCTTTTTATTTTGCTAACATCTTCAGAATGGATTTATTCCACAAATCCTATGTGTTTTAATGTACAGCCTATTCTTTATGCAATTACCATGACAACGGAACAGCAGTCACATGCCTCTTGTTTCTCTGTATTGGCTTTATCAAAAGCCAATCACTTGTTGCCACATCATTTCCTTTTCTGCAGTCACCATGACAATGGAGCATGCCTAGACATGCCTCCTTTTTTTTCTCTGTATTGGCTTTTTCAAATCCACTAAAAAAAAAATAGCTGAAGTGTGATTTGAACCCATGTCTCTGTGTGTTTCAGGCTGATGTGCTAACCACTCAGCTATCACAGTACTTCTGTTTGCGCTCTAACAGTGAAGTCTTAAAAGCAAATTTGTTAACATGAACAGCATTGTTTCTCTAACAATGAGGTGCTAACTGAGTTAAACACACATGCTGAAAGAAAACTCTGTTTTAAAATTATTCTTCTGAATGCTGTTTGCCAGCACCACATTTTAGAAGCTTCATTTTCAGACTCCATTCTTGTAATTTACTAAAGAATATACATTTAAATAAAGCTCTTGTCAGTTCCTGTTGCTACCAAAGCTTTATTTTTAACAATCCATTCTAAATAGGTTGCAATACACACCTTTCACTAAAAACAATGGGGCACTACTTTCTGAGAAACAAAAAGCCCAGCCAAGGGTAAAAAACATTCTTCTTTTCTGTTTTCCGGGTTCTTTCAGGAAACAGTCTCTTGTAAATGACCTGGAAATGGGAATAACGAGTGAGGTAATCAAATATGCAGATGACACAAAATTATTCAAAGTTATTAAAACCCAAGAAGATTGTGAAAATTGCAAGAGGACCTTAATAAATTGGAAGACTGGACATTCAAATGTCAGATGAAATTTAATATGGACAAGTGCAGTGTTACGTACCTAGGAAAGAAGAATCCAAACTATGGTTACATGATGCAAGGTTCCACATTAGGAACCACCACCCAGGAAAAAGATTTAGGTGTCATCGTGGATAACACATTGACAGTGTTGTTCCAGTTATCAATGAGTGAGTTGATATCCATTGTGTCTAGACCCAAACGTAAAAGGACTTCTGTCAAGAAAGATTGGTTATCAAAGTGCAAAATCTGTGATTACTAGTATCTCTGGGATCTGAGTTGGAGAAACGTGGTAATATGATCATATTGTAGTCAGACCAAGGTACTGGTGTGATTTGTGGAGAGGGTAAATGATGGTGACTCAGCATATCAGTAGGAGTGAAGATGAGATCCAGAATTCCTTCTTTTTTATGAATTGCGTCTTTAATGATTGCTGCTTATGGAGAGCTTCCATAGTATCGAGGAAGAAGTTGGTTTATTTGATAGATGGTAGATTTTAGGTCACCTATAGAATGAACCATTTATTTGGCATTGTTCGCACATGCTTCCTCAAGTAGGGCTGATAATTCTGCAGTTTTTATGGTTGGTGATCTGTATGCTAGACATATTATTGAGTGCTTGCCTTGGACTGTGAGATTATCTAGGTTGTTTGTGGAACTGGCTGTGATAGTGTTGAATTTAAGGTGGTCTTCTGCTATTATTCATACTCCATCTCCCCTCCTGCTTGCTCTAGGACAGCTAAAGAGGTTGTGTTTTGGCATAATTAGCTGGTTGATTAAAACATTGTCAGCTGTGACGAACCATGATTCAGTTATGCACATTATATCTATACTGTGATCTTTGATATAATCTGCTAATGTAGGGATCTTATTGCGGGCAGACTGTGCATTGATTAATGCACACTTTACTTAGTTGTGGTATTGTCCTGCATGTTGATGGATTTCTGGAGAGAGAAGCTTGATCATGATTAAGTTGTGTGGTTCTCTACTCTGTGGTTTGTCTGGGCAGATCCTAGTAGTGGTATTTTTGGTTCAGTGAATAATTGGGATAAGACATGACTGGGTGGATGATGAATCTGTGGGGGTTGATAGCATAGTAATGAGTAACAAGAGTGTATAAAGAGCTTTTCAAGAGAATGCTGAAGAGATGTAGTTAGGACTGATTATATATTAACGTAGCAAAGATTGTTCTTACTGGATGATGACAAGAGGTGTGAGTAATATTTAGTCAGGTTCATACAATGTCTTGTTCACTATCAATGTATAGTAGTTGTGAGGCTATGCTTAAAGCTTAACAGAGTGTGGGGTTTCAATCTGATAATTTGTATATTTATTTAAGGATGGAGTTTATCTCTGTTTTGTTTTTTGAATGGAATGCTTCAATTAATTTGATGAGGCTCTTCCAATGACTTATTGGTAGTAGATATCCATTTTTTCCACTCAGAGGACCACATCTAAGGGCCTTTTGGCATGACCCATTGGCACGTTCCTGCCAGGTGCAGGTGTGCTTCCAGCGCTTTCCTTTTAATGTGTAGAGTCAGCACCAAAAGAACATAAGAAATGCCATACAGGGTCAGACCAAGGTTCATCATGCCCAGTATCCTGTTTCCAACAGTTGGCCTATCCAGATCACAAGTACCTGGAAGGTTCCCAAAAAGGTGCACAGGTTCCACAATGCTTGTCCCGAGGCAAGCCGTGGATTTCCCAGGTCCTCTTTAATAATGATTTATGGACCTTTCCTCCAGCAACCTGTCCAAACCTTTTTAAAATCCAACTACACTAGCAGCTTTTACTACATCCTCCAGTAACGAATTCCAGAGTTTGATTAGGAGACCAATTGATGACGCTGCGATTCAGGCAGAACTTACTACCATGTGAGTTCCTGAGCTCTGCGGCCTTTGCCTGTAGCTGCTGCTGTGCTCAATGGGGGACTTGGCGACAACATCAGGGAGTAGAGGCGGTCTGTGGAGTCACGATCTGGGTGATTGGGCTGTCCCTGTCTCCCTTGTGGCACAGATTGATGATGCCACAGTTCAGGTGGAGCTTATCATGCTCCCCTTCCCAGTTCATCTACAAATGTTAAAAAGCACTGGTCTCAGAACAGACCCATGGGGTACTCTGCTTTTCATCATCTTTCATTGAGAAAACTGAACATTTAATTCTATTCAGTTCCTTAATCACAATAGAACATTTTTCCCTATCTCATGGTTTTCTAATTTCTTTCATGAGGTACTTTCTCAAGAGCTTTCTGAACATCTAAATACACTATGGGGTCTATTCCGTCCCACAAATAGACCCCATAGTGAATTCCCACTATTCGCCCCCCTGCTGGCCCCGTCAAAACCCTCCCCGTACAAACAATGCATTTGTATGGGGAGGCTTAGACGGGCAGGAAGGGGCATTCTGGAGGCAGATCAAAGGTGGTCTGTGACCCCGGACATACAGGGCTGATTCTTACGTTAGCCCTATACGTCTGGGGTTGGCAAAATGGATGGGGGACGGCAGGCCCGAGCAGCGGTGGAAAGGTGAGGGAGGGTGCAGGGGAAGGCCACGGAAGGCCAGATCGGGGGTCGGGCTGTGGGGAAAGAAGATTGTGGTCGGTGACCAGGGATCGTGTCTCCTGAATGGAGCCATGGTGCCATGGCAATGGGACGCTATGGCACCATGATTCCATTCAGGAGCCTCACTGAGGTAGTTGGGCAGGTGGCTGTGCATGCAGGCCAATCGGAATTGGGTCCCATACCTGCACGTACAGGTCCTAGACTCGATTCTGATCCCACAGGACATGTGGAATCAGAATCGGGTCTATCTCTGGGCATCCCGATTCTGATCGGTCGCACAGGGGGCTGGATGGACACATTAGAATGTGCCGCCACATCAACTGGCTCACCTTTATCCACATATTTATTTAATTCTTCAAAAAATATAGCAGATTGAGGAGGCAAGACTTCCTTGGCTGAATGCATGTTAGTTTGTCCCAATAAACCATGGCCTCTATTCTGTAACACCTCTGCCTTTCCTGTCCCCACCAAGCCTTGCCATACGAACAAGGAGTTTGTACAGGGAGACTTGATGGGGGCAGGAAAGGGGCGGTGCGGAGGCAGAGTTAGGGCAGGCAATGGGTGGTCCGCGGCCCTGGACGTACAGGGCCGATTCTGATGTCGGCCCTGTATGTCAGGGGCCAGCTGACTGATTGGGGAACTTATTCTACCTCTGAGGTGAAATAAGTTCCCCTAGTCAGAGGGGGATGGCAGGCCCGGGGAGTGGCGAAGGTAGGAGTGGTGCAGGAGATTCCCCACAGCCCAACCCTGGCCTTGGGAGGCCAGATCAAGGGTCGGGCTACGGGGAATGAAAATAGTCGGCGGCCACCAGGGATCACGGCTCCTGAATGGAGCCGCCATGCCATGGCAACCGGATGCCGTGGCGCTGCGGCTCCATTCAGGAGCCTTGACTTAGTTAGCCAGGCAGAGGCCTGCATGTGCAGGCTGACTGGAATTGGGTTCCGGCCTGCACGTACAGGCCTAGGCAGGATTCTGATCCCGCTGGGGCTGGACGTGCCCCACTGGATCAGAATCCCATCTACCTGGTTCTGACCAGATGCACAGTCGGCCAGGACATCCAAATTATAAATAGGTCTCCTTGTGTCTGTCTGTTTGTTTAGTTAGTATTTAGTTCATCCCTTTGCAGTAGTAGTTCAAGGGGAGTTAGTGGGGTACAGTGGATATTTCCCTTTCCCCAGAGGGCTTACAATCTAAATTTATACCCGAGGCAATATTTAGTGACTCTTTCTTAGTGCAGGGCAAAATAGTATAAACTCTGATGATATTAACTTGTGGTCTGTAATTTCCTGGATCACCCATGGATCCCTTTTTAAAAACTGGTTTTACATTGGCCACCATCCAATGTTCAGATACCATAGACCGCTTTAATGAAGGTCACAGATTTACTGATAGTATATCTGTAGTTTCATGTTTGAGTTCTTTCAGCACTCTGAGGGTTATATACCATCTGACTGAAGTGATTTGGTGCTCTGGTGTTTGTTAATTTGGCATATTATATCTTCCCAGTTCACTGAAATTTGTTTCTCCAAATCATAAAATTAATTACTATTTTTGGCATGGGTAGTTCCCTAACATCTTCCTCAGTACAGACTGAAGCAAAGAATTCATTTAGTCTTTCTGCTATTGTCTTGTCTTCCCTGAATGTCCTTTTTGCCCCATGTTCATGTAATGTAATGGTCCAAATGACTCCCTCACAGGCTTCATGCTTTGAATATATCTGAAAATGTGTTTGTTACGAGTTTTTGCTTCTATGTCAAGTTTATTTTTAACTATTCACTTTGCATCGAACTTGCCAGTGTTTATGCTGTTTTCTGTAACCGGGTAGACGGACCCGGCGCTCCCCCTTTTCCTCTTAGAGTCCCCCTCCCATTCTACCCCCTTTCTTCCTCGCTTCCCAACAAATTCCACAGACAGCCATTCTTGGTAACAACTGGTCGCAGCTTTATTTCCAAAACAACATATTGAACATTAACAGGAATAATGATCCAACAAACCCCCAGCGGAGCGATGTATCGCCAGCCATGCAATTAGCAAGGCTACCACGCCTCCGCTCCCGCCATGGTCACACCACCGGCAAATTTCCTACCACTCCTATCCGACTTTGCCATATTAATAGCAAAAGTCTTCCAGGGGTTGTCCGGGTCGAGGGCACCCCGCCCCCGTCTCAAGTCGCCTAAGGCTCCGGACCCCGGAAACCTCCGGGATCCCGCTCCTAGTCCTCCCTCCCCCCGCTGCGACACCCCAATTCTTTGCCCCACCATTGCCATAATGGGTGGGCGGGTGGGCTGATCGCCCTCCAGCCTCCACCGCATGTGCTCCGGCCACAACTGCGAAATCCGGAGCACATGGCAACCTTGCATCCGATTGACTCCGCTCGCACCAATCAACCGAGCGGAGCCAGTCATTTCAAAAGATGCGTCCAGCGTCCCCACGCTGGCGTACACTCACCCCCTCCTTCCCCTGACGCATGCAAGGTCCCGCGCCGGGCTGAGCTCCTGGTTACGCCTGGGCACCGGGACCCTGCTTGCGCCCTATTACTTTTCTTCATTTGGATCCTTTTTCCATTTTTTGAAAGGTGTTCTTTTGGCTATAATAGCTTCTTTTATATCACCTTCTAACCATGATTTCCTTGCACCTTTTTAATAGATGGAGTACATCTGGTGTGAGCTTCCAAGAAGGAATTTTTGAACAACCTACACAGCTGATATAAACTTTTAACCTTTACAGCTGCTGCTTTTAGGTTGTTCTATTGTTGTAGGTTTTTTTTAAATTACTGTTTTCCTCATTTTATCATATCCTCCCTATTGAAAGTTAAATGTTAACATTGTTGACTTCCTTCATATCCTCCCTTCAATTATGTCAAATTTGATAATGTTATGACCACAATTGCCAAGTGGCTCCAAAATAGTTACCTCCCATACCAAATCCTGTCGTCTTGACGAGACATTTAGACCAGTCCAAGGCGTGATTAAAAAGGAAAGACAGAGTTTTTATTGAACCCTTGACAGTTCAATAAAAACTCTCTTTCCTTTTTAATCACGCCTTGGACTGGTCTTTTTGTTTCTGCGTGGTTTTTGCTTCTGTAGTGTTGGTTGATGAGACATTTATTCAGTCAATATTGGGGTACTTGAAATCATCCAGTATTATTGTGTTGCCAAATTGGTAAGCTTCCTTCATTTCTGTTAACATTGCATCATCAGTCTGTTCATTGTGGCCTAGTGGATGAGAGTATATCCCCACTACCTTTTTTCCCTTCACATATGGAATTTCTATCTGTAAAGATTCCACTGTGCATTCTGTTTACTACAGAGCATTTGTTCCGTTTGACTCAATGCCCATTTTAACATACAGACCCAGCCCTCCACCAGTTTGATCTACCCTATCATTGTAATATTATTTGTATCTTGGTATCAGTGTCTCACTGGTTACCTTTCTTCCACCTTGTCCCTATTATCTATCTTTTCATTCAGTGCTATATATTGCAACTCTTCCATCTTATTTTTTAGGTTTTTAGCATTTGTATACAGACATGTCACAATGCAATTTTTATTTATATTTGACTTCTTCAGCGATTAAAATGGATAATTTGCAGCCATTAAATTCTCTCTGCTTTTTACTTCCATTTTTGCAACCTCTCTTTCAAGATGCCCTAACTTCCCTCTTTTGAAAGTATCCTTCAAAGATACCTTAATCTGAGTCATGCGCTCCTGAGCAACTGTTGGCTTTCTTCCATGTTCTATTAAAAAAGCATCTCTATCTCCTTTTTAAATGTTAGTTCCAGCAGCCTGGTTCTACCCTGGTTAAGATAGGGGCCATCTTTCCCCAGAGTATTGCCCAGTTCGTAACCATTCTAAATTTTTCTTCCCTGCACAATCATCTCATCTACTCATGGAGACTTTTGAGCTCTTGAATGGGGAGCATTTCTGAGAATGCTAACCTGGAGGTTCTTAATTTAAATTTTTTACTAAAATCCTAAATTTAGCTTCTAGACCCCTCCCTCCTGCACTTTGCTATGTCATTGGTACTCAAATGTACCAAGACAGCCAGCTCTTCCCCCACATGTCTAAAATCCTATCTAGGAGATAAGAACATAAGAGATGCCATACTGGGTCCAAGGTCCATCAAGCCCAGTATCCTGTTTCCAACAGTAGCCAATCTAGGTCATAAGTACCTAGCAGTTTTCCCAAAAGACACAGGTTCCACAATGCTTGTATTGGGTCAAGCAGTGATTTTCTGGGTCCCTTTTTATAATGGTTTATGGACCTTTCCTCCAGGAACTTGTCCAAACCTTTTTTAAACACAGCTACACTAACAGCTTTTACTACATCCTCTGGTAACAAATTCCAGGGTTTGATTACACGTTGAGTGAAAAAATATTTTCTCTTATTAGTCTTAAATAGGTTACCTTGTAGCTTCATTGCATGTCCCCTTGTCTGTCTATATTCTGATGATGTAAACAATCGATCTATGTTTACCTGTTCCACTCCATTCATTAATTTATAGACCTCTATCATATCTCCCCTCCGCCGTCTCTTTTCCAGGTTGAAGAGCCCTAACTTTTTTAGCCTCTCTTCATAGGGGTATTTTTCCATCCCCTTTACCATTTTGGTGGCTCTTCTCTGTACCTTTTCTAATAATGCTATATCCTTTTTAAGATACAGCGACCAAAATTGCACACAATATTCAAGGTGCGGTCGCACCATGGAACAATACAGAGGCATTATAATATCCTTTTTTTTTTTTTTTTAAACTTTTATTTTCATTTTACAACAAACAAAGTAACAACACACCAAAAGAAACAAATACACACATACAATAAAGAAAGCAACCCCAATTACCCCCCACCCCAATGCTTCTTCTCTAAGCTGATAAGAATCATCATATAAGCGCTTACATACAACAATGATTGTACATCAAACAAACAGAAGTAGAATCTATGATACCGAATGAGCATGTGACAAAGATTAATACAGAATCAAACAGTCAACTGAGAGCATTGAATAGTTTGAACATAATCGTTGAGCGGCTTCTAGCTAGACCAATAGTGAATGGTTTTATCGGAAGAGGCTGACATACTAGGTATTTGCGCATATTTACAATAAAGACAGATATGTTTCACCATTCATTAGAACTCAAAAAAAGAGCTATTTTCCCAATATGTCGTGATTTAAGGAAATAGGAAATAGCAATGCCCAGCATAAAGGCTAAAAGGAAGTAAGCCAATTTAGGAAGAGAGGGGATCCCCGCAGCTAAGCGGAGCCCCACAATCTTCCAAAAGAGGGGTTCCGGAAAATAGAAAATAGAATGAAGACGACCCCAGACCCGACTCCAGTAATACTGTAATGCGGGACAATCATACTTAACAGGAGTTTAGTAAACTAAAGGCCACATGGCATGTCCAGCATCAAGCGCACTGGATGGCATTCCGATTGGCTAACCTATCAGGAGTATATGTCCACTTAGGATAGCAGTACTGAAGAGATAAGAAAAAATCTGATCTAGATTGTGAGTGATGGGGGGGGCTGAGAAAAGGTGAGCTCTAAGTCTAAGGGGTGAAGCAGCTTCCATATATCTACTCACGCAAAATCTTTCATCAGAGCTGGCAGGGTGTAGAGACTCTTGGGCGGACCACTCGTTCTAGGCGGCAGTCTATCTATCAAAGGATCAAATACTTGGTGGAAGTCACCGCCGAGTAACAATAACAGGGTCATCCACATTCGGAGCATAAAGACCAGTGCACGTAAATTCACTATCTCCAACCTTAAAATATACACAGGCCCAGCTACCCTCCCCATCAGAGCTAGTATCCATTACAGTGGTTGGCAAAGATTTCTCAACTAAGATGGCTACCCCGCCCCGCTTAGAAACGTCGGGAGAATAGGCAGCCACCATATAAGGTTTGGCAGTAAGTTTCAGTGGTTCGACAGAGGTGAAATGGATTTCTGAAGAAACACTAAATCAGTATGGTCATGATTAAAATAACTAAGGATGGTCATTCTGTTGATTGGACTATTAATGCCTCTTACGTTCAGTAATAAGAGCATACATAAGGCCATACAACAAAGTCAAACATTCTGAGAAAGGAACAGGATGGCGCACCGAGTTGCGCAATGTCCCTCATATCAACTATAAATGACTGTACACACGATATGATAGAAAATAAGCCAATGAAAAATCATGAAGCGCCCTATATAACAGTAGAAGCACCGAAGTGCCTTAGAGAAGAAGCAAAACCCCAGAAATTACTGGCGACCTGATGTCTGCGGGGTGAAACCCCAGAGAAGGCCTAAATTGAAACATATAACCGGTATAGCTGTGCGTGCCCCGAATCCAACCGAGGTGCACATCATGGAGGAAAAGGAGACCAAGAGAGGTAGATATAAAAGAAAGAAAGGTCCAGGCAGTCTCTATTCCAGGCAATGATCACCGCATCGGGCCATTCAAAATGGCGGGCAGTTCCAGCGGAGTCCATCCGAGTTGTTGACTTAGCGCATCTGGTCTGCCTCTTTGGAATCTAAAAATGTTGCTAGCAGAGCAGGATCTTCGAAGGTTCTAGTTTGGTTATGGAGAGTCACTCTGAGCTTCGCTGGATATAAGAGGCCAAAGCGAGCCTGTAACTGTTGAAGTCTAGGTCGAAAAGCAAGGAGTCCCTTCCGCCGGTCAACTGTGGGCTTTGCCAAGTCGGGGAAGAAAGAGACTTTATGATCGTCAAACTGCAGATGTTGCAGCACCCGGGCAGCTTTGAAAATTTGCTCAACTTGCTGATACCTCAGTAAACGGAAGATAATGGGCCGGGGGGTCGTCCGATTGAGTGCGATGTTGGTAGGAGCACGATATGCTCGGTCAATTTCCAGATCTCTGCAAAAGGTAATCTTCAGCAAGGAGGGGAGAGTTTTGACCAGAAATTCTCTGATATCTCCTGCTTCCGCCCCCTCTGGAACTCCTATGAGCCTTACATTGTTGCGACGGGCTCGATTATTGCAATCCTCTAACTCTTTTTGAAGATTCTGTATCTGACGCTCAGCCTTGTCCAGGTTCACCAAGCGCACCGCGTGCGAATCGAGGACCTCCGCCATGTTGTCCAGCCGTAATGAAAGACCTTCAAGCCGGTCCTGAAGCATACCGAAATCTTCTCGCATGGCTCGGAGCGCTTCTCCGTTGGACTGTACCAGTTCCTTCACACCACGTATTTCCTCCAAGATCTCCTGTTGCATTTCGGGGCTTACCCGAAGTGGAACCATCTTTGGTGGGGAAGACAACTCTGTTTTGGAGCGTTTTCCATGTGAAGAAGAGGGAGACCCGAAGTCCAAGCGCACTGGTTTGTGGGCCGCCATTCCCCCCAAGGCACCCCGGTAAGTTCGGTGTAAAATATTAGGTTTATGCAGATATTAAGTCAGGATTCTGAGTAGGCCCCTCGGGAGCTTCAGCGCGAAGCGTCTAACCCGCTGGACATCAGGCTCCGCCCCCCCTTAATATCCTTTTTTTATTTTCTATTCCCTTCCTTATGATACCTAGCATTCTATTTGCTGTCTTGGCCGCTGCTGGAAACTGGGCGGAGGGTTTTAACATGTTATCCACGATGACGCCTAAATCCTTTTCCTGAGTGGTGGTTCCTAATGTGGAACCTTGCATCGTGTAACCATAGTTTGGGTTGTTCTTTCCTAGGTGCATAACTTTGCACTTGTCCATATTAAATTTCATCTGCCATTTGGATGCCCAGTCTTCCAATTTATCAAGATCCTCTTGCAATTTTCCACAATCCTCATGGGTTTTAGCAACTTTAAATAATTTTGTGTCATCTGCAAATGTGATAACCTCACTTGTTATTCCCTTTTCCAGGTCATTTATGAATATGTCAGAAAGCGGCGGACCCAGCATAGATCCCTGGGGTACACCACTATTCACCTTTCTCCATTGGGAAAATTGGCCATTTAGCACTACCCTCTTCTTTCTATCTTTTAACCAGTTCCTGATCCACAATAGTACACTGCCTCATATCCCATGACTTTTTAGTTTTGCCAAAATCTCTGATGTGGGACCTTGTCAAAGGCTTTCTGAAAGTCCAGATACACTATATCAACCAACTCACCTTTGTCTACCTGTTTATTCACACCTTCAAAAAAAACATAACAGATTAGTAAGACAAGATCTTCCTTGTCTAAAGCCATGTTGGCTGTCTTCCATTAAGCCAAGACTATCTATATGTTAAGTAATTTTGTTCTTTATTATGGTTTCTACCATTTTTCCCGGTGACGTCGGGCTCACCGGTCTGTAGTTTCCCGGATCAAGCCTTGGAACCCTTTTTAAAAATTGGCGTTACATTGGCCATTCTCCAATCTTCAGGTATTACAGATGATTTTAATGATAGTTCATAGATTACTAATAGAAGGTCTGCAATCTCATATTTCAGTTCTTTCAACACCCTTGGATGTATACCATCCAGTCCAGGTGATTTGCTACTCTTTAGTTTATCAAATAGTTGTAATACATCTTCCCAGTGTATCGATATTTCCTTCAATTCTTCCGCAGTATCACCTTTAAATACCACTTCAGTCACAGGTAACATCCCTACATCTTCCTCAATCTCTCCACTATGTTCTTGTCCCCTCTTAGTGCCCCTTTTACCCCTCTATCATCTAATGGTCCAACTGACTCTCTCACAGGTTTTTTGCTATGAATGTGCTTGAAAATGTCTTTATTATGCGTTTTTGCTTCCACAGCAAGCTTCTTCTCAAATTACCTCTTTGCCTGCCTTATCAATGCCTTGCATTTAACTTGCCAGTGCTTGTGCTGTTTTCAGTTTTCGTCATTTGGCTATTTTTTCCATTTCCTGATTGATGATTTTTTGGCAACAACAGCCTCTCTGATCTCACCTTTAAACCATGCTGGCAGTTTTTTGGACTTTCTTCCACTTTTCTTAAAGCATGGAATACAGCTGGTCTGGTCTTTCAAGATAGTATTTTTAAACAACACCCAAGCTTGATGTAAGTCTTTAACCTTTGCAACTGCTCCTTTTGTTTGTTTTTTTAACTAGTTTCCTCATTTTATCAGAGTCTCCCTTTCGAAAGTTAAAAGGTAGTACTATGGATTTCCTAACCATCCCTCCTCCATTACTTAAATCAAATGACATCATGCTACGATCACTATTGCCAAGTGGCCCCAACACCCTTATCTCTTGCACCAGATCTGGTGTTCCATTAAGGACTAGGTCCAAAATGGCTTCCTCTCTGGTTGGTTTATGAACCAGCTTCTCCAGGAAGTAGTCATTTATTTAATCTAGAAACTTTATCTCCCTAGGTTGTCCTGCCGTGACACTGACCCAGTCAATACTGGGGTAATTGAAATCACCCATTATTATTACTGTGTTGTAAATTTTGTTAGCTTCCCTGATTTCTTTGAGCATTTCATGAACCATTTGTTCATTCTGGCCAAGCGGTCAGACACCCCCACTGCTATTGCCTTCCCTTTTTTACATGGAATTTTAATCCATAGAGATTCTACAGCAAATTGTGTTTCCTGCAAAACTTTAATCCTTTGTGACTCAATGCCCTCTCTAACATAAAGTGCAACCCCTCCACCAATTTGATCAGCTCTATCATTACGATATAGTTTTTACCCAGGTATCACAGTGTCCCACTAGTTGTCTTCCTTCCACCATGTCTCTGAGATACCAATCATATCTAACCTCTCATTTAGTGCTATATATTCTAACTCTCCCATCTTATTTTTTAGACTTCTAGCATTTGCATACAAGCATTTTAGAGACTGTATTTTATTCATATTAATCTGGCTATCAGTAGGCAGGGGTAATTTGGAATCTTTAAGCTCTGTCTGCTCTGTACTCAAGGGCATTTGGGCTACTTTTGTTTTTATTGGAACTTCTCTGCTGATATGTCCTAACTTCATCCTTTTGGTAGTATCCTTCAAGGATACATTGTTCTGAACCATGTGCTCTTGGGCTACTGTCTGCTCTCCCCTATTATCTAGTTTAAAAGCTGCTCTATCTCCTTTTTAAAGGTTAATGCCAGCAGCTTGGTTCCATTCCGATTAAGGTGAAGCCCATCCCTTCGGAAGAGCCCCTCCTTTCCCCAGAATGTTCCCCAGTTCCTAACAAATCCAAAACCCTCATCCTTGCACCATCATCTCATCCATGCATTGAGACTCCTGAGCTCTGCCTGCCTTTTGGGTCCTGCGCATGAAGTCTGCCACCTTTGTACTGGGCAGGCAAGTTTTTTTTTTTTTTTTTTTAATTTTTATACCGCACTCTTTAGAATCAGTGCGGTTTACATGTATACTAATAGGTACTTTTTATTCCCTTGTCCCCGAAGGGCTCACAATCTAAGTGTACCTGAGGCAATGGAGGGTTAAGTGGCTTGCCCAAGGCCACAAGGAGTGGCCATGGGACTAGAGACCCCAGTCCCTCCGCTCTGAAGTTGCTTGTCCCCATGCAGGAATTGAACCCCCGACCTTCCAGCCTGAGGTAACCTGTCCCAACCACTGAGCCACTCCTCCCTCTATAAGTTATCAAGCCATTCTCATGTCCACCAACTTACCCAGTTATCTACATAGCCATGATGAGACATCCTTGGTGCGAAAGGATATTGCATCACCCAGAGGGCAGGTCCTGGCTACCAGATCACTTCTTGCCATTCCAAGGTGGTGATCTCCTTTTAGGTGACTTTGCTGTTCCATGGCAGCATGAAGGCTGCCATACTGGAAGTAGGACTTCTCTACTTTGTCCCTGAAGGTCTCCTCTATATATTTCTGTCTGCCTCCACCCTTCCAAATCTGCTAGCCTTCAAAGATTGGACTCGTTCCCTGACAGCTGGGAGCTTTTTACTGCCATGCAAACATATGGCCTCTCACCAACTGTGAGGTAATCATACATGTGGCACTCAGTGCAAAAGACTAGTTAGCCCCCATTTCTCTGCTGGACTTCTGTCTGCATTTTAATATTGGTGATCTGTTTAATTAGTTAAGGTTGTTAAGAGAATAGGGAAATCTCAATTAGTATAAACTCCCTTAAACTTATAAGATATTTTGTGTGCTATCTCTTTTGTTTGCTTCAAGGTTAACTAAAGGACCTAAAGCAAATCTATTCCTAAGGCAGGCCTTGACAAATTTTATTTGAATTTAGGAGCCAGTCCCAAAATTGAGGAAGCAGAGACTCCTCCTGCCTCTCATTTACCTCATTGAAGAGTGGGGTGGAGGAAGAGGAGAGAGATCACTTCCGAGGTCTACCACAGCTCCTTTAGAGTGTGATTTAGTAAGGCTCGTTTCCCATTCCATATCTTAGCAAACCTGGCCTTTTTCCTGGCACTACCACAAAAATGCTATTAATTTCTTAACAGTGTTCTTTTTCTTACTACATGTAATGACTGCAAGACGTAAGTATAGTGTCAATAGATTCAGAGTTTGTCTTTGTAGTTTATCTATGTTCCTATACAGGAACATTGCCAAGAAACTGTACGTTCAACCCATGCAAGAGAACATCCTACTAGAACACAAAAATAACAGATAAATCAAGCAGATACTAATGACTAATGCTACAGTATGCATGTCTGTCACTTGTGGTAGTCCACAAAGCAAGTTTTGCCCTTATCGGAGTGAAGCCGGACCTTGCAGACCCTGCACATGACCGTAGTGTTCTTCGAACACGTGCGACATTGTCCCTGCATGCAGCTGATGCGTTCATGAAGTAACTCCTGTGCCTGCCGGACATCTTTTGGCAAGTTGGCTAAGTGATTTGATCTGATTGAATGTTCCTGAATGGCAGTGCCCTTCAAGAGACACAAGGTGATGTCACGTCTGAATGTCAGATGATCCATGTCACTTGCATGAAGGTGACAGTGTATTTTCCAAGCAGCCACGACAGATACGTTGAGGACGTTTGTGAATAGTGGCCACCACCATTTCTTTCCACGCACATATGGCCTGTAGCTTGCTAAGAGCATGTCCGTGAGATCCACTCCACCCATTCCTTCATTATAGCGCTTCACCACAAAGAGTTGAGACACAGCAAGATCTGATGTACCCTTAACTCGGCGACATGCGGTTTGAAGTGGGTCATGTGTGAGATTGTTGCTGGCAATGCAGACAACAGAATTGTCATGCCACTTTGCTACATAGACTGACCCATCACATCGGTAATCATAGTCTCCTCATTGGCCACTCTTCTTCATGTCTTTTGTACTTCAAAGTTCTTTGTGTGCTCCACCAGTTCCCGAATAGTTCCTGTAGCTGCAACATTTCTCTCTGCGAGTGACTTGATCAGTGTGTAACTTGTAAAAACATTATCGAAGAACAGGTGGTGACGAATTACATCTGAATGCTTTTCAATAACATCTACCATATGGTTTATGACCCTGGAGCCCAGAGGTTCCATCGAATGCGTAGAACTTTCTCGTCTGGTGTACAGCTTAATGTTGTAAGGGTAGCCGTCGATGCCACACATACACCACCACTTAAAACCAACTCTAATTGGTTTTCTTCTTATAAACATTTTCATGCTGTGGCGGCCAAAGTACGTAGACTCGTCAATACTCAATTCATGGTGGAAAAACCCAAACTGCACCAAATTCGCGTTGACATCAGTAATAAGTGGAGCAACCTTAGCCGTCTTGTCGCCTGCTTTGAGTTCAGCATTGTCAGCCAAGTGAAAGTATTTTTTGATGGTCTGATACCTCTTGCTGCTCATGGCCTCACGGATAATAGGCATGCCTAGATCTTGCTGACTGCTCCAGTAGTCTGACTCCTGTGGCAGGACGTGATAGCCAGACAACAGCAGGATTCCCAGAAAGCGACAAATTTCATCCATTGTGACTTGAAACTGACTGACTGGAAAACGGAGAAAGCGACAACAGAACAGGAAAACTGTCAGGTAAATGACTTGGCACCAGCGATGAAATTACCTTAGGTGAACTTTGTTGACTTTTTCCACTGAATTGCCTGTTTCTGCTTCAGATTCTTACACTTTTTTGCTGGAGGACTGCTTTCATCTTCACTTTTAACACCTATCTTCGTCTGTCTCCTCTGCTATCACTTCCAGTTCGCCAGCAGTTTCAAAGGGGTCATCATTGTTCAAATTGTCAGGAACATCTTTGACATCACTGTCAGCTGCAGAATCACCTGCAGACGGCGGCAACACAATGATGGTTGTCGGACGAGTTAAACGTTCCACAGTTGACATAGCATCTTGGACTGTAACTGCCCGATGAATTTTGCTACGTCTGGTGCCATAGAAGCTTCTTCTATCCATTGTTTATCAAAACTGAAGGAATTATCTGAAAACAATGCACATTGGCAATTATTAGTCGACTTTTGGATAATCCTGGCAGTGTTCCTATATAGGAACATGAGACATATACATAAAATTTGCCCCCCATCACAAATCAAATAAAATGTGAGTGCACCTGTGCAACACGACCAGGCATGCCTCGTACACAATGATCAGCGTCAAAATGTAAAACAACCAAGTATCTCAAAATTATAACTGCTAAATTTGACTTACCCTCAAATTGTAAAAAATGTGAAACTTTAAGTGAAATTAAAACTGTTGTGCAACTGAGACCATTTAATGTTTGCACTGCTGTTAAATATGACATCACCACTTGTTCACATTCTGCAAAGAATATTTGTATTCGAAAATCACGTACATAAAAAATAGGTAACGTTTGTCATGTTCCCATACAGGAACATTGCTGGGAAAATGGTTAATGTGCTGCTGCGGTCCAAGTCCCTACTCCCATGTAATAAACTAACCTTTCAGCTAACCTTCAACCCTCACCAACTCCCAGTTAGCTATCACCTAGCCTTTTCCTCCCTCCCCTAATGCAGCCAGCTAAATTCTTCACAGGCAAGTAGATACCCTCCTCCTCTGGTCAGGTCTGCTCATCTGCCCCTGCAGAAAAGGAGCTTCCTGTCCTCTGCATCACAGAGCTCAGAGTATGAGCAGTGCAGGAACCCCAGCACTATGCTAGGGGTCCTCATGCCATACTTTGACTTCACATTAGTATCTGGACCAGTCTTCAGTCAGGGACAGTGCCTTCAATCAAGCAGTACTAAACAGGTTGTCCGAATGAACTATACAGCTCTTGCATAAGCACATCATTGAGTTGTTCCTCAGTAGTGGGACATTCTCTCAAGTTGAAACATCTGAGATCCTGAGCTTGAGAGTCCATCCACTTGTGTGGTTGATTCAGTCCTGCTTGTTAATGGAGGAACAAAGTTACTTATATGTAAAAAATATTCTTTGTAGAGAGCAATATTAATCACATACAATTCTGCCTTCCTCCCTGAGAGTTGATTCTAAGCTTTAAACTAACTGAGAAGACTGCTGTGCTTGGGAAAGGCTGCACAGGCTTAGCACTTTAATTCAGAAACTATGGTGAAGATAATAAGAAAAGCAAGATATTTATTTTTGTAAATTTTTTTGTCTCCAGGAACAAGCAGAAATGTAGTCTTCACATATGGGTGACGTCAGTACCAACAAACCCTGTGTGGGAACGATCCCTAGTGTCCAATAGGAAAGTCTTTGGGAGCACTCCACTGCGCCTACATGACTGCTTTCCTGTCTTCCTAGTTCCCTCTCTTCAATTCTTCATTTTCCGCTGAGCCAGCAGGAAGCAAATCTTTTTGTGGATAGCGCCTCTGCTTTTCCTTCATCACAGGCACCACCAAAGATATCACCGGTTTCCTTATTCTTTTCTTTTCTTCTCTTATTGGTAAAAAAAAAAAAAAAGTGTGTCTCAACACCCTTTTAGGACTTAAGCCTACCATAGCCTTCCCACCCATTGAAGGCATGGAGAAACCAGCTAGTGGTTTCAAAAAATGTTCCAAGTGTGCCAGCAACTGGCACCACACATAACTGGTGTCTAAAAAGCCTCAGCCCAGATTACCAGCCAAAAGACTGTCCCCTCTGTCAAAAAATGACTTGAAGAGGCCTATAGAACCAGGCATCTAAATTTAGGACACTCTTCGCCTCTGAAATGGTATCATTGGCGTCCACTTTGTCAAGGGCTTCATCCTCCTTTCATTGACCCCAGCTATCCTCGAAGTCAAAGCCCAAGTCTACATTGAAGCTAGACAAAACCTCCATGGGTAGATCTCGCTCAGGGCATCGAAATCCCTTGGACATTGCATCGGAGATGGATCAACCTGCTAAACAGCCCCGGTGGGAGACCCTATCCTCCAAAGCCACAGATGGGCTCCAGGATGCTCCCGAGGCCTCGACTTCCAAAGAGTTACTGGTGCCATGCTCCGGGATGGTAGCACAAATACCCACGCATCAGTAACCTCGATGGACCAGCGCTTACTGGCCATCAAACAGAGCTTAGCAGCTCTCCTGGCAGCCTCGGTACCTATCAAACTCTTGGCTCCAGGCACTGGCCTGTCGGTACCGACATTGGTACCAGTTACCAGTACAACATCAGGACTGAAGCACATGCGTCAACATCGCTGCCTCCCGTTCCCTCCCTGGAAACCATCACTGTTATTGGTTCCCCCAAGCCAAATGCCTCACCGATGCCATTACCTCAGAATACCAGTACCGATATTGAGATTTGGTTGAACACTGTATGCATTGGTACTTCGAGTCCTCTGATTCCGATTCCAGCATTTTGGATGAGGAATCATTTGATTCCTATGGGCCCCAGGACCTTCCTTCGGAGCCTTCTTCATTACAACAGTGATGCATGTCATCTCCGGAGGACATGTCCATTCAGGAATTCATTCAAAACCTAGCCAAGGTTCTCTCCATCACGGTAACATCGGAGAAGGAGCCAAATGCAGAGAAGTTGGAGATCCTCCAATATTCAACAGCACCGAAGGAGGCAGCCACTCTGCCAGGGCACCGTATACTTCATGATCTTATGCTCTGTATGCCTCGATATCATTTATTTATTTAACAAGTTTTTTATACCGCCTTATCTCAAAATCAAAGCGGTTTACAATATAATTCAAAACAAGTACAGATAACTCATGAGCACCCGGACTTCCAAAAACCGCAGCACCTCACCATTTCATTGTGGTCAAATTGGCGATGCACAGAATCAAAAGCTCGAAGACCTCTAAACCCTCCAGGTAGAGAATCAAGAACTCTCAATGCTTTTGGATGTCTATGCTTCCAGGCTTCTATGCTCTCTGCTAGGATAAATTCCTATATCCTCTACATGGGAATGTTCCTCAAAGAGATATCCAGGGATCTTGAAGCCTTTGCCCCTCTTCTTCCAGATGATAAGAGAGCAGACTATCTTGCCCTAGTCAAGCATAGCCAGAACGTATCGAAGTTTGTTAATAGGGCCACCTTCGATGCTTTTGAATGCAGAAGCAAGGCTTCAGCAATATGCATTGGTGCACGCAGAACTGCATGGCTTCAAACCTCAGATCTTGATCTTCAAGATAAGCTGGGCAACATACCTTGCACAAGTGAAACCTTTTTGGCAAAGACTGGCAAGATAAGGCCTCTCAATTAGAGTCAGAAAACACTACTCTAAAGAGACTCTTTAGAAAACAGCTGACCCTGTTAAAGGCAACTGCATGAAAATCTTTCTAAAATAATAATAAGAAATTCTACTCTTCTTATCCTCCTGCCTCTCAGTTTCAGACTCAAGCACCACAGAAGAGGCAACGAACTCCTGAGCAGAAGAAGTAGTCACGGGGGCTGATTTTTGACTCTTTTCTAGAGAACATTGCCACCCTGCCTCTGGAGGCCCCCACTCCCTCCACATAGCAGGTAGACTGGGGTCACTACGCCCACGGTTGACACCTCAGAGCAGTGGACACTAAACATAGTCTAGAAGGGGTAGAGAATTTATCTGCAAACTGCCCCCCTCCACTTTCACAGGGGAATTTCAAACACAACCCACACTCACTCTCCTACAAGACGAGGTGCCCTCTCTTCTGTCTCGGGATGCCATAGAGAATGTCCCGACATACCAGCAGGGAATGGGTTTCTACTCTTGGTACTTTATCATTCCAAAGAAAACCGGAGGATACAGGCCCATTTCTCAGAAAACTCAACAAGTTTCTGTTCTGAGAAAAGTTCAAGATCTCCTTCAGAACCAGAGAGAGAGCTGGCTCTGTTCTGTAGATCTAAAAGAAGAGTATACACATATTCTCATCCATCCAGTACACAGGAAATGTCTACGCTTCACATTTCAGGGAACACATTATCAATACAGAGTACTTCCCTTTGGACTCGCCTCTGCCCCAAGAGTCTTCACAAAGTGCATGGTGGTCAAAGCTGCATACCTAAAGTCTCGGGGGATATTCATCTTCCCTTACTTAGATGACTGGCTCATAAAAGCAGACACCTCACTAGAGGTGCAGCTTTCCTTGGACCGTGCCATCACGGCACTACAACACTTGGGATTTGTCATAAATTTTCTAAAATCCCAGCTCGCTCCAACTCAAAAGCTAGAGTTCATCGGAGCCCTGCTGGACGCCCAACAGTCCAAGGCTTTTCTGCCCCAGCTCTGCTATGCCCATCTAATTGAACTAGCATTCCAGCGCTCCAACGGGACCATCTGACTGCCCGCAAACTGCTGCAGCTCCTCGGGCACATGGCCTCTACAATACATGTCATTCCCTATGCCCAATTACATATGCACACAGTCCAATGGACTCTTGCCTCCCAATGAACAAAGGCCTCGGGCCGTCTCCAGGACAGGATCCAAGTCACTGCCCCTCTATCCACATCCCTTCAGTGGTGGTATTCTCCAGAAAATCTGCTCATAGGGTAACCTTTTCAGATGCCACCACTTCAGTGCACCTTGATGACAGTTCCCCCAATCTGGGTTGGGGAGCACACCTGGGCAACCTGTCTACACAGTAGCTCTAGACAAGGCACAAGTCATACCTCCAAATAAAACGTCTGGAACTTCGTGCTATTTCGAATGCCCTCCAATTGTTTCAATACCACCTCAAGGCCCAACAGGTCCTAGTCAGGACAAACAATCAGGTAGCCATGTTCTGTGTGAACAAATAGGGAGGAATAGGCTCATGGACCATCTGCGAAGAGACTCTTCACCTGTGGTCCTGTGCCATCTTTCATCATAGACCATGTGGTCTTTTTCTGCTGTCATGTTTCCATGTAGTCTGCCCTTCCATTTCGACTACTTTAGTCCCCTCTTTTCCCTTAGAGATCCTCTGTGTGTGTCCCATGCTTTTTTGAATTCAGATACTGTCCTCATCTCTACCACCTCTACTGGGAGACAATGCCAAGTATCTACCATTCTTTCCATAAAGCAATATTTCCACATATTACTCCTGAGTCTATCCTCTTTCACCCTCATCCTCTCATAGCAGAGCTTGCTTTCAGTCGAAAGAGGCTTTCCTCCTATGCAATTATGCTATGGAGATATTTAAACATCTCTATCATATCTCCTCTATCCTGCCATTTCTCTAAAGTATACATATTAGGATCCTTAAGTCTGTCCTCATATGCCTTATAACAAAGACCACTAACCATTTCAATAGCCACTTTCTACACTGACTCCAGCCTTTTGAAGGTGTGGTCTCCAGAACTGTACACAATACTCCAAATGAGGTTGCACCAAAGACCTTTACAGAGGCACTATCATCTCTTTTTTTCTGCTGGCTATTCCTCTCCCCATGCACCCAAGCATCCTTCTAGCTTTCGCTGTCACCTTTTCTACCTGTTTAACTACTTTAAGATCATCAGACACAATCACGCCCAGGTCCCGCTATTCTTTTATGGACAGACGTACTTTCCCACTACACTGTACCGCTCCTTTGGATTTTTGCAGCCCGGATGCATGACCCTGCATTTTTTAGCATCAAATCTCAGCTGCCAAATTCTAGACCATTCTTCAAGCTTAGCTAGATCCCACCTCATGTTATCTACTCCTTTCTGAGTGTCTACTCTATTGCAGATTTTGGTATCATCCGCAAAGAGGCAAACTTTACCCAAAGGCCCTTCCACAATATCACTAACAAAGATGTTAAAAAGAATCAGCCAAGGGCAGATCCCTGCGGCATACCACTGGTAACCTCCTTCTCCTCAGACTGAGCTCCATTTACCTGTACCATTTGTCGCCTAGCATTCAACCAATTTCTAACTCAGCCAGTAACTTTAGGGCCCATTCCTAGGGTGCTCAGTTTACATAAGAACATAAGATATGCCATACTGGGTCAGACCAAGGTCCATCAAGCCCAGTATCCTGTTTCCAACAGTGGCCAATCTACGTCATACGTACCTAGCAGTTTCCCCGAAAGACACAGGTTCCACAATGCTTGTATTGGGTAAAGTATTGATATCCTGGGTCCCTTCTTAATAATGGTTTATGGATCTTTCCTCCAGGAACTTGTCCAAAACTTTTTTAAACCCAGCTACACTAACAGCCTTTACTACATCCTCCGGTAACAAATTCCAGAGTTTGATTACAAGTTGAGTGAAAAAATATTTTCTTTTATTAGTCTTAAATAGTTTACCCTGTAGCTTCATTGCATGTCCCCTAGTCTTTCTATATTCTGATAACGTAAACAATCGTTCTACGTTTATCTGTTCCACTCCGTTCATTAATTTATAGACTTCTATCATATCTCCCCTCAGCCGTCTCTTTTCCAGGTTAAAGAGCCCTAACCTTTTTAGCCTTTCTTCATAGGGGTATCCTTCCATCCCCTTTACCATTTTGGTGGCTCTTCTCTGAACCTTTTCTAATAACGCTATATCTTTTTTAGGATACGACGACCAGAATTGCACACAATATTCAAGGTGTGGTCTCACCATTAAACAATATAGAGGCATTATAATATCCTTTGTTTTATTTTCCTTTCCATTCCTTTCCTTATGATACCTAGCATTCAATTTGCTCTCTTGGCCGCCACTGCACACTGGGCCGAGGTTTTTAACATGTTATCCACAATGACGCCTAAATCTTTTTCCTGGGTGGTGGTTCCTAATGTGGAACCTTGCATTGTGTAACCATACTTGTTTGGGTTGTTCTTCCCTAGGTGATAACTTTGCACTTGTCCACATTAAATTTCATTTGCCATTTTGATGCCCAGTCTTCCAATTTATCAAGATCCTCTTGCAATTTTCCACAATCCTCTTGGGTTTTAACAACTTTAAATAGTTTTGTCTCATCTGCAAATTTAATAACCTCACTCTTTATTCCCTTTTCCAGGTCATTTATGAATATGTCAAAAAGCAGCGGACCCAGCACAGTTCCCTGGGGTACACCACTATTCACCTTTCTCCATTGGGAAAATTGGCCATTTAGCACTACCCTCTGCTTTCTATCTTTTAACCAGTTCCTGATCCACAATAGTACACTGCCGCCTATCCCATGACTCTTTAGTTTTGCCAAAAGTCTCTGACAAGGGACCTTGTCAAAGGCTTTCTGAAAGTCCAAATACACTATATCAACCGACTCACCTTTGTCTACCTGTTTATTTACACCTTCAAAAAAACATAACAGATTAGTAAGACAAGATCTTCCTTGTCTAAAGCCATGTTGGCTGTCTTCCATTAAGCCATGACTATCTACATGTTCAGTAATTTTGTTCTTTATGATGGTTTCTACAATTTTTCCGGTACTGATGTCAGGCTCACCGGTCTCCAGTTTCCCAGATCACCTCTGGAACCCTTTGTTTAAAAATTGGCGTTACGTTCGCCATCCTCCAATCTTCAGGTATTACAGATGATTTTAATGATAGTTCACAGATTACTAATAGCAGGTCTGCAATCTCATATTTCAGTTCTTTCAACACCCTTGGATGTATATCATCCGGCCCAGGTGATCTGCTACTGTTTAGTTTATCTAATAGTTGTAATACATCTTCCCAATGTATCGATATTTCCTTCAATTCTTCTGCACCTTTAAATATCACTTCAGTCATGGGTAACATCCCTATATCTTCCTCAGTAAAGACCGAAGTAAAGAATTCATTCAGTCTCTCTGCTATCGCCTTGTTGCCTCTCAGTGTCCCTTTAACCCCTCTATCATCTAATGGACCAACTGACACGGTCACAGGTTTTTTGCTAAGAATGTACTTGAAAAAGTCTTTATTACGCGTTTTTGCTTCTGCAGCAAGCTTCTTCTCAAATTACCTCTTTGCCTGCCTTATCAATGCCTTGCATTTAACTTGCCAGTGTTTGTGCTGATTCCAGGTTTCCTCATTTGGCTCTTTTTCCCATTTCCTGAAAGATGCTTTTTTGGCAACAGCCTCTCTCACCTTTAAACCATGCTGGCATTTTTTTTTGGACTTCCTTCCATTTTTCTTAAAGCGTGGAATACAGCTGGTCTGGGCTTCCAAGATAGTATTTTTCAACACCCAAGCTTGATGTAAGTCTTTAACCTTTGCAACTGCTCCTTTTAGTTTTTTCTTAACTATTTTCCTCATTTTATCAAAGTCTCCCTTTCGAAAGATAAAAGGGAGTACTGTGGATTTCCTTACCATCCCTTCTCCATTAATTAGATCAAATGTGATCATGCTATGATCACTAGTGCCAAGTAACCCCAACAACCTTATCTCTTGCACCAGATCTGGTGTTCCACTAAGGACTAGGTCCAATATGGCTTCCCCTCTGGTCGGTTCATGAACCAGCTGCTCCAAGAAGGAGTCATTTATTTCATCTAGGAACTTTATCTCCCTAGCATGTCCTGCCGTGACACTGACCCAGTCGATACCGGGGTAATTGAAATCACCCATTATTATTACTGTGCTGTAACTTTTGTTAGCTACCTTGATTTCTTTGGCCATTTCATCATCCATTTGTTTCTTTGGCCAGGCGTTCGATAGTACACCCCCACTGCCATCACCTTCCCCTTTTGACATGGAATTTCAATCCAAATTTTGTTTCCTCAAAACTTTAATCCTTTCTGACTCAATGCCCTCTCTAACATAGAGCGCAACCCCTCCACCAATTTGATCAGCTCTATCATTACGACATAGTTTTGTACCCAGGTATCATAGTGTCCCTCTGGCTGTCCTCCTTCCACCATGTCTCGGAGATTCCAATCATATCTAACCTCTCATTTAGTGCTATATATTCTATCTCTCCCATCTTATTTTTTAGACTTCTAGCATTTGCATACAAGCATTTTAGAGACTTTATTTTATTCATATTAATTTGGCTATTGGTAGGCATAGGTAATTTGGGATCTTTAAGCTCTTTGTGCTCCATACTTGAGGGCATTTGGGCTACTTTACTCTTTTTTGGAATATATCTGCTTTTGTTAGTATCCTTCAAGGATACATTCTTCCAAACCATGCGCTCTTGTGCGACTGTCGGCTTTCCCCTATTGTCTAGTTCCCTGTAAAATAGTTATCTCCAAGTTATAATGCCCTGTTCAATGTAATTTCAGTTTGTTCAATGTAAACCGCACTGATGCAGAATAGCGCGGTATATAAGAGAATGTAAATAAATAAATAAATAAATAAAAGCTGCTCTATCTCCTTTTTAAAGGTTAATGCCAGCAGCCTGGTTCCATCCCGGTTAAGGTGAAGCCCATCCATTTGGAAGAGCCCCTCCTTTCCCCAGAATGTTCCCCAGTTCCCAACAAATCCAAAACCCTCATCCTTGCACCATCGTCTCATCCACGCATTGAGACTCCAGAGCTCTGTCTGCCTTTTGGGTCCTGCACGTGGAACGGGAAGCATTTCGGAGAATGCTACCCTGGTAGTTCTGGATTTCAACTTCCTACCTAAAAGCCTAAATTTAGCCTCCAGAACCTCCCTACCACATTTTCCTATGTCATTGGTACCGACATGTTCCAAGACAGCAGACTCCTCCCCAGCACTTTCTAAGACCTTATCCAGGTGGTGCGTGAGGTCCCGCTACCTTTGGACCAGGCAGGCATGTTACCAGGCGATCCTCACGTCCACCAGCCACCCAGCTATCTACATGCCTAATGATCGAATCACCAACTATAACAGCTGTCCTGACCCTTGCTTCATGGGCACATGGCCCTGGAGAAACTTCCTCGGTGTGAGAGGGTTTTACATCACCTGGAGGACAGGTCCTAGTTACAGGATCACTTTCTGCCACACCAGGGTGATGCTCTCCTGTTATGTGACCTCTCTCCTTCATGACAACAGGGATGCTGCCAGACTGGAGGTGGGACTTAAGGACTATATCCCTGTAGGTCTCGTCTATGTACCTCTTAGTCTTTCTTATGTCTTCCAAGTCTGCTACTCGAGCGTCTAGAGAACAGACCCGTTCCCTGAGAGAAAAGAGCTCCTTGCACCTAGTGCACACGTAAGACCTCACCAACTGGGAGAAAATCATACATGTGACACTCAATGCAAAAGACTGGAAAGCCCCCATCTTGCTGCTGGACTCCTGTCTGCATCTTAGTTTTAAGCTTGTGTTTAGATCTTTAAGTTCTTTACTTACTAAGGGTTGCTATGGATACTTATACTAATAAAATAGTACCTAAGACGTTTAATATACCTTGTTCACCTGAAGCTTAATTAATCTCAGGCCCTTAGTTTATGACTGATTTGGATAACGAGCTGCACCTGAGAGCACCTCCTTTCCTTTAAGATGTGTAAGTACCTATAAAACTATGATTATCCCAGGGTGGGTGGGTGATGGGGAGGGAGGGAGGGAAATGACACTTATTAAAACAGGGCTGTGACACAGTTCCCTGTCCTGTGCTTCTGAGGTAAGCTGTGACCATCTTCCTGGGTGATTAACAGTCCTTGCTGGGCTAGACGGAGTCTTTCAAAATGGCCTTTTGACCTGCTACCTGGCATTAACACCTATTGAAAAGGTTTCACAGGTGTCTTGCCCCCTAGGTAGAAGGCCTCTTTGTAAAGGTCTCTAGAAGACTTTATTTGTTGCTCAAAGAATACTGACCCTGTTTTGCCTTTTATGCTAAGTTATATTCTGATTTGATTTCAATTAAAGCTCTTTGCTGCTGCTAGGCTCTGACTTAGTATGAAATTTAAACTAGAAGCTCTCTGCTGGGTTCTAAATTTAACCAGAAGGTTCTCTTCTGTGTTTTAAATTTAAACTAAAAGTACTTTGCTGATACTAGGCCCTGAGTGAGTATTAAATGTAAACCAGAAGCTCTCTGTTGGGTATGAAATCTAACCAGAAAGCTCTCTTCTGTGTTTTAAATTTAAACTTAAACTGCTGCTACTAGGCCCTGACTGATTTAACAAATACACTGGGTTCACAAATTAATCAGCTTTAATCCAAAGAAGTCCCTTCAGAAAAATTCCCAGAAGTATATACTCACATTTGCAGATCTCTCTCCAGAAGTAGCAGTCCCCTTTTTCTAGTCCTTCAAGACTAGTTTGTTTATAAGTCGCCTGTGCGGAACGGTGTCAAAGGCTTTACTGAAATCTAAGTACACCACATCTAGGGCTCTCTCTTGGTCTAACTCTCTGGTCACCCAGTCAAAGAAATCAATCAGATTTGTCTAACAAGACCTGCCTCTGGTGAATCCATGCTGCCTCCGATCCTGTAATCCATTGGACTCCAGAAACCTCACTTTTTTCTCTTTGAGCAGCGTTTCCAATAATTACTCTCCACAGAGGTTGGACTAACCAGCTTGTAGTTTTCAACCACATCCTTACTTCCGCTTTTGTGTAAAGGGACCACATGTGCCTCTCTATGGTCCTCTTGCACCACTCCTGACTCCAAAAAGGCTTTGAAAAGGTCAGTCAGCAGAGCTGCTAGTTCATCCCTAAGTTCCTTCAGTATTCTCAGGTGTATCTCATCCTGTTCCATCGCTTTGTCTACTTTTAGTTTAGCTAGTTCCTCCCGAACACAGTCTTCTTTATTTTATTTATTTATTTATTTAATTCTCTTATATACCGCGCTATTCTTCATCAGTGCGGTTTACATTGAACAAACTGAAATTACATTGAACAGGGCATTATAACTTGGAGATAACTATTGAGATTCCTGTCACTTCTATTCCAATTTCTGCGTGTTTTCTGAGGTCCTGCTTCTGGCCCTTCATCTGGGAACACAGAACAGAAATATTTGTTAAGCAGTTCCACTTTATCCTCATCAGCTTCTACATATTCCTCCCCTTCACCCTTGAGTCTGACAGTACAGTACCACTTTTGCCCTTCCTCTTCTCACTAACATATCTGAAAAATGTCTTATCCCCCCATTTTATTGCATTGGCTATTTCTTCTTCTTTTAGTATCTTTGCTTTCTTGACTACTTTGCTAGCTGCTTTGTTTTTCCAAATATAGATGCCTGTCTTCTGCTCTCTGTGAGCTCTTGTATTTCATGAAGGCCTTCCTCTTCTTCTTCACCTTTTCAGCTACTTCTTTTGAGAATCATAGCAGCCATTTTGCCTATTACCTTCATTTACCTTTGTAACGAAAAGATTGGTTGCCCTTAAAATATTCCCCTTCAGTTTTGTCCACTGTTTTTCTGCATCCCCCAGCTGTTCCGATCCCACTAACTACTCCTTGAGGTATTGGCCCATCTTGACAAAGTTAGTTTTCCTAAAATCTAAGACCCTCGCTTTTGAATGGATTTTTTTTTTTTTCCAAAATTTTATTTATAAACCATCAAACAGGAACGGCAAATACACAACTGGTAACAGTCGCTCCCTGGGGTGGACTCTGATCCCCAGGGGGCGGAACACATAGATGGTTACATGATTTTTGAACAATGTCCCCATCCCCCCTCCCCCACCCAACCTCCCCCTGGTTAACCCCCCCACCCTCCCAAGCATTACCAAATAGGACCAGTATATACCTCCGTGTGGATCATCCAGAAATCTCCCCCTGCTAATCGGGGCATCAATAGCCTAGTTGCAGGATGACATTGCGGGTCCGAGGACTGAGATTTTGAATATAGGGCTCCCACAATAGCCAGAAGGCGGACCATCGCTTAACATGGCCTCGAGCAGCCCTACACTCCAGGAGCATAAGTTGGTGGAAGGAGTTCCGCCACTCCCAAAAGGAGGGAGGGAGGCTGTCCCTCCACCCACGTAGTATTGGCCCTTTGCCCACCAGACATGCCTTCCGCACCAGCCAACGACTCCATTTCCCCTTCGGAGAGGTGAGGCCCATGTGGTCCAAAACGATCAGGGCAGCGTCCCAGTAAACAGGTTGTCCAAGAAGGTCGGCCATAAATGAGGCAATTCTCTGCCAGTATGGGCGTATCCGTCGGCACCCCCACCACATATGATATAATGTCGCCAGAGGCTCCGCACATCGTGGGCAGCGACCATCCGCAGTCAAGTGGCATCGAAGGGCCCGCCGTGGGAAGAGGTGAACCCTAGTCAAACACTTAAGCTGTATTTCCCGCCAGCGGGCACCATCCGCCAGGCTCGCCACTCTCCGAAGGGCCTCCAGAATCGTGCCAGGGGGAATCTCCTGCCCCATTTCCACCCCCCAGGCCCGTTCTACATCGCTGTAGTCCGGCTGCGGTCGAGACTGCTCCAACCTAAGGTGAAAAGTCCGAATAGATGGCCGTTCAACTTCGCCAAAACCAAAGAATGCTATTATCTGGGCCGAACGATCGCTACACAGTTCCGTCCGCGGGAGGGAAGCCACATAGTGGGCCACTTGCATATACGCGAAAAACTGCCGAGGCCCCAACTCATACTCACGGGATAATGCAGGAAAGGGCTTGGGTTGGCCCGCCAAGTCCACCACATGGCCCAAAGTATGCATACCTCTCTCTCCCCACAGACGGAACGCAGCGGTTTCAGTGCCCGGGGTAAAGTTGGCATTGCCCTGAATGGGTAACCAGCTCGACACCTGCCAGCGGCGACCCCAGTAGGCATTTAAATACCTCCACGTCTTACAAACCGGTGCCAATAACACACTGTCCGCCAAGTGTGTAGGCCACCTACGTACCTCCAAATGCAAAAGGGCTTTGAGGGAGTGGGGTGCCACGTAGGCCTCCTCAAAGGCCCGGGGAGTATAAAGATCAGTGTCACCCAGCCAGTCCCCTAGGTGGCGGGACTGGCAAGCCAGTGCATAGGCCCCAAGATCCGGGAGCCCCCACCCCCCACAGCGCACCCTCCCCACCAGACGACGATAGGAGATACGTGCTCTCGACCCCCCCCAAAGGAGGCCCCGAAACTCCGCCTCGAAACGCCGAATGTCCCGTCGGAGGATCCATACAGGGAGGGTCTGTAACCAGTATAAAATGCGCGGCAGGATGACCAGTTTAATCGCCGCGATTCTCCCCATTAGAGACAGGAGGAGAGGCCGCCATGCTTGCAGCTGAGTTCTTACCTTATTCAACTGCCGTCGCAAGTTACTCTCATACAGTTGACCTGGCTGACAAGACAGTACAATCCCCAAGTATATGAACTGACGCTCAGCCCATCGAAGGGGGAACTCGCCCACCCAGCCGCCCCGAAGTCGGCCTGAGACATCCAGGGCTTCGGATTTATCCCTGTTAATACTAAACCCTGCGAACTGCCCAAAGGCTCGAAGCTCTTGCATAAGAAGAGGCAGGGATTCCCCAGGGGAAAGCAAGTGCACCAATAAATCGTCAGCAAAGGCTGAAATCTTAAATTCCTGTTTGCCAACACCCACTCCCTGAATTGTCCGCATACCCGCCACTTGCCGCAGGAGCGGATCCAACGAGAGAACGAAGAGAAGAGGAGATAGGGGGCAGCCCTGGCGAGTCCCCCTTTGCAGCGGGAAGTTGTCTGATACTACCCCGTTACAGAGTATCGCAGCGGTCGGATTGGCATACAAACTCGCGACCATATTACAAAACAACGGCCCTATACCATATTGTGGGAGGATAAATTTCAAATATTGCCAGTCCACCCGGTCAAAAGCTTTTTCCGCATCGAAGCTGACCAACAGAGAGGACAGATGTCTATGCTGGACCCACTCTAGGGACGCGATGATCTTGCGTAAGTTACGGACCGCATATCGCCCCTTAACGAAACCGACCTGTGACTCATGCACTAGTTGCCCCAAAAACTCCGCCAGTTGGTCTGCCAAGATCTTAGCCATTAATTTAAGATCGAAATTAAGTAAAGAGATGGGACGATACGAGGCCGCCGAAAGAGGGTCCTTTGCCGGCTTGGGGATAAGAACGATGTGAGCATGATTGGCCCCCCACCGAAAGTAACCTTGCTGTGCTCTCCGATTATGTACGGCGGCCAACATTGGGGAAATCTGTTCATTAAGAATCTTGTAGAGTTCGGCACCCAGGCCATCCGATCCAGGAGTTTTATAACAACTAGCTTTTGAAATAGCCCCTTGCAGCTCAGCTACCGTAATCGGCCGGTCCAACTGTGCTCTTTGCTCTAACGATAGGCAAGGCAAGTCCAGTCGCCGCACATAATCTGCCATCTGCGTGAGGGAGGTCGCCTCCGCGGCATAAAGGTTCTGAAAAAAGGATCGGAAAATACGCACTATGGCCGGGTTCTCCCTATGTAAAGTCCCCGATTCATCTCGCAAGGCTGGCACCAGTTTCGAGCCCCTGGGTCCCCGAAGGCACCGGGCCAATAACTTCCCGGGCTTGTCCCCGTATCGATACAATTGGTAGCGATAATATAACACTGACTTCTTAGCCCTCTGGTGTAGGAGTTCATTTAGTTCCGTTTGGGAGTCCCACAGCTGCTTTCTAAGCCCGGCGGTGGGAGTATGGGCCCATCGGCGTCTTAGCTTGGTCACCAATCTCTCGAGTTCAATGATACGTTCGGCCCTCAATCTTCTTTTCCTGGCCAGGAACCCGATTATATCTCCCCGCAATACGACCTTCGCCGTTTCCCAGAGCAACTCTGGGTCATCCTGGTGACCCTTATGATCAGCTTCAAATTCCTGCCACCGCCTCTGAATAAAGGAACGAAATTGCGCGTCTCTATATAATTCCAGGGGAAAACGCCATTGAAAGGCTCGAGGAGTACTCCCACTCCAAAGGACCTCCAGCCAAACATAAGCATGATCAGAGATCTCCACAGGCCCTATCTGGGCATCCCCAACGGTGGCAAACAGCCCGGTGGACAGCAACAAGTAATCTATACGTGCGCTCGTGCCATGAGCCCGGGACTGATGCGTGTAATCCCGCTCGACCGGATGTAATAAGCGCCATGGGTCCACCAGCCCCAACCTAGAGCAGAGTCGTCGTAATGCCCGAACCGTCGCCATCCTGTCTCTTTGCTCTCCCCCTTTTGAGGTATCGAGGTCGACATCCATGACCCCGTTGAAATCACCCCCCAGGATAACGGGGATCTCCGGTAACGTCTCAATTTTAGAGGCAAGGCGCGCATAAAGGGACAAGTCAAGCACATTGGGACAATACACGTTACCGAGAATTACCGGCCTCCCCTCAAGGACTCCCTGCACCAGTACAAATCTGCCCGACGGATCGACCAAGTCCTTCACCACCTCCATCCGGACACGTTTGTGTATCAAAAGTGCTACCCCCCCTTTCTTACCAAGGGCCGGGGCCCCCCAGACCTGTCCCACCCACTCCCGGCATAGCTTACGGTGCTCTTCGGCGGTCTGGTGGGTTTCCTGGAGCATAGCGATGTCCGCCCCCTGCCTTGCCAGGGCCTGCAAAATTTTTGCCCGTTTAATCGGGCTGCCCAGACCACACACATTCCAAGAAATGATCTTAAGCGGCATGCAGTACTAGACTAGGCTCAATAGTATCTGTTATATACCATACAGAATGTAGGGAAGACACCCCCCCAGCCTGGGGTCCTCCCCCATTTCCCTCCCAAAATGGTCCTCGCACCATCCCCTCCTCTACTGGTCCCCTAAGATACAGCTCTCCTTCTCCTCCCCTTCCCTCTCCCCCCCACCCCTCCCTCTCTACTCCCCTATCCCTTCCCTCCCCCCTCCTATCCCTTCTCCACCCCCTCTCCTCCCCACTCCAATTCTTTATTTCTACTACCATCCTCCTCGCCTCCTCAGTGAATTCCTAGATGCGTAAGGTACCCCCCCACCCCGCCATTATACCGGCTCAGCTAGGCCATCCGGGGTCCCCCCCCGAGACTCTCCCCCCTCCAGGTTCTGTCCCCCTCCCCGCTTCCCCCCCCTCCAGCAGACACCCCCAGCTACTCGGGCCGTCCCCTGCCCACCCCCACACCCAAAGAAAACAACCAACACTTGAGGGTAATGTAAACAAACCCCTTAGCTCCCCCCTCCCCCATCCCGGTTACCATCACCATCTCTTCTACAGTCCAAAGTGAGGGCTCCCGGCTTGTTCTTCAGAGAAATAGTCTCCACCTCTAGTCCTCAGGACTCGACCGCCACTGCGGCCCTCCGCCGTATCTCCTCCACGTAGGGCGTTGCTGCTGTCGCGGAGTCAAAAGACCGGCGGGTCCCGCCATGGGTGAAAATCAGCCGTGCGGGGTATTGCACCATAAATTTGATATTATTGTCTATCAGGATCTGGCACAGGGGTCCATACTCTCGTCGTCGCTGTCCCAGGGCCGCTGAGTAATCCTGGACGATGCGTATCCGGACATTGTCCTTTTGGATGGTCCCTTTCGCGCAGCACGCAGGACCGCTTCCTTCTTTGGGAATCTCAGGAACCGTGCCAGGACCACTCTAGGTCGGCCGTCACTGGTTCTCCTAGGCCCGACCCGGTGCGCCCTCTCTATTTGTACTAGAGTGCCTTCGGGATCATTCACCAGAATGTGTTTCACCAGGTCTTCTACGTACGGTTGTAAATCCCGATCCTCTATGGCATCCGGGACCCCTAGAAATCTCAAGTTATTACGGCGGGACCTATTTTCGAGGTCGTCGAGCTTAGCCTCCTGCCCCTGGAGTAATTTTTTCATCCGGGCCATCTCCTGCTGTAGCTCCAGCACGTGCTCCTCCGACCTCTCTATCCGGTGCTCCGCCTCCTGCAGTCGGTTGCCCAGGGCCTCCACGGAGGATTGGATTAGGTCCATGCGGCTCCGCAGGTCGTCAAACTGCGCCGACAGCGCCCCTGCCACAGCCACGGAGATTTCGTCTACCATCCCCGCCGGGACTTTAGCCTCTCCTTTCGACGGCGAGGATTGCTCCCCCCCCCTTGGCTGCAGGGGGGTCTTCTCCTTCTCCATTCGTCGGCCTCCCTTCGCCGCCATCGCCAGGGCCGCTGTTGTGGTCTGCACGGGAGGGGGGGTCCCAACCCCCTTCCCCTCACCTCACCGCCGGGCGACGAAGGCTTTAGTTGCCCTCCTCCAAGGTGCGCTGTACAGGCCCCGTCCCAAGACTCAGGCGCCACCGACTCCTCTCAGGCTCCCGTGCGCTGGAAGCAGGGTGCGAGTCTCAGGCTGCTGTGCACTAAAGATAGAGCACATGTCTCAGGCGTCTGTGCTCTTATGCGCCGGCAGCAAGGGCAGGGCTCAGACCTCCGAGAGCCAAGGATAGGGCACCGGGCCCCGGTTCTTGGACGTTGAAGGGAAGGTGCGGGTTGCAGCTCCAATGCGCTTAACGCAGAGCACAGGTCTCAGACTCCGTTGCGCCGAAGACTGGGCGTCGGGTACAGGTCACAGGCTTTTGTGTGTTGGTGGCAGGGCGTCATTCGGAGGCTCCGGCGTGGCAGAGGCAGGGGGGTACAGCTCCCATGTGTTTAAGGTAGGTTACAGGCTCTCACATGCCAAGGGCAAGGCACTGGTCTCCGTCCTCCGCGTGCTGGAGATATTCGGCCCTCGAGGATCCCGTAGGGGGGGGGGGGGGCGGTCAAACAGGCAGCGGCCCCGATCAAGGCCCCTCGACAACTCTCTGCCTCCCCTCGCAGCCGCCACTGCAGCCCCTCTCTCAGATCCGGCACTGCTGTCACGCGGGGGGGGCGGGAAATGGCAAAGTGCACCGCCCGATGAGCTGCCGCAGCCGCGGGACCCCGCTCCACCCGCCGCCGAAGTCTTCAGCGAGTCTACTCACCCCGCAGCGCAGCCTCTCCTACCATGCGGCGTCTGCTGTCCGGGTCCAGGCCGCTTCCTCGGATCGTCGTGTGAGGGTGAGCTGGGAGTATCGGGGCACCATCCCCTGCCACGATCCAGTTGGGGGAGCTCCGGGGGGGCGAGAGACCCCAAACTTAACCCCCGGTGTCACATTTATCGGTGCCGGAGGGGCGAGGAGGCCCGGAGCTCAAGCAGCGTGCGTCTGCTCCTGCTCACCGCATCACCGGAAGTCTCTTGAATGGATTTTATCAGCAGCACTGAACCACGCCATCTGCTGATCACTGGATGCAAGATTATCTCCCACTATGACATCAGAAACACTTTCATCATTGGTAAGCACTAAGTCCAGTATGGCCCCTTCACGTGTGGGTTCGGTTACCAGTTGCCTGAATAGTTCTCCCTGTAGAAAATCTAGGATCTCCTTACTTCTAGATGACACCACAGCAGGGATGTGCCAATCCACATCCGGCATATTGAAATCGCCTAGCAATAGCACTTCGCCTTTCCTAGCAATGCTGCATATGTCTTCTATTAAATCTCTGTCTACTACTACTCCCTGTGAGTGGGGTCTGTATATCATGCCAATGCAAATTGATTTTTCTTTCACTCTTTCTAGTTTAACCCACAGTGCCTCCTCTCTCCTTTTTAAGCCCTGTAATTTTATAGTTTTAAAGTTACATTTTACATATAGTGCCACTCCTCCTCCTCCCCCTTCCTCCTACCCTGTCCTTCCTGTATAAGGTATAGCCTGGTATAATTACATCCCAGTCATGGTTGTCCGTGAACCATGTCTCTGTAACTGACATTGAATCCAAGTCAGCCTGTTCCATTAAAGCCTCAACATCTGGAATCTTATTTCCCATGCTATGGGCATTTATACACATTGCTTTCCAGATGTTGCCCCTTTTACCCGTTTCTGTAGAGATTTATTTACATTTTCTTATATACCGTGCTATTCTGCATCAGTGCGGTTTACATTGAGCAAACTGAAATTACATTGAACAGGGCATTATAACTTGAAGATAACTATTTTACAGGGAACATGGGCTATGGAGGGTTAAGTGGCTTGCCCAAGACCACAAGGAACACCTGTGGGACTAGAAACCCCAGTCCTTCTGGCCCAAGGTTGCTGTCCTCTAGTGGGATTTGAACCCCCGACCTTCCGGCCTGAAGTACCTTGCCCCAACCACTAGGCCACTCCTCCACTTCATTTATATATTTAATATTTCACTTTCCTGGGGGCTTTATTCACCCATCCCCAACGAATCTAGTTTATAGCCCTCTTCAGTAGATTAGCCAGTCTGCTACTGAAGACATGTCGACTCTTCTTCGACAGTTGGATGCCATCTCTGCTCTGCAACCCTTGGAACATTATACCATGGTCCAGGAAACCAAAATGCTCTCAGTGACACTATCCACGCAGCCATGTGCTTATCTCCAGGATGCAAGCTTCTCTTCCTCTGCTTTTACCCTCAACAAGGAGGATTGAAGAGAACACCAGCTGCACACCTCTGTTCTTTACCCTCTCTCCAGAGTCATGAAGTCACTTCTGATATGCTGAGAGGGATATCTGGCAGTATCCTTAGTGCCAACATGGGTGAGCAACATTGGGTAATAGTCAGTAGGCTTGATGAGTCTTGGCAAACTCTCTGTAACATCTCGGATTTTGGCACCTTGCAGATAGCACACCTCTCTGGACATCATCTGGTCGGCAGATGAACACCTCAGAACCCCTCAGAAGAGAGTCACCAACCACCACTACCCTTCGCTTCTTTGTGGTCACTGATTCTGCAACTTTGGGGTGCTTGAGCTCTGGTTCTTCCCATTCCTGGGATGCTTTCACCTCCTCTACTTCTAGGGCTGCATAATGGTTCTTCAATTCAAGGGCTGGAGGAGTTGGATTGGTGATTCTGCAGGCCCTGGTGACTCATGTCCAGCTTTTGTCATTCTACAGACTCCCATCTTCACCTCTGTTGGGGAGCTTGGATTTTTCAAGAAGTATCTCATCAATGTACTTCTCACTGTTTTAAATGCTCCTCAGTCTCGCCACCTCTTCTCTTGGCTCCTCTACTTCTTTTATGAGAGCTTGAGCATGCAGGCATCCTGTACATGGCCCTGTCCTTCAACTGGCATAGGGTCTCTGTCTGGATAGAGGCAGAGGTTGTAGTGGGGGAAACAGCTCTGGCAATACTCCAGTACGAGGCCCCTCCGCGGGAATCGCTCATGGTGCCCATCCCTTCCATCCTGGAATAGCTGATGCTCCAAATGTGGGAAACACCAGCTTCGGTGCCAGTGGTGAGCAAATGGCTCGACTTGATGTATTGAGTCCGCCGGAGCCCGGGCTTCCAAAAGTCACAGCTGCCCCCAACTCCATGGTGATGGAGTCGACCATGCGTCAGCTGAAAAGCCAGAAGACAAACTCCTCTGTGCCCCCCCCCCCCCGGCAGGGAGGCTCGCACCCTGGACACCCTCGGCAGAAAGTGCTACCAGGGCTCAGGCCTACCAGCTGTACATGGGCATGTAATTGAGAGACCTGGTGAAGGAACTAGCCGGGTTCTCAGCTGGTCTCTCCGAGGAACCCTTGCAGTGGTTCAAGAACCTGGTCAAAGCTGTCCATGAATACTCCAAATTCATGTCTCAAACAGCCTATGACGGGTTCGAGTCGGCGGCTCGAGTAGTGGCAGCAGGCATCCCATCCTTGCACGCTGCCAAGCTTGGCTACAGTCGTCCAACCTCAAGCAGTAGATTCAGGACAAATTGGTTGATGTCCCCTGCCAACAGAAAACCTCTTTGGCAAACCCCATGACCGACAAGGCTGCCGAGCTGGAGACCGAGTTCATGACGAGGACCAGGCTCTCTAAAAAGACTGCTGCCCCTCCCCGATGGAAGGGTTCGGGTTAAAATCCCTTCTACCCGAGGAAGGGAGCTGCTTACAGGCCTCCCCAGCTCCCCACCTTATCAGGCCTCCCCAGCAGGGTCAGCAGGCCAAGGGACATGGGCATGTCCCTCGTAAGCAGAAGGCTCCAAACCTCCAGGCTCCGGCCCAGCCAGGGGGGGAGTTTTTGACCCTTTGAGCATAGCTTATCTACCCCAAGGAGATCAGCAGTCCACAGGGGGACGTCTGGCCCTCTATGCCCATCACCACCGATTCCTGGGCACTAAGGGTAGTCAGGTAGGGTTACCTCCTCCACCTGACTCAGACACTTCCCCCTTATTTCCTGGGAGAGTCCCTTAGGTCTCCCCTCCACCGGGATCTTCTTCTGAAGGAGTTGGCAGGTCTTCTCGAGGACAAAGCGGTAGAACCAGTGCCCCACCATCTCAAAGGCAAGGGATTCTACTCCAGGTACTTCCTCATGCCAAAAGGAACAGGAGGCCTAAGGCCCATCCTCGACCTGCGCAACCTCAACAAATTCCTGGTGAGGGAGAAGTTCAAGATGCTCTCCCTTGGATCTTTGCTGCCCTACCTCCATCAGGGAGACTGGCTGTGCTCCTTAGACGTCAAGGATGCTTATACCCACAACCTCATCCACCCCAACCACAGGCAGTACCTGCGGTTCATAGTGGGGGACAGGCATTTTCAGTAGAGGGTGCTCCCTTTGGCCTAGCCTTGGCCCCAAGAGTTTTCACAAAATGCCTTGCAGTCGTAGCCGCCTTCCTCCAGCTCCAGGGGGTCTTCATATTTCCTACCTGGACGACTGGCTCATAAAGGGAGGCATGGTTTCAGAGGTGCAGCAGGCCACCGTACACACCATCCAGGTTCTGCAGAACTTGGGGTTTGTCATAAACTGCCCCAAGTCTCACCACCTCCCGACACAGTGTCTGGAGTTCATTGGGGCGAAGATCGACACTCTCCAGTTGAAGGATTTCTTGCCCAGGGACCGAGCCAATCATCTCAGGACCCTATCTCGGGACATACAGTGCCGCCCCTCGGTGCCTGCTCAGCTTCTCCTGCACCTCCTCGGGCAAATGGTCTCCAGGGTCCACGTAACCCCCAACGCTCGCCTCCATATGAGAGTGGCACAGTGGTGTCTCCGGGACCAGTGGTCTCAGGCCACGGGCTGCCTCCGAGACAGTTTCTGTGACCCGCCAACTGGCAGATTCTTTGGTCTGGTGGCAGTCTCCCCAGCATCTCAAGGCGGGCATGCCTTTTCAGGCTCAAAACCCCTTAAAGGGTCCTCACCACGGATGCCTCCTTGCTCGTATGGGGAGCCCACTGCGGAGATCTCCGCAGTCAGAGCAACTGGTCTCCAGACGAGAGCACCCAGCAGACAGCCTCCTGGATCTCCGAGCCATACACTTAGCCCTGAGGGTTTTTTGTCACCACCTGCATCACCAGCTGGTGCTGTTCCAGACGGACAACCAGGTGGCGATGTTCTACGTGAACAAACAGGAGGGCACGGGGTCTCATACCCTTTTCCAGGAAGCATTGGTCCTCCGCTAGTACTCAATCCAACAGGGTATCCTCCTGTAGGCAGTGTACCTGCCAGGTCAGGACAACCAGCTCAGCAGAGTCCTCCAGCCTCATGAGTGGCAGCTGGACCCCAGGGTACCAGTCTGTTTTTCCGGCTCTGGGGGGTACCCGTGATGGACCTGTTCGCCTGCCCGGGCAACTTTCAGTTGCCCCACTTCTTCTCCCGGCAGCCCCACCCCTCCAGGGTGGCTGCGGACGCGTTGCTGGTCTCATGGGCAAGAAGCCTCATGTACGCAATTCCTCCTACACCGCTGATTTCCAAGACCTTGTTCAGGACCCTCCACAATAGGGCTTCACTCATCCTGATAGCCCCTCGGTGGTCCAGGCAACCGTGGCTCCCGCTTCTTCTGCAGTTGACGGTGGAGATCCCATCCCCTTTGGGACCACCCTGGGACTCTTCTCTCAGGAAGGGAGCTCTCTCCTGCACCCCAACCCGGTGTCCCTGTAGCTGACAGCTTGGCTGCTGAGAGGGTGACTCTGGCCCCTTTCAACATTCTGGTTGAGGTGGAAGACATTCTGCTGGCCTCTCGCAAGGCCTCTACTAGGAAGGTGTACGCCCTCAAATGACGCCGGTTCTCGATTTGGTGCACCAAACACGGGGCTGACCCTTTCTCCTGCCTGATGGCTCTGGTGCTACAGTACCTTCTCCACCTCTCTTAGTCCGGGCTCAAGTCTAATTCCGTCTGAGTGCATCTTAGTGCCCTGGCAGTGCACTATTATTAGGTGGATGGCAAGCCCCTCTCAGCACAACTGTTGGTGACCCATTTCCTTTGGGGCCTACTCTTATCAAAGCCCCCGTTTGCCCTCCAGCAACCGAATGGGACCTCAACATGGTGTTGGGGTAGCTCGCTCGCCCGTCCTTCGAACCTCTTGCTACCTGCCACCTACGCTACCTCTCGGGGAAAGTGGCTTTCCTAGTCACGCCTCACCTTCGCTTGCAGAGTTAGCCAGCTTCAGGTCCTGGTGGCAGAGGTGCCCTATACCAGGTTCTACAAGAACAGAGTGATGCTTTGCATGCACCCCAAATTCCTGCCGAAGGTGGTGTCTCCATCTCAATCAGGAAGTGGTGCTCCCCACCTTCTTTCCAAGACCTTACTCCATTTGGGTGGAGACGGTCCTCCACACCTTGGACTGTAAGAGGGCTTTGTCATTCTACATCCAACACATCCTACATCCTTCATATTACCCGATCTCGAGTATACCCCTACTAGCCAAAATAATTGAGAAGGTTGTCCAAAGACAAATCCAGCAACACATTGACACCTCAGCCCCCCTAGATCCCTGCCAGCACGGGTTTCGAGAATCCCATGGAGTCGAGACATTACTCGTCATACTAACCAACACCTTAAGCAGAGGAATAGACAACATCGAAAATGGGTTTGCACTTATCTTCCTTGATATCGCTGCTGCATTCGATTCTGTCAATCATGATCAACTCCTTACACGACTCCATGAGAAGGGAATCCAGGGCCTGGCCTGGGAATGGTGTAAATCCTACCTAGCTGACCGATGGCAACATGTACGGATGGGGATCCACAACATCTGAACCATTCCAGCAACATCAGGGAGTACCCCAAGGCTCCTCTCTGTCCGCACTACTCTTTAATGTATATATGCAGCCTATATGCGAAATCATCCGCTCATTCAATATCTCCAGCCTGATCTATGCAGACGATGTCTTGCTGTTTGCACCAATCAAAGTCATGCATCCCGACTTTACCCCTCTAGTAGATTGCTTCAATGCAATCACCAACTGGCTTCAAGCTCAGAACCTCCGTATTAACTTCAAGAAAATGGAGGTCCTGTTCATTACAAAGAACAAAAACTTCTCTCCCCCCACTACCTTGAAGGTGAGAGATGCAGAGCTCCCAAGCAAACATGTGATACGCTACTTGGGTATTATGCTTGACCAACATCTCGACTTCAAAGAGCACATAAAGAACACCACCAGGATGATATACAACAAAATCCAGACTCTAAGTCACCTAAGACCCATGTTAGCTCCCGACGATTTCAAAACAATATTCCAGGCGCTGGTAACACCACATTTCGACTACGCGAACATCATTTTGCATGGCCTCCCCAAGAGCACCCTCAACCCATTACAACTTGCGATGAACGCGGCTGCCCGCATTCTCTGTGGTTTATCCAGAAGAACCCACATCACACCCATTCTTAAAGATCTTCACTGGCTACCGTTAAACTGCAGACTCGCATACAAGGCACTACTCCTCACATTCAAAGCCATTAACATGATATCCCCCTCGTCCCCCACCCCCCAACTCATCCCCACCCCCAACAACAGGTCGAGGAGGACAGCAACCGCCAATATGTTGGTTATCCCTATGGAATCCACAAAATGTACACAAGCAACCAGGAATAGAGCCTTCGCTTTCTATGCCCCAAAGTGCTGGAATAACCTCCCACCAAATATCAGATCAATCAGAGACCTTACACAATTCAGGAAAGCCCTCAAGCATCACCTATTCCTTCTACACTTTTCACAGCCAAACGTAACCCAACCACATCCCACACCCCAACTCACTCATGTAGGACCCAACACTTCACAAACTGTCTAAGACAAACCGATCTGCAGAACCGTCCATCAGGTACATTTCATATATAAGTGTTCTTCATATATAAGTGTACTATATTTTGTAAATAGTTCCCCCTGTTTACCTCCAGGTTTTAACTACCCTGTTCATTGTAAACTCAATGTTCCTGTGGCATTGTAGTATGTTTTGTTCAACTGTACACCGCACTGATTATAATAGCACGGTATATAAGAAATATAAATAAATAAATAAATTTAACATGTTGATATACTGACTATATTGATTATTGTAATAACTGAGAATGACTATAATGATTAATGTATTTCCGAGAAGACCCAGTCTTAACCATTCAGTTTGGGCCTAACATCTAACTTGTAAATAGTTACTCAGCCACAGCTTTGATGGTTGAATGTGTAAATAGTTCACCCAGTTACAGCTCCAAGTTACTGATCCTGTTCAATGTAAGCACTAGGCAGTTCTCACTGGTCTCGTGCAAGAATTGTTAATTGTAAACCGCACTGATATTAAAGAGCGCGGTATAAAAAAGCTTTTAAATAAATAAATAAACACACTCAGGGCCACCGCAAAGCCTCTCAGCTTTTCATCTCCTATGACCCCAGTAGACTGGGGGATACAGTGACCAAGCAGACGCTGTCCACATGGGTGGCAGAGTGTATCGCCCTTGCTTATGAGCAGGCGAGGCTCCCGCTGGAAGGCCGCGTCACAGCGCATCGTGTCAAGGCCATGGCTGTTTCGGTGGCAAACTTGCACTCCGTCCCGATGGTGGGCGTATGCCGAGCCACCACCTGGTCTTCAGTCCATACCTTCGCAGTCCATTACTGCCTGGAAAGAGAGTCCCAACGGGACAGTGCCTTCGACCAGGCTGTGCTCCGTAACCTTTTTGGGGTTTAGGCAACTCCTACTCTCCAACTCTTTGTGTTCAGGCTACCGGAGTGCTGGTTTCATAGGATACAGGGGTCCTACTGTGGTCTGTGGGCACAGACTCAATTGCTGCTGCTTGCGGCTCCCCATGAGGGAGCCCTATTTTGCTAAGAGCTTTCGGTAGCCTGTAGCTGGGGAGGTCCCATAGGTGAGGACCGACTTCCTGCTTGCTCCTGGAGAAAGCATAGTTACTAATCTGTAAAAGGTGTTCTCCGGGGATAGCAGGAATCGGTCCTCACAACCCTCCCTCCTCCCCTTGGAGTTGCTTCTTTACCATCTTTTATTTTTTGCCATTTTTAGCTATGTCATCTGACTTTGCATGATGGCATCCTTGGGCGGGAAGAGGACCACTCATGCATGGTGGCATCTCCCAAAGGCTTTCTTTGAAAGCTGGGGGGATGCTTCTGCGAAGGCTCCGTTGGTGCCAACGTCACCCATATATGAGGACTGATTCCTGCTGTCCTCAGAGAACATCTGTTACAGGTGAGTAAATATGCTTTCTCAGCTGCAAACTCAGCTGAGGAGAAGGGAGCTAGTAAGGCAATCGCTCAGGCTCAGTGGAGTGCTCCCAAAGGCTCTCCTATTGGACGCTGGGAAGTATTCCCATGCGGGCTCCATCTGAACCAATGTCACCCATATGTGAAGACTAAATTCCTGCTGTTCCCGGAGATCACCTGTTACAGGTGAGTAACTACGCTTTATTGTGCCATGTAAACCACCATGCACCATCTGCATCTTATATTCTCTCCCTGAAGACAGTGAGTGATATCATGGAAGTCTCATCCCACCTGCACTTAGTGTGTGCTGAAACATGTATTAACCACGTCATGCAGTTTTAGTAAAAGGGCCCCTGTATTAAGTTCCAAGCTGTTCTGTCCCATTGCTGTCAAATGATGTCATAGATTTGTGTGTCTGATTGTTTTTCATAGATAATGCAATTAATCACAACCACCAACCCGGTGAACAACCACCTATCAGACTGCTTCATAGAAGTCTCCAGCTGGCTACAAAGGAACAAGCTATCCATCAACATAAAAAAACCAGAAGCCCTCATAGTAACCAAAGACCCAAATTTCACCCCACCTACGCATCTCAACTTAGGAGCCACACAAATACAAATTCAATCACACATAAAATACCTAGGAGTCATCATAGACCAAGCGCTCACACTCAAACAACAGATCAAAAAAACTACCGGAATAATATTCCACAAGGCTAAAACAGTGCAACGCCTAAGGCCGCTTATTGACCCACAGGACTTCAGGACAGTTATGCAAGCTATGACGCTCCCCCACCTGGACTACTGCAATATAATCTACCATGGACTGCCTGCCACCCACACCAACCCACTATGTTCAGCCTTAAATACCACAGCAAGAATTATCCAGAAAGCAAAAAAACAAGATCACATCACCCCAGTCCTGAGAGAACTGCACATACTCCCCCTCGAAGCAAGAATCAAATACAAATCTGCCCTACTTAACCACAAAGCCCTCTACCAAACTCAGACTTCACAGCTTCGCACTCTATTGCCCCAACCCACCCACAACAGAACAACCAGACAAACCACCAACACCACCCTCACCATTCCCCACGAACGAACTAAATACAATCAACGGACCTGCAACAGAGCCTTCGAACTGTACGCACCGTCCCTCTGGAACTCTCTACCAAGTCAGATCCGAAACAACAGAGATCCTTCAACATTCAGGAAACAACTAAAAACCATCCTGTTCCAGGAATACCTCGGACCAGAAACAAACATCCATCACTAAATACTCCTCCAGTCTTCATAACATACCCTCAGATCTAGCTACTAAGAGTCTCATGTCCACTGTTTGTCCTTAATGTTTGTTCAGATCATTAATGTTGGCCCCCTGGTGACAGACCCCCCCCCCCCACCCTAGAATTGATCACTGTCCCCCGCCCTTCAATGTTAAGCCGCTTTGACCCGGTGAAAAGCGGGATATAAATACAGTTAAATAAAATAAAATAAATAAAAATAAACACCTGTTACAGATGAGAAACTTTTCTTTGTCTAACCATAATTTAGTTCTTTTCTACAACTTCTGTTCTGGTTATTATTTTACTGTATATTTGTTGCTGCCTCTGTGTAAATTGTTTTGCTTTAATAAAATGTACTGCCATTCTGTATAATTATTATATGATCATTTCTTCTATGATATGCCGTGTAAGTAACTTTCATATTCATTTTTTCAATGTATAGCATAGAATTAATGTATCAGCCTTAATACTGAGTTGATTTGTTGCCCTTATGAAAGTGGATAGTACACAAATTAAATTAGATCAACTTGTATAGTTGTGTTAAAGAATTATACTGAATGGCTTAACACCAAAGCTGCTGAACACTAATTCCTAATGTCACAGTGTACACAATTATCCAGAAGTGATTGTGTATTAGCATATAAAAAGAGGCAGAACGTGGCATTTTAGAAGGGATGTCTAGGAATAATCTGGAACGTCCAGAGCAGAACCTCCAAAAATCTAGAGGAGTGACAGCAGTGAAGGGGAAACAATATAAATACGTTCTGAAATCACTTTGTCGCCACTCCGAAAAATAAATGTCACAGGAAATGGTTCTGGAGATGGGGCCCTGTGCAGATAGCAAGGCCGGGTACATGCATTGGTGTAGGTCATTTCACAGATGTGAATGTCCCAAAATTGCATGTCCGCAGAACCAGGTCTTGGATGTCCTGGCTGGGGTGGTTCAGAAGGGGAGTGACTATGTTCTGAGATTAGCATGTCCTGACCTGCCATTTCAGATATTCACATGTGCTGCAGCAGGCCTGTAATATATTTGGAGTATGTATTTACATGCAGTTTTTTTCGGTCAGGAAATATTAACTATAGTGATGAAAATGCATTTTGCTCTTCGCCTTGGAAGTGTTGCAGCCATGAAATCACACTTTTGCACCTTATTCATGGTCAGGAGCAGGCATAGGTATGGACACCTAAACAACTAGGACCAAACATGCTTTTGCTGCTCTGAAATTGCACTGCAACATGCATCTCGCTTGCTCCGCCCAGGGCACGCCTCTACCATACCCTTGTCCTATATGGTTATTCTTGCGCTGGGGTCATCAATATACCTGGCTTTCTAAAATGGCTCTGGGGACATCGCCATGATTTGCATGTCTAAGTGCCTATATTTAGAAGTCCAATTCATGAAAAGGGCATCTAAAATGACCCTTATTATATGCAATGTATTCCAAGGGGGTTATTAAATGTGTTTTTTCAGTTTTAAGTTCAAACTTCCATAGTTTACTTCTAAGTAAAATGTATGCAAATCACTATTAAAAGTATTGAAATTTTTCTGCTTTTAAGAAAATTGAACTTTATATTAAAAAATTTTAGTTATAATTTTTCTAACCTGTTTTCAGTATATTAATGATGCAATTCTAATGCTATTTAGTGCTGAGGATCTCTGCAATGATTAATATGAGCAGTGTAGCATAACACATTGATTTTATGCAGATCATCACCTTTATGTTTTGGGAGGTCTGCTGTATTAGTGATATATAAAAACTGATTACTTTCTCCAACATTGCCAAGTAATTGTTTATTATTTTCCTATTAGACAAACAAGACAGATCAATATTACTGAACAGCAGACTATGACTAACATCACTGTAAATAGATTTGCCTCAGTTGCTACTGGCATACTCATTTTAATGATTTGGGCAATGTGAGCTCAATGACAAAGCTTCAGCTAAACATGCAGTTTAGATCAGAAATAAGACTAGAAAATATTTCCTGTTTGTAACATGTACACTTTTGGATATGTTTGTTACTGAATGGTATAAAATTAGGGTCCCTTTTACTAAAGGTTTTAACTCACATTAAATGTCCACAGTCCTTTTATTTCTGTGGGTACAATAGCACTTAAAGTGTGTTAACTTCATTAACGGATGTTGACCTTTAGTAAAAAGGCTCTTTAGTGTTATGAAGATGCTTACTAATCTGTGTTAGGATTTTGCGGGCAACATGCTGTTTTGGTGCGAATAATATCATGTTACCTGCAAAAGCGGTACACTGTCTGTTGGCTACATGCATAGCATTTCCCCACCAGACAGAGCACTGAAATCTGAAAGAGTGCAGCCTGGCAGCACTGTGAATGCAAATAACGGCACACATTGAGGTGTTGGTATCTGCATCCTCACTGTTTATGATGGTGAACACGTACTAATGCCACCTGAGATAAAAATGTTGCAGGCATGCCCACTGTTGCACATACTGCATGCTCTGCAGATAGTGCAGAAGATCATTGTGTTGTCTCTTTTTTTCCCTGTGCAATCTGTTGATGCAGTGCGATACGTGAGTTTTCAGCTGCGTTAACAGCTAACGCAGCTTAGTAAACATGCCCCAAATCATTTTTTCCTGGAAGGCAGCATATACAGTATTTTAGTTTACAGTTTTCATGTGCAGAGTTTTAGGACTTGTTTCATCAGTCTGTACAATAACCAGAATTAATTTATATTAGTAGCATTTTATTAAAATAAAATTAGTTGAGCAAAGAGTTTACATATGCTTTAACCTTATATAAGTATAAATGGAGATGCAGTATTTTTAAAGATATACTGTGCATTTATCCTATAATTTCTTAGGTGTCTACAATCTTGAAAATAGTGCCTCTCTTAAAAAATAGTCTTTTAAAAACTCTTTAACTTGGTGCTTGTAATATGATAACAGTACAGTAATACTGATGTTGGCTTCTGATGTCATGGCAGCAATGAAACTTTGAAAAAATGAGCTACAGTAACCCCCAATACAAATTTTAAAATTTTACATTAAGTAAAAATTAGGAAAATCAGAAAATGGAATAAGAAATTAACAAATCGTTACTAGGAAGAAGTATATAACTGTGTAGACCACATCAAGGAGGGGAAAAATGAGCATACAAAAATTAAACTGCTAATGTAAATACACTTTTATAACCAAATAGAAGAGAAAAGGTAAAACAGACTAATTTCTCTCTGGAAGACCCCCCCCCCCCCCATTAGCTTTCAGGTACAAACTTTTCTTTAACATAATTCTCCAGTTGAAAAGGATCAAAGAAAACATTCAATACATTGGTAAACTTCATAGCGTTTACAAGGAAAATTTATTTATTTATTTAACATTTCTTATATACTGCGCTATTATCATCAGTGTGGTATACATCAAAACAGAACATATACATTTCAAGGGTTACTGAAATGCATTTACATTTGAACGGGGATTGGAACTTGGATAACAGGGTAATTAACAACAATTATACAATATAGAGTATCTACAGTTATATACATGGTGAGTGTAATTCCCTATCGGGGTTACACCGGAAAGTATCTGGTGAATAAGTGATGTTTTAGGGCCTTCCTGAGTTGGGTTAGGTCTGTGATAGCCCTGATGTCTGGGGGGGGGGGGTGTGCATTCCAGGCTTTGGGGGCATAGATGCTGAAGGCTCTATTATTTGTTGCCTTTTTGCATCTCGTTGATTCTTTCGGGACTGTCAAAGTGTTTACTGCTACAGATCTTCTGCTTCTATTGGGAGGTGAGGTGTGCATCAGTTCGGTGATAGCTGTGGGGGACTGATTGTTCATGGCTTTGAAGGTCATAATTATGTTCTTATATTGGATTCTAGCTTGAATTGATAACCAATGAAGCCTTTTCAGGATTGGTGTGATATGGTCAGTCCTGGTAATTCCTTCTAGTACCCTGGCTGCCGTGTTCATTGCCAGTTGGAGAGGGTTTAGAGTTGCTTGTGGGAGTCCATATAAGATTGCGTTTGCAAAGTCAATGTGTGGCATCACCAGGGCTTGGTAGATTGTTCTGAAGTCTGTGTACTCGAGTAGTGGTCGTAAATGACAAAAGTGTCCTTATTTTGTGGTAAATTGATTTTGTTGTGTTTTTTATATGCGCCTTCATGTCCATCCTTTGGTCAAGGGTGATGCCTAGGTATCGGATATTGTATTTAGCTGTCAATTCTGTGCCCTTTACCTTTAGTGTGAGTGGGAGTGCGAAGTCCTGGTTCTTCGTTATGATCAGTACGTCAGTCTGGCTGTGGTTGATTCGCAAGTTCTGTGTGAGGAGCCATTCCGCAACTGCGTCAAAGCAGTTTATCAGTGGGGTAAAATCAGGTTGGTCTGTCATAAAAGGCATATAGAGGAGACTATCATCTGCATATGCTAGGCAGGATACATTAAAGGAGCGAATTAGGTCGCAGATGGGTTGCATGTAGATATTAAATAATAGTGCGGATAACGAGGAGCAAATGCAAAAAGAAACTGTGTCATCCATAGATAACACCCGTAGTTTTAAATGTAGGAAACTCTTTCTACGAACTTGGGTGGCAAATGAGACATCAGGAAAGATTATCAATCCCTGACCACAAAACGATTCCTGCTTTTTCTGGAAATACAACCTCAAGTATAGATATTTTATCAGCCTCAGAGGAGAAAGTCACCACTAAAGTGGCCCTGGCAGTGATTCCATATAAAGAAAACGGTCTGAAAATTTTGAAAGATCCAAACTACTAGCAGTTTCCCCTACAACTTGGGCTTATCCAGTGGGGAGATCCACCAAACATCTTTTAGGAATATAATAACAGAAATTGCAAGCATATCTGCATTCGGAAGCATCAGTATATCTTTAAAATATTTCCTGATCAAGATAGTAGGGGGACAGATAAAGAGTTTTAAGAAAATTTAGTAAACTGAAGCACCTTAGGCAAATCAGCAAGAATGCTGCTAGAAAGACAGTCATCTGATGTAACCGTCTCTCCTTATAACTTGGGGGCGAAGCCAACAAAGATGCAAATCTCTCATCTAGAAGAAGAGTCCCAGAGATGGGGCTTAACTCTTTCCACTTGGCTGTCCCACCCCATGGAACATTTAAAATTTCCCATTCTGATTGTCTGTCCCACCCTGTGTGAAATATGAATAACATGCTAGTTTGTTTTGTATGTCTTAACCAAAATACAACATGACTGGTTACTGTAGAATGTGTATGTCGTATTGACTGTAATTTTGGCCAGTTTCTTGTTAAAATTTATTGTGATCTGGCATGAGCAGCACAGAAAATGTATCCAAGTCGAAAGGGTTAAGAGCCTCCGAAAGAGATGAGGAAGACAGACCTGGAAAAGTAGCCAAGTTATACTGACTCCAGAAGGTCCAGACAATAGTTGTTTTCCCATTGGATCGGCTATCTTCACAGTGGGTACAGAAGCCCGGTGAATCCAGCTTCTCTCTGATTTTATGCTTCCCAACATCTTTAGGCATATTGCTCACAGACATCCATCTAGGAGAGAGTTTACTGGGTCCCAAAAGGGCACAATAGGGGCACTCCCTTTGGTCATGTGCCCCTTTGACCCCCATGCCCATGAGCTGGACTTTATGCCAGCCACCTGAGTCACACAGATGACATCAGTGAAGGGGTTGCCGTTAAGCCATTATGTCTCTTGCTAACCCCACCAAACTTTCTCACCCCTTGGCTCTGCTTTTCGTTCTGACCCTCTGCTCAATCAGGTATAACATTCTCCCTCCTTCAAAAACAGTTTCCACTTTTGCATTACTATATAAAACAAATTTAAGATGTGTGGACGGGGAAGATTTGACTGGTCTGTAAGGGAAGAGTGAAATGCTCCCACCTTTCATTAATCTAAATATATTGGGTAAATCTGAGCACCCTTTAAAGCCTTTTTGCCAGGATTATACTGGAGAGATCATATCAGGGTCTATTGACTAATGTGCAGTAGCAGTAATGTAATGTAGCATGTTCTAATGCTCGCATTAGAACATGCAGATTTTGTGTACTACTTTTGGATCTAGTCCTTGGTGGTACACAAGATCTGGTGCAAGAGATAAGGGTGTTGTGGCCACTTGGCAATACTGATCATAGCATGATTGTGTTTGATTTCATAAATGGAGGAAGGACAGCAAGGTAATCCACAGGACTGCCTTTTAACTTTCAAAAGGTAGACTATGATAAAATGAGGAAAACAGTTAAGAAAAAACTAAAAGGAGCAGCTGCAAAGGTTAAACATTTACATCAAGCATGGATGTTGTTTAAAAATACTGTCTTGGAAGCCCAGACCAGATGTATTCCACGCTTTTAAGAAAGGTTGAAGGAAGTCCAAAAAACTGTCCGCATGGTTTAAAGGTGAGGTCAGAGAGGCTGTTATAGCCAAAAAAGATTTTTCAGGAAATGAAAAAAGGAGCCAAATGACGAAAACTGGAAACAACATAAGCACTGGCAAGTTAGATGCAAGGCATTGATAAGGCAGGCAAAGAGAGAATTTGAGAAGAAGCTTTCTGTGGAAGAAAAAATGCATAATAAAAACTTTTTTATATCCGTAGCAAAAAACCTGTGAGAGAGTCATTTGGACCATTAAATGACAGAGGGGTAAAAGGAGCACTAAGAGAGGACAAAGCCATAGTGGAGAGACTGAATGAATTCTTTGATTCAGTCTTTACTAAAGAAGATGTAGGGAAGTTATCCAGAATTGAAATAGTATTTAAAGGTGATGCATCAGAAATATTGATAAACTGGGAAGATATATTACAACTATTTGATAAACTAAACAGTAGCAAATCACCTGGACTGGATGGTATATAGCGAGGATGTTGAAAGAACTGAAATATGAGATTGCAAACCTACTATTAGTAATCTGTAAACTATCTTTAAAATCATCTGTAGTACCTTAAGATTGGTGAATGGCCAATGTAATGCCAATTTTTAAAAAGGGTTCCAGGGGTGATCCGGAAAATTACACACCAGTGAGCCTGACATCAGTACCAGGCAAAATGGTAGAAACCATTATAAAGAACAAAATTGCTGAACATGTAGATAGTCATGGTTTAATGGGAGAAAGCCAACATGGCTTTAGCCAAGGAAGGTCTTGTCTTACAAATCCGTTATATTTTTTAAAGGTGTGAATAAACAGGTAGACAACAGTGAGCCAGTTGATATAGTGTATCTAGATTTTCAGATTTTCCTCATGTGGACTCTTGCCAAATCTAAAAGGTCATGGGATAGGAGGCAGTGTACTATTTTGGATCAGGAACTGGTTAAAATATAGAAAGCAGAGGGTAGAGCTGAATGGCCAATTTTCCCAATGGAGAAAGGTGAATAGTGGAGTACCCCAGGGATCTGTCATGGTCTGCTGCTTTTTAACATATTCATAAATGACTTGGAAATGGGAATAACAAGTGAGGTAGTCAAATTTGCAGATGAGACAAAATTATTCAAAGTTGTTAAAATCCAAGAGGACCTTAATAAATTGGAAGACTGGATATTCAAATGGCAGATGAAATTTAATGTGGACAAGTGCAAAGTTATGCATCTAGGAAAGAACAACCCAAACTATGGTTACACGACATAAGGTTCCACATTAGGAGCCACTACCCAGGAAAACGATTTAGGCGTCATCGTGGATAACATGTTGAAACCCTCCGCCCTGTGTACAGCGGCAGCCAAGAAGGCAAATAAAATGCTAGGAATCATAAGGAAAGGAATGGAGAATAAAACAAAGTATATTATAATGCCTCTTTATTGTTCCATGGTGTGACTGTACCTTGAATAATGTGTGCAATTCTGGTCGATGTATCTTAAAAAGCATATAGTGGAATTAGAAAAGGTACAGAAAAGAGCCACCAAAATGGTAAAGGGGATGGAAGGATACCCCTATGAGGAGAGACTTAAAAAATTAGGGTGTTTCTTCCTGGAAAAGAGGTGGCTGATGGGAGATATGATAAGAGATTTATTTATTTATTTACCTGTATTTATATCCCGCTTTTCACCGGGTCAGAGCGGCCCAACATCAAAAAGGGGGTGGGGGGACAGTAATCAATTCTATAAATTAATGAATGGAGTGGAACAGGTAAACGTAGATTGATTCTTTACAGCATCAAAAAGTAGAAAGACTAGGGGACATGCAATGAAGCTACAATGTTACCCATTTAAGACTAATAAGAGAGAATTATTTTTTACTCAACGCGTAATCAAACTCTGGAATTCGTTACCGGAGGATGTAGTAAAAGCTGTTAGAGTAGCTGAGTTTAAAAAAGGGTTGGACAAGTTTGTGGAGGAAAGGTCCATAAACCAAAAGAGGACCCATGTAATCCACTGCTTGCCCCAATACAAGCATTGTGGAAACTGTGTGTCTTTGGGAAACTGCTAGGTACTTGTGACCTGGATTGGCCATTGTTGGAAACAGGATACTGGGTTTGATGAACTTTGGTCTGACCCAGTATAGCATTTCTTATGTTCTTATTACTGACTTTTCGTAAATGCCAATGTGCATATTTTTTTATTAACCTGCATGAAGAGGGCTGTTCACTAAAATTTGGTAACCTGTGCTAAATTAACACAGGTAAATACAATATTGAACACTTGCATAGAGGTGGGAAAAATGGGCAACGTCTAGAAAGTTATGAATACTAGCACCTAACATGGGAAATGAAGTCTCAGATCTAGAGGCCATTATGGATGAGGCTGACTTGCATTTATTGTTGACTATGGAGGTTTGGTGCACACAGAACATGACTGAGATATAGTTATATAAGGCTACCTTCTATTCAAGAGGGACAGTGTAGAAAGAAAGGAGAGAGTAGTGGTACTATATATAATATATATATCAACAGAAATGAAGGGATTCAAAGTGAAGAGGAGAGACTGTGGATTAGTCTGGAAAGAGGAAATGGAACCTCTGTTGATGTGATACAGACACTTCTGCAGGTAGAAAAAATCAAAATTTGCTAGACGACATTGACAAACTATTTGTGAAAGGGGGGGGGCGTCTATTGCTAGATGATTTCAGTCTGCTGGATGTTGATTGGCTGCAATGTTGTGTAGAAGTAGGGAGATATTGATATCTCAAAAGAGAGAATGGTTCCAGCAATTGGTAATGGAATACACGTGATACTGGATCTGATGCTTATGAATAAATAGGGAGTATTTCTGATGTTGTCGTGCATTATATCTGGTATCCTGCAGTCACTGGATGGTGTGGTTCAGTGTTAGACATAGATGGAGATGGTTTATTCAAAGGCAAGGGTCCTAGACTTCAAGAAAACTAAATTTGTTAAGATAGGGCAGTACCTCCATGTGTCATTAGCAGGATGGGAAAAATCTAGATACACCTCAGGGGATCTATGCTAGGCAGCACCCATGGAATTTTGTGTATAACTTGTTGATAAGCATAATTCCAGGAAGTTAGATTGGTCCATGTACCATCAATAAAAAAAATAAAATCCTCACTTCTAGCGAAAATGCAGCATTGCTTCCATCCCACCACTTGCTTCCACCTACTTGCCCTCTTCCTTGTTCATATCTTTCTATTTGAGGCATTCCACAGTGAAACAGCTGCAGCTCAGTATAGGAGCCAACCAAATACTGAAGCAGCTTGCTCAGCTTTTAGGTTCCTCCTCCTCATAGAGAGCCCTGAAGTGGGAGGAACCATGAGGAGGGCTTTCAGAGCATGCTAATACAACCTCTCACTAGCTCCTTAACACACTGAGCTGCCAGAGCTTGGACATTGGAGCTTCCCAGATATTGGACATTGGGAATGGCCCCAATTTGAAAACAAAAGTGCATGGGACAAGGGAGGAACAATTGATGGCTGACTTGGAGGTGGAGGAAGAAATAAAGGGGAAGGGATTTTCTTATGAGCAACTGGTGGCTGATTCACTGGCCAGGAAGGAAGCTGCCATTACTGTTTGGATGGAGGGAGTTTTGACATAAGATGAGAATGCTGCTGGGGGGATAGGATACAGGCTGAGACACAGCCTTCCATAAATTCCCCCCCCCCCCCCACCAGCAGCACTCAGACGTCCTCAACCCCCCTGCCCCATCAGTAGCACTCTCAGCCTCCTACAAATAACTTTATCACAGCTGCAGTCTCAGCCAGCCAAAGCCCCTCTGCCCCGTCTTCCCACCATCATCAGTCTCAACTTGTCCCACCTCCCATAAATTCCCTCACCCCAGCAGCTGCTACTGGGTAGTAAAGGGGGGGGGGGGGGGTTGAGAGAGAAAGTTAGTGCAGCCCTTGTTAACTTGTTGCATTATCATGTTTTAGTAAATAACCTTGAAAATTTGTAAGCAAGCTGCTAAAATTTAAAATTCCTGCAAAACAACTCATTTAAATATAGTACAGATTGTGTTAATATGGGCTTTAATACAAAACTTTAACTACAACCTCAGATGTATTAGAGGTTTTTGTGTTAATGCACATTGAATTTTTAACACACATTGTTGCAGCATTTTTTTAAATTTATTTTTTCAAATTTAGAAATAGTAAATATTCTACAGAAAACCACAGCAGATAAAGACACACGGTCTATGCGATCTGCTCAACCATAAAAAAAGCTGTGTTATAATACCTTCCTCTCCCTTAGAGATCCTTTATATTTGTCCATACTTTTTGGAATTCAGATACAGTTCTCGTCTCCATCACCTCCACTGGGAGGCTGTTCCACGTATCCACCACCCTTCCCATTAAGAAACAGTTCCTCAGATTACTCATGAGTTTATCCCCTTTCACCTTGTGACCTCTCATTCTACAGCTTCCTTTCAGCTGAAAGAGGGCCCCCTCATGTTCATTTGTTCCAGAGAGGTTTTTAAATATGTCTCTCTCGCATTTCCTCCGAAGGATGCATAGTCAGATCTTTAAGCTTACCCTGAAATGCCTTATGACGAAGACCAGTGACCATTTCGTAGCCTGCCTCTGGACCAACACTGTCCATTTTATATCCTTTTGAAGGATTGGTCTCCAGAATTGTATATAGTACTCTATTACTACTACTAATAATAATCATTTATATAGCACTACAAGGCTTACACAGTGTTGTACATATGCATGTAGAAAGATGGTCCCTGCTCATCAGAGCTTACAGTCAAAAAGACACTACTATTTATATAGCATTACAAGGCTTATGCAGCACTGTAAATATGCATGTAGAAAGACTGTCCCTGCTCGTCAGAGCTTACTCCAAATGAGGTCTCACTAGAGACTTGTACAAAAGCACTATTACCTCCTTTTTTCAACTGGCTATTCATCACCATATGCACCCAAGCATTCTTTTGCCATCATCTTTTCTACCTGTTTGGACACTTTAAGATCATGTGATATGATCATCCCCGGGTGCTGCTCTTCTGTAATGAATTTAAGTACTTCACTTCCTATACTGTACCACTCCCTTGGGCTTTTGCATGGTATTGCATTTCTTAGCATTAAATCATTGCTGCCACATTCTTGATGGTTTGTCAAGTCTTCTTTGTTCTAGATTTTGGTATCTTTTGCAGAGAAGCATTCTTTTCCCGACAGACCTTCCGCAATATCGCTTACAAAAATGTTAAAAAGAAAAGGACCAAGGACCGATCCCTGAGGCATGCCATAATGCCCCTATCTTCAGGATGAATCTGTGAACTATCATTAAAATCATCTGTAGTACCTGAAGATTGACAAATGGCCGATGTAACGCCAATTTTTAAAAAGGGTTCCAGGGGTGATCCGGAAAAATACAGGCTGGTGGCCTGACGTCAGTACCAGGCATAATGGCAGAAACCATTATAAAGAACAAAATTACTGAACATGTAGATAGTCATGGTTTAATGGGAGAAAGCCAACATGACTTTAGCCAAGGGAAGGTCTTGTCTTATGAATCCGTTATATTTTTTTATTAGGTGTGAATAAACAGGTAGACAAAGGTGAGCCAGTTGATATAGTGTATCTGGATTTTCAGAAAGCCTTTGACAAGGTCCATCATGAGACACTCTTGATGAAGTTAAAAAAACTCATGGGATAGGAGTCTATGGATTATCGTGGATCAGGAACTGGTTAAAAGATAGAAAGCAGAGGGTAGGGCTAAATGGTCAATTTTCCCAATGGAGAAAGGTGAATAGTGGAGTACCCCAGGGATCTGTGTTGGGTCTGCTGCTTTTTAACATATTCGTAAATGACGCAGAAATGGGTATAACGAGTGGAGTAATCAAATTTGTAGATGAGACAAAATTATTCATAGTTGTTATAACCCAAGAGGATTGTGAAAACTTGCAATAGGACCTTGATAAATTGGAAGACTGGACGTTCAAATGGCAGATGAAATTTAATGTGGACAAGTAAAGTTATGCATCTAGGAAAGAACAACCCAAACTATGGTTGCACAATGTAAGGTTCCACATTAGGAGCCACCACCCAGTGTGCAGCGGTGGCCAAGAAGGCAAATAGTATGCTAGGAATCATAAGGAAAAAATGGAGAATAAAACAAAGGATATTATAATGTCTCTGTATCGTTCCATTGTGCGACTGCACCTTGAATATTGTGTGCAATTCTGGTCCCTATATCTTAAAAAGGATATAGTGGAATTAGAAAAGGCACAGAGAAGAGCCACCAAAATGGTAAAGGGGATGGAAGGATACTTCTGTGAGGAGAGGCTTAAAAGGTTAGGGCTGTTTGGCCTGGAAAAGAGACAGCTGAGGTGAGATATGATAGTGGTCTAAAAATTAATGAATGGAGTGGAACAGGTAAACGTAGATCGATTCTTTACACTATCAAAAAGTAGAAAAACTAGGGAACATGCAGTGAAGCTACAGTGTAACCCGTTTAAGACTAATAAGAGAAAATATTTTTTCACTCAATGTACAATGAAACTCTGGAATTCATTACCAGAGGATATAGTAAAAGCTGTTAATGTAGCTGAGTTTAAAAAAGGTTTGGACAAGTTCCTGGAGGAAAGGTCCATAAACCATTATTAAAGAGGATCCGGGAAATCAATTGCTTACACTGGGACAAGCATTGTGGACGCTGTGTACCTTTTTTGCAACCTGCCAGGTACTTGTGACCTGCATTGGCCACAGTCTGGGCTTGATGGACCTTGGTCTGACCCAGTATGGCATTTTTTATGTTTTTATGATCCTAATCTGCTTAGTCTCCTGCTCTCCAACTGTGTGTATCCTTACCATTCCCTAGACATATCCTTTTTCCCGGCTGTTGTCTTGTCTGTCTTGACTAGATTATAAGCTCTGATGAGCAGGGACCATCTTCTACATGTGGCTGTATAGCGCTGCATATGCCTTGTAGCGCTATACAAATGATTAGTAGTAGCAGCAGCAAGGGCTTAGAGGATCCAAGACAAATCCAATTGATTTCTTTCACTGGGTAACAAATTCAAGAGTTTGATTATGTGTTGAGTGAAAATATATTTTCTCTTATTAGTCTTAAGGGGTTACATTGTAGCTTCATTGTGTGTTCCTTAGTCTTTCTACATTTTGATGGCGCAAACTGATCTGTTTACCCGTTCTACTCTATTCATTCATTTATAGACCTCTATCATATCTCCCATCAGCCATCTCTTTTACAAGTTTAAAAGCCCTAATCTTTTAAGCCAGTAGTTCGCAACCCAATCTTCGGTACCCCCAGGCCAGTCAGATTTTCAGGATATCCACAATGAATATGCACGAGATAGACATGCATGCACCTGGGTACCCAAGGACTGGATTGGGAATCATTGTTTTAAGCCTTTCCTCATAGGGGTATCCTTCCATCCCTTTTACCATTATGGTGGCTTTTCTCTGAACCTTTTCTAATTCTGCTATTTCCTTTTTAAGATATTGCGACCAGAGTTGCACACAATATTCCAGGTGGGGTTGCACCATGGAACAATATAGAGGCATCATACTAGCCCTTGTTTTATTATCCATTCCTTTTCTTATGATTCTTAGCATTCTATTTGCTTTCTTGGCTGCCGTTGCACACTGGGTGGAGGGTTTCAGCGTCTTATCCACGATGACGCTTAAATATTTTTCCTAAGTGATGGTTCATAATGTGGAATCTTGCATCATGTAACCATAGTTTGGCTGTTCTTTCCTAGGTGCATAACTTTGCACTTCTCCACATTAAATTTCATTTACCATTTGAACATCCAGTCTTCCAATTTATCAAGGTCCTCTTGCAGTTTTTCACAATCCTCTCATGTTTTAGCAGTTTTCAATAATTTTGTGTCATCTGCAGATTTTATCACCTCCACTCGTTATTCCCATTACCCAGGTCATTTATAAATATGTTAAAAAGCAGCAGGCCCACCACAGATCCATGGGGTACTCCATTATTCACCTTTCTCCATTGAGAAAATTGGACATTTAGCTGTACTCTCTGCTTTCTATCTTTTAAACAGATCGTGATCCACAATAGTACACTGCATCCAATCCCATAAATTTTTAATTTCGCCAAGAGTCTCTCATGAAGGGACCTTGTCAAATGCTTTCTGAAAATCCAGATACAGTATATCAACTGGCTCACCTTTATCTACCTGTTTATTCACACCTTCAAAAAAATATAACAGATTAGTAAGACAAGACTTTGGCTAAATCCATGTTGGCTTTCTGCCATTAAATCCTAACTATCTACATTCAGTAATTTTATTATTTATAATGGTTTCTATCATTTTACCGGGTACTGACGTCAAAATTGATGTTATATCAGCCATTCTACAGTCTTCAGGTACTACAGATGATTTTAATGATAGTTCGCAGGTGTAAGTCTGCAATCTCATATTTTAGTACTTTCAGCACCCTCGGATGTATACCATCCAGTCCAGGTGATTTGCTACTCTTCAGCTAATCAAATAGTTGTAATACATCTTCCCAGTTCATCAAAACCTCTTTCAATTCTTCCAATACAGCATCTTTAAATACCATTTCAGGTATCGGTAACTTCCCTACATTATCTTCAGTAAAAACTGAATCAAAGAATTCATTCAGTCTCTCCGGTTTGGCCTTGGTCCTCCCTAACTACTGCTAAAAATGTGTATAGCGCTACAAGAGATATGCAGTGCTGCACAGGCACATGTAAAAGACGGTCCCTGCTCATCAGAGCTTATCATCTAGTCAAGACAGTCAACAAAGCTGTAGACATAGAATACTTCTAGGGGGATAGGTAAGGAAACAGAGGAGATTAAGTGAATCAAGATCCCAAAGCAGCAGTGATGAGGTGAGTTTTCAGCTTGGATTTGAAAAGGGCCAAAGATGAAGCCTGACGTACAGACTCAGGTAGTTTGTTCCAGGCATAAGGAGCAGCAAGGTGAAAGGAGCAAAGTCTAGCATTAGCAATAGAGAAGTGCACAGATAGACACAATTTTCCAAAAGAGCCGAGTTCCAAAGGAGGGGGGGGGGGAGGTGTAAGAAGAGATAAGAGAGGAAAAGTAGTGAGGAGCTGCAGAGTGAATGCACTTATTGGTCAGCAGGAGAAGTTTGAACTGGATATGGAAACAGATAGGGAGCCAATGAAGTGAGAAGAGGGATAATATGAGCATGACGAAGCTAGTGAAAGATTAACCGCGCAGCAGAGTGTTGAACAGATTGAAGGGGAAAGAGATGATTCAGAGAGAGACCAGTGAGGAGTAGGTTATAATAGTCCAGATGAGAGGGACTAAAGAGTGTATAAGTATCTTAGTAGTGTGTTCAGAAATGGGTGAATTTTGGTGGTGATGTAGAAAAAGAAACAGCAGGTTTTAGCTATCAGTTGGATGTGTGTGGAGAAGGAGAGAGAGGAGTCGAAGATAACCCTAAGGTTGCAAGCTGAGGAGATAGGGAGGTGTAGAGAGTTATTCGCAGAGACTGAGAAAGGAGGAAGGGGAGAGGAGGGTTTAGGGGGAAAAATAAGAAGCTCGGTTTTGGCCATATTCAATTTTAAGTTGTTGTGAGACATCCAAGCAGCAATGTCAGAAAGGCAGGCATAAATCCAAGCCTGGATTACCGGAGAGATTTCAAGTATAGAGAGGTAGATCTGGGAGTCATCAGCATAAAGATGGTACTGAAAGCCATGGGAAAAGTTGAGTGTACCATGGGACTGGGTATATAGAGAGAAATGGAGTGGGCCCAAGACAGATCCTTGGGATACACCAACTGAGAGTAGGATAGCAGAAGAGGAGGATCCACCAGAACAAACACTGAAGGAGCAATGGGAGAGATAAGAAGAGAACCAGGATAGCACAGAGCCCTTAAAACCAAGCGAGGCTAAGGTACCAAGAAAAGGTTGCGGTCGACAGTGTCAAAAGCAGTAGAAAGGTCAAGAAGGATGAGGATTGAATAAAGACCCTTGGATTTTGCCAGGAACAGGTCACTGGAGACTTTGGCAAGAGCCATTTTGGTAGAATGTAAAGGACAAAAGCGAGATGTAGAGGATCCAGATGGGCTTGAGAGGAGAGAGATTTGAGGCAACAGTGGTGAACCACACATTCAAGTAGTTTAGAAACAAAGGGGAGGAGGCAGGATAGAAGTGACCACAGCATGCTTGAAGGCTGAAGGAAATGTTGCAGTGGAGAACGATAGGTAGAGAATATGAGAGATGAAAGGGACTACAGTGGAGGATATGGAGCTAAGGAGATGGGTGGGAATGGGATCAGAGGAACAGGTAGTGAGTTTGGATGAGGAAAGAAGGTAAGTGATTTCCTCCTCAGAGATCATAGAAGAGGAAGAAAGTGTAGCCGAGATTGGGGGGGGGGGGGGAGTTGAGTGTGAAGAGGGGGAGGAGAGGAAGTAGCTGACCTTGTGGGGAATTGGAGTATGATCTTGTGGATTTTGTCATGGAAGTAGTTAGCAAGGGTTTGGGCAGAAAGAGAAGAAGGCATCTGAGGCGGAGGCACCTTGAGGAGAAAGTTGTAAAGAGACAGCGAGGGTCAGAGACAAGAGAGTTAGTCAAATGGACATAATAGTCTTGTTTGGCGACTGCTATGGCTGACTGGAAAGCAACAAGCATGCATATGAAGTATAGAAAGTCCGCAAGGGTGCAGGATTTGAGCCAGGCACACTCAACTGAGTGGATGCAAGAATGTAGATAGCAGGTAATGGAAGACAGCCAGGGTTGATGTACAGTGCACCTCACAGGATGTGGCATGGGTGGATCAAGAGCATCCAGAACAGAAAAGAGTGCAGTGTTATAGGAGGAAGCTACTTGCCTCATCAACAGACTCAGATGAGAGAGTGGGGGAGACAGCCAACGTGTCAATAGCATGAAGATTTCTAAAGAGGTTGGAGGAGACAGGGCGAGGTGGAAGTGGTGGGTGATGAAGAGTGAAGCTTAGCAGGTGATGGTCCGATAAGGAAAAGTGAGGTACAGAAATTTGAGGGTAAGCAATTAGAGAAGAATACAAGGTCGAGGCAGTGGCCTTGCTGGTGAGTGGGGGTAGTAGAGCAAAGCTGGAGGTTGAATGATGAGGTAAAGGAGAGGAGCTTTAAAACATAAGGGTCAGAGGGGTTATCAACATGAATATTAAAATCCCCAAAAATAAGGCAGGGGGATGATGAATCCAGAAAGAAGGAAAGCCATGAGTCAAATTCAGAGAGAAAGATAGAGGCAGACTTGTCAGGGGGTCGATAAATAACAGCTAATCGAAGAGGTAGTGGAATGAAAAACTGGATGGAGTGGACTTCAAAAGAGGGAAAGGAGTGGGACTGAGGCAGTAGGAGGGGTTGAAATTGACAGGAAGGAGAGAGTAGAAGCCCAACACCATCACCACAGCTAGGTGGACCAGGCATGTGGGAGAATTGATAGCTGCCATGACAGAGAGCAGTGACTGAAGCTGAGTCCTTTGGGAGCAGCCAGGTCTCAGTTAGAGCAAGGAGATGGAGAGCATTAGAGATAAAGAGATCATGAGTAAAGGCAAGTTTATTTGAGATGGAGTGCGCGTTCTACAAGGCACATGAGAAAGGGAGAGAGGAGGGGGAAAGGAGAGGGATATAATTTGAGCTGTTACATGAGGATCTGTACTGGGAGTATGACAAAAGTCTAGGGGGCCAGGGTTGGGGTTTATATCTCTAGAAGAGAGACGGAAAAGGAATAGAAGAGTGCGGGACACAGAGGAGAGAGCATGGCAGTAACGAGGATGAGGTGTTTCAGAGATAGAGAGGAGAGGGAGAAAGTGCTGAAGCTCAAGAGCTGATGATAGGGTAGATGACAAGTGAGGATGGTAAAGGGGAGGTAAGGGGGAGGGACTTGAAGGTGTTGGCAGGAGAGGAGATCATTAGGAAGTATGAGCAATAGGAAGAAAAAGTATTGAGGAGCCATAAAATAGAGAGATGGAGAGTTGCACAGAAGAAATAAAAGTATAGGTGGTAGAAATTGCAGGGGATAAGGTGAACCTTTGAGTGATCGTGGTAATGAGCACAGGGCGTCTATAAGAGACTATAAGCCAGGGGGCGGGTGGGCTGTGGGGATGGAGGGTGGGATAATAAGAACAAGGAGAGAGAGACACACACAGCTGAAAACAGAGGAAGAGCTGAACAAGATCACAAACAAAAATACTGAAAAGTAAGGCACTCTAACAATGATAAGATTAATAAATTAATATGTACAGGCAGACAGAACTTACAAGCAAGTGGTTAAAAAAAGTCAGACCCTAGCCAGAAGCTAGCAGCAAAGCCTGTATTAGACATGCACGTTCCTTAGCAAGAAGGCAAATGGCTGAGCACACGTGGCAAGGGTTAACAATGCTTCAGTGTACTTTCAGCACACAGTCATAGGAGGCTGGCAGGGAGGGGGAGATTTTAAACTCGGAGAAGGCTGCAGAGAGCAAAGGTAGAGTGGATAAGGCAATTGCAATTTATACTTGATCTCCAAAAGCAGCAACTAGAGAGAGAGAGGGAGCAGTACACCTTTGCTAATTTTAAACCATTCTGTTCCTCCTTGTTCCGTTCAAACTGTTGCTTCTTGATCAATATAAAGGTTGTGCAAGAGAATGATCAGGTGTTCTGGTATACCAATGCTTCTTAATGTGGCTCAGAGTTTCTCATGGTTTGCACAGTCAAAAGCCTTGCTGTAGTCAATAAAAGACATAGATATCCTTTTGGTATTCTTTAGTTTTTTCAAGGATCCATCTCACATCCATGATGATTTCTGTCATTCCTCGCCCTTTCCTGAACCCTGCTTGTACTACAGGTAGTTGTCGTTCCAACTATGGTTGCAGTCTCTGCTGAACAATCTTCAGTAGAAACTTGCTGGCATGTGGGATCAGAGCGATTGTGCGATAATTTCCAAAGTCAGTTGGATCACCTTTCTTTAGTATTGGTATAAACACAGATCTTTTCCAGTCAGTTGGCCATGATGTTGTCTTCCAAATTTCCTGGCAGAGCCTTGTAAGTCTGGTAACAGCTGCATCAGATTGCTGTAATACATCTATGAGAATGCCATCAATGCCTGGTGCTTTGTTCTTTGATAAGGCTTTCAATACTACTTCAACTTCTTCTTTCATCACCAATGGTTCCGGATCATAAGGTACAGGTTGAAACGGCTGTTGGTCCACTTGATCTTTATCATATAATGATTCTGTAGATTCTTTCCACCTTTTCTTCATCTTCTCTGCATCATTCAACATGGATCCTTGAGCATCTTGTAACATTCCAATTCGAGGCTGGAATTTTTTCTTTAACTCTCGTAGCTTTAGGAAAGCCGATCTTGTTCGTCCTTTAATAACTTCTGCTTCTATTTCCTTGCATACATCATTGTAGTACTTCTTCTTGTCTTGTCTTGCTGCATGTTGGAAATCTCTATTGAGTTCTGCGATTGCTTCTCTTTCTTCTTTGGCTTTAGCTTCTCTGCATTTCTGGGCAATTTTCAGAGTTTCATCTGTCACCCATTTTGGCTATTTTTGCTTCTTCACCTTTTGTAGAGATTTCTCACTTTTTTCCAACACAAATTTCTTGATATCATTCCATAACTCTTCTGGAGCTGTCATTTGTATCTAAAGCAGTACATTGATTTTTCAGGCAGTCTTTAAATTCCACTGGTATATTCTCAAGGTCATATTTTGTTACATTCATGAGTGGCTTGCTCTATTTCAACTTTATCTTGAGTTTGCATACTAGTAGTTGGTGATCTGTCCCGCACTCAGCTCCAGGTTTTGTCTTTATTGATATTGTAGAGCTTTCCATCATTGACTTCCACAGATGTAGTCAATTTGATTTTTGCACAATCCATTTGGTGAAGTCCATGTGTACAGTTGCTGCTTGTGTTGCTAGAAGAAGGTGTTTGAGATGAATAAATTATTGGCCTTGCAGAATTCTATCAGTCTTTCTCCAGCTTCATTTCTGTTGCCAAGTCCATATTTTCCAACCATTTTGCCACCTTCTTAGATGTCAACATTTGCGTTCCAGTTATCCATGACTATCCAGATATCCTGTTTATATGTTCTGTCAGTTTCAACTTGTACTTGTTCATAGAACTCATCAATTTCATCCTCTTTTGCAGCTGTTGATGGGGCATGTACTTGAATTATAGTTGTGTTGATAGGCATTCCTCGTAGACGAATAGAGATTAAGCATTCGCTGACTGCATTGTATTTCATTACAGTTCTTGCAAGTTTCTTCTTAATTATAAATGCAACACCATTTTTTTTTTGTTTTTCATTTCCAACATAATAGACCATATGATCATCTGATGCAAAGTGTCCAATGCCAGTTCATTTCAGTTCGCTGACACCCAACAGATCAAATTGTACACGTTGTTTCATTCTTGACCACCTCCAACTTCCCTTTGTTCATGCTTCGTACATTCCATGTCCCAATATGTAAGACATCTTTGCAGCTTCTGACTCTCATTTCATGCGCAGCTACATCAGTCAGATGTCCCGAGGGCTTTGATCTGACCACATCATAAATGCTGGCTTTACTCTGAAAAGTCTTCAGCTCCTCCCCAGTAGCCAGTTGAGTGCCTTCCGACCTGGGGGTCTTATCTTCCAGCACTATAGTGCAATTTGTTTTGTTGTGACTATCAAATGGGTTTTCGTAGCAAGATACGGAAGTAAATTGCCAGGCCTTTCTTCCGCGCAGTTTAAGCTTAGTGTTGTTGCCGTCACAGAAATGTGATCCTCTGCCGCCAACACCATCCCATTCTGCTGCTGCCCAGATGGGTGGTTTGTCTTGGTCTGGCACCTGAGCTGAGATCTGTCCATCTTGAGAAACCCTGCCAGTAGTTAAGCTACCGATGTCAAAAACCAAAAACACTCCACCAAAACAGGATTGGTATATAATACAGCAAAGAGAGAGAAAAAAACTTCTTTGTGTCACACTATATCTCCGTAACCTTTTACCAGCCTACAAGAAGGTCTCAGAACTCTTGGGCTACTACATGAATTACAGGGGAGGAGTAGCCTAGTGGTTGGGGCAAGGTACTTCAGGCCAGAAGGTCGGAGGTTCAAATCCCACCAGAGGACAGCAACCTTGGGCCGGAAGGACTGGGGTTTCTAGTCCCACAGATGCTCCTTATGGTCTTGGGCAAGCCACTTAACCCTCCATAGCCCATGTTCCCTGTAAGTATTAGTGTATGTGTCTCATATCCCTGCGTGTTACATGTATTCCCCAATTGTGTTGTGACCGCTTTGATTGAAGGATAAGGCGGTATACAAAACTGTCTAAATAAATAAAATAAAATAAAAAAATCAATCTCTGTAAATCATTTGCCCCTTTGCATCAATGACCATCCTTGTGGCAAATCAATACACATAAACAGTGTACAGAATGAACGCAACAGCGAACTTGTTATGCACCTAGGGAAGAACAACCCAAACTATGGTTACACGATGCAAGGTTCCACATTAGGAACCACCACCCAGGAAAAAGATTTAGGCGCCATTGTGGATAGCATGTTAAAACCCTCGGCCCAGTGTGCAGCAGCAGCCAAGAGAGCAAATAGAATGCTAGGTATCATAAGGAAAGGAATGGAAAATAAAACAAAAGATATTATAATGCCTCTATATTGTTCCATGGTGAGACCGCACCTTGAATATTGTGTGCAATTCTGGTCGCTGTATCTTAAAAAGGATATAGCGTTATTAGAAAAGGTTCAGAGAAGAGCCACCAAAATGGTAAAGGGGATGGAAGTATACTCATGAAGAAAGGCTAAAAGGGTTAGGGCTCTTTAACTTGGAAAAGAGACGGCTGAGGGGAAATATGATAGAAGTCTATAAATTAATGAACGGATTGGAACGGGTAAACGTAGATCGATGGTTTACGTTATCAGAATATAGAAAGATTAGGGGACATGCAATGAAGCTACAGGGTAAACTATTTAAAACTAATAAAAGAAAATATTTCTTCCCTCAACGTGTAATCAAACTCTGGAATTTGTTACCAGAGGATGTAGTAAAGACTGTTAGTGTAGCTGGGTTTAAAAAAGGTTTGGACAAGTTCCTGGAGGAAAGGTCCATAAACCATTATTAAGAAGGGACCCAGGATATCAATGCTTGACCCAGTACAAGCATTGCAGAACCTGTGTCTTTTGGGGAAACTGCTAGGTACGTATGACCTAGATTGGCCACTGTTGGAAACAGGATACTAGACTTGATGAACCTTGGTCTGACCCAGTATGGCATATCTTATGTTCTTATGTTCTTAAGGGACTTCCTCTCGAAAGCCACGTCACAGCTCACAATGTGAGAGCAATGGCAACCTCTATGGCTAATCTTCATTCTGTGTCCATTGACGACATCTGTAGAGCAGCCACCTGGGCTTCAGTACACACCTTACAGCCCATTATTGTTTAGACAAGGACTCTCATTGGGATGCCTCGTTTGGACAGGCTGTTCTACAGCATCTCTTTCAGACTACCCACCGACCCGGGTTTTCGATGCCAGAGATCCATGGGAGGAAGAATGATCCATCTCACCAGAGGTTCGCAGCTTGTTAGGGTCATCCACCTGGTATCTCTCAGCTGGGGAGTCCCCATATGTGAAGACTATATTATAAGAACATAAGATATGCCATTCTGGGTCAGACCAAGGTCCATCAAGCCCAGCATTCTGTTTCCAACAGTGGCCAATCTAGGTCATACGTACCTAGCAGTTTCCCCAAGGGACACAGGTTCCACAATGCTTGTACTGGTTCAAGCATTGATATCCTGGGTCCCTTCTTAATAATGGTTTATGGACCTTTCCTCCAGGAACTTGTCCAAACCTTTTTTAAACCCAGCTACACTAACAGCCTTTACTACATCCTCCGGCAACAAATTCCAGAGTTTGATAACACGTTGAGTGAAAAAATATTTTCTTTTATTAGTCTTAAATAGTTTACCCTGTAGCTTCATTGCATGTCCCCTAGTCTTTCCATATTCTGATAAGGTAAACAATCGATCTACGTTTACCCGTTCCACTCCGTTCATTAATTTATAGACTTCTATCATATCTCCCCTCAGCCATCTCTTCTCCAGGCTAAAGAGCCCCAACCTTTTTAGCCTTTCTTCATAGGAGTAGCCTTCCATCCCCTTTACCATTTTGGTGGCTCTTCTCTGAACCTTTTCTAAAATCGCTATATCCTTTTTAAGATACGGCGACCAGAATTGCACACAATATTCAAGGTGCGGTCTCACCATGGAACGATATAGAGGCATTATAATATCTTTTGTTTTATTTTCCATTCCTTTCCTTATCAGACCTAGCATTCTATTTGCTCTCTTGGCCGCCGCTGCACACTGGGCCGAGGGTTTTAACAAGGTATCCACAATGACGCCTAAATCTTTTTCCTGGGTGGTGGTTCCTAATGTGGAACCTTGCATCGTGTAACCATAGTTTGGGTTGTTCTTCCCTAGGTGCATAACCTTGCACTTCTCCACATTAAATTTCATCTGCCATTTTGATGCCCAGTCTTCCAATTTATCAAGATCCTCTTGCAATTTTCCACAATCCTCCTGGGTTTTAACAACTTTAAATAGTTTTGTGTCATCTGCAAATTTGATAACCTCACTTGTTATTCCACTTTCCAGGTCATTTATGAATATGTCAAAAAGCAGCGGACCCAGCACAGATCCCTGGGGTACACCACTATTCACCTTTCTCCATTGGGAAAATTGGCCATTTAGCCCTACCCTCTGCTTTCTATCTTTTAACCAGTTCCTGATCCACAGTAGTACACTGCCTCCTATCCCATGACTCTTTAGTTTTGCCAAAAGTCTCTCATGAGGGACCTTGTCAAAGGCTTTCTGAAAGTCCAGATACACAATATCAACCGACTCACCTTTGTCCACCTGTTTATTCACTCCTTCAAAAAAACATAACAGATTAGTAAGACAAGATCTTCCTTGTCTAAAGCCATGTTGGCTGTCTCCCATTAGGTCGTGACTATCTACATGCTGAGTAATTTTATTCTTTATGATGGTTTCTACCATTTTTCCCGGTACTGATGTCAGGCTCACTGGTCTGTAGTTTCCCGGATCACCCCTCGAACCCTTTTTAAAAATTGGTGTTACATTGGCGATCCTCCAATCCTCAGGTATTAGAGATGATTTTAATGATAGTTCACAGATTACTGATAGCAGGTCTGCAATCTCAAATTTCAGTTCTTTCAACACCCTTGGATGTATACCATCCGGCCCAGGTGATTTGCTACTCTTCAGTTTATCTAATAGTTGTAAGACATCTTCCCGATGTATCGATATTTCCTTCAATTCTTCCACACCTTTAAATACCACTTCAGTCATGGGTAACATCCCTACATCTTCCTCAGTAAAGACCGAAGCAAAGAATTCATTCAGTCTCTCCGCTATCGCCTTGTCGCCTCTTAGTGCTCCTTTAACCCCTTTATCATCATTCCTGCTTGTTCCTGGATATAGCGTAGTTACTCACCTGTAACGGGTGATCTCCGGGAACAGCAGGAATTAAGTCTTCACAACCCGCCCACCTCCCCTAGGAGTTGTCTCTTTCTCTCCTTCTCTCCTTTTGTCTCAGTTATAAACTCAACTGACGAAGGAGAGCTGGAAAGGCAGCACGCAGGCGCTATGGGATGCTCCCAAAAGCTTTCCTATAGGACGCTGGGGAGCGTTCCCGTGCAGGCTCCGTCGGTACCGACGATACCCATATGTGAAGACTTAATTCCTGCTATTCCTGGAGATCACCTGTTACAGGTGAGTAACTACGCTTTATCAGGGGCTCCCAAAACAAACCATCCTACCACTCCAAATTGCACAAAATACCGCAGCCCGACTAATCTCAGGAACAAATAAGCATGAACACATCACCCACATACTCAGTTATACTCAGTCACCTACATTGGCTCCCAATCAAATCCCGAATCAGATAAAAATCTATCTTAGTCATTTTCAAAATCATTCACCAACTATTAGCTTACATCCTACAAGACACCATAATAAGAGACACAAGTACCCGGCCCAGGAGGAACAACAAGCACACGATCATCACGCCCAGTGGATACCATAAGACCATACAAGCTACATCTGGAAGGGCACTATCCCTTTTTGCGCCATCACTGTGGAACTCACTCCCAGATGACATGCGCTCAACTACAGACATTAAATACTTCAGAAAGAAACTGAAAATGCTTCTTTACACAGATCATCTGGGACATATCACCTAATTCATCTAATTGAAGACCTTACACAATCCTCCAGATTGGACCCATAGCCATGTATAACCAACCTGATAAACACGACACACCAAAATGTATATAGTTTTGTCATGCACTAATGACCATGTACATAGTTAATCCTGTTACCTCTCTCCCCCCTCCCCTGTTTGAGTATTCTTATATATTGTTTATTTGTTCCATGTACAATGTTGTTTCAATGTAAACCGCTCTGAGTGAAGGACAGAGCGGTATAAAAAAATGGTTAAATAAATAAATAAACAGTAACTTCTTTTTCCTAACCAAAAAGTTTTATTGCCCCTAAAATGTCTCCTTTCAGTTTTGCCCACTGTTCTATTCTCCTCCTCAAATGTGTCCATCCAGCTAACGACTCATTGAAGTATTCCCCTATCTTTGCAAAGATTTCCTGAAGTCTAGGACCCTTGCTTTTGAATGAATCATTTCCAACAAGTCCTAATATTGATCCAGTGATCACTGCCCACCATTAGAAACATGCTTCCCATTTGTAAGCACCAAGTCTAATTTTGTCCTTTCCCACTTCGGTTCATTTACACGCTGGAACATTTCTCCTTATTGAGAGTCCAGGATCGCTCTACTTCTAGTTAACATTACAGCGGGGATATCCCTGTCAGCATGTGGCAAATTAAAATCTCTTACCAATTGTACTTCCTCTTTCATAGCAATATTGTGAATGTCTTCAATTTAATCTCTATTTATTCTGCCTGCGAAGGAGGTCTGTATATCACACCAGTGTAAATAGATTTTCCATTCCCTCTTTCCAAACTAACCCATAGTGCCTTCTCCTTCCCTTGTAAGCCCTGCAGTTCTATGGCTTTAATATCATTTTGTACATACGACGTCATTCCCTTCTCCCTTTCTTCCTAGCCTGTGTTTCCTGAATCGATCATAGCCTGATATGACTACGTCCTAGTCATTATTTACTGGTAATTCAGAAAAAGGAAAATTGACAGGAAGATCCAAGATGGCAACATGCTGATACAGCACTTGCTGCATCTCTGTTTTTTCTCCTTTAAATTATCTTTTTTTTTCCCCATATATGGGTCACAAGAGGTAGGTAACGAGGAAAGCTAAGGAGCAGAACACCAACTTGCAGCCAGTTCTGGTGTCAAAGGAGCAGATAAATACTTTTGTCAGCCAGCTCACAGGGGCCTACGGAAGTGGAAATAGGCCTGCCACTGCACCTCCCTCTCCCCACAAGCTGGGTTTACACTCAGCCCAGAGTGGAGAATTTCCCTGAGCAGACCACTAGGAGGCTCGTCTAAAGCAGAAACAGTGACAGCACCAGCTAGGATAAACTGTGCTGCGATAAGACTTCTCTCTTCTGACCAAGAGGAAGCACAGGCAATATTACCTGACAAAGATTCTACAAATGCTGAAACAGCTAGTGTCAAGCATCGTTAATACATCTTGTCCATCTTCTGTAATGTTGCCTAAAATACTTCCTTATTGGCAGTAATTGCAGCATTTTAACATGATGTTCATTTCAATCCGTTAGTAAATTGCACCCATTGTTTTCACTTTGGTTATAACTTAGGTGAGGGAGTGCCAGGTTTGCAAGTCACACAGGGTGCATTTCTAGCTTGATAATCAGTAAGCGGGAGTAAAGCAAATGAGGAGATGGCAAAAGAATGTGGAGAGAAAGTGAGTGAGGAAATGGGAGGTGCAACAAGGGAAGGAGGGGATCAGAGAGCAGTGGAGGGCTTGAGGGAGCACTTCATGTGAGTGAGGGAATCGGAGCAGAGGTTAACATAAAATGATGGGATTGAAGGGGCTGTGCAGTGAGTGAATTAGATAAGGGATTGGTGCCAGTAAAAAGTGCATAAACACAGATCCTCCCTACCTCTCCTGATCCTAGATCTTCCGCTCCCTAATCCAGGATTATTTCCTTATGATCCTTCCTCCCACCCTGATACCTCTATCCTCTTATCCCTCTGTGCTTTGAAAACCCATCCCATTCCTTTTCTTTAAGATGACATCTTTTCTGTTTTTTGAGATTTTCTCTCCCCATTTCCCAGATCCCCCCCCCCCGCCTCCATTCTCTGACCCCTATCTGTTTTTCCCGCACTGATTACTGATTCTTCCCTTTCAAAAGAACCCAATAAATTATCCAAATGCTCAAGTAAAATAAAAATTGGTATTTTTTTGTTATGCAACTTTCAGCAACGGTTACATTATTACCACAGAATTTTCAAACCCTGGCCTGCAATATTTACTTGAGCTGCAAGTGAAAATTTGGGACTTTAATAATAAGGTATCATAAGCATTATAAAAGGAGCATCAATTTTTGTTTGCAATTTGTATTTCTGCAATAATGTAGACACCCAGAAAGGAGTAGAAACATAAGGAGGGATCTAGCTAACCTTGAAGAATGGTCGAGAATTTGGCAGCTGAAATTTAATACTAAAAAATGCAGGGTCATGCATTTGGGCTGCAAAAATCTAAGGGAGCAGTACAGTATAGGGGGTAAAGAACTTCTCTCCACAAAAAAAGAGCAGGACCTGGTTGTGATTGTTTTTGATGACCTTAAGGTGACTTAATGGGTAGAAAAGCAACTGCAAAAGCCAGAAGGATGCTTGGGTACATGGGGAAAAGAATGGCCAGCAGGGAGAAGGAGATGATAGTTCCTCTGTATAAGTCTTTCGTGAGACCTCATTTGGAGCACTGTGTGCAATTTTAGAGACCACATCTTCAAAAGGATATAAACAGAATGGAATCTCTGGAGAGGTTGGTCACCAAAATGCTCAGTGGACTTTGTCATAAGGCATATGGGAACAGACGTAATGATAACAATATGTATACTTTGGAGGAAAGACTGCAGAGAAGGAGATATGATAGAGATAATTAAATACCTCCATGGCATAAATGCACAGGAGGATAGCCTTTTTCAATTGAAAGCAAGCTCTGTACAGAGGGGGCATAGAATAAAGGTGAAAGGGGATAGTTTGAGGAGTAATATGCAGAAATATTTCTTTATAGAAAGAGTGGTAGATGTGTCCCAGTGGAGGTAATAGAAACCAGGACAGTGTCCGAATTCAAAAAAGCATGGGACCAACATAGAAGGTTTCTAAAGGAAAAAAAAAGGACTGTAATAGTTGGTATGGAAGGGCAGACTGGATATACCATAGAGTCTCTTTCTGCCATCATGTTTCTATGCTTTAAAAAAAAAAAGTCACAGCCTATTTTGAAATAATTTTATTTTTTAAAGAGCATTACTGTATATGAACAATATAAAAACGTACTTTACTTTTCCTCTAATGATGCAGTCTTCCAAGACTACTTATATCCTTTCCTCAGACAGCATCTGAAGTTTCCGTGTTTGTGGAGCATGTTTACCAAATGTTAAGATGCGATAGCATTTAGGAAGCATGCCCCTAAATGTTAAACATATTGAGATAGTATTGCTGCCTAATTAATTGGTAGGTTTTATTTTTAATTTTATTTTTGTTGGAGTAAGGTGGGTGTCTCCCTAGTGTTTGTCATCTAAAGGTTTTTATAAGGCCCTACATGTATAAGGCGGAGGAGTGGTCTAGTGGTTAGGACAAGGTACTTCAGGCCGGAGGGCCGGGGGTTCAAGTCCCACCTTGGGACAGCAATCTCAGGCCGGAGGGACTGGGATTTCTAGTCCTATAGGCACTCCTTGTGGTCTTGGGCAAGCCACTTAACCCTCCATTGCCCATGTTCCCTGTAAGTATTAACGTATGTGTGTCATATCCCCTCGTGTTAAATGTATCTCCCAATTGACCGCTTTGACCCGGTGAAAAGCGGAATATAAATACAGCTAAATAAATAAATAAATGTACAAACAGAGTTGTGGATTCTAGTATTCTAGTGTTTGAAAAGAATTTGACAATCATTTCTTATAGTCATACACAGAAGTATTTCCTTGACTTCCATATGTGTCTGAAAGATAACTTTTCTAAGTAGTTTAAAGATCATGTGCGTGTGTGAATGTTCTTTTGTGTGGGATTTTATAGCAAATCTGTTAACTTCCTTGAAATTCCCATAATGGTTATCGTGAGCACACTCATGTCATTTGTTTGAGTTTTTCTTAGGGATATGTTAGCCCTAAAGCATCTCTGATCATAATTATTTTCTTTACGTTGGTCCAAAAAGAGCACTTTCTCTTGCATCAGAAGTAATTGATCCTGAAGCAGTATAATCACAATTACTCACTTTCTTAATTGGCCTGCCCAGAATCAGAAGATAGAAACCGATCAGCAGTGTTTAAATCGATAGCTTTATAGTTGTGCTTGTAGAGATAGGGAGATAGTAGTAATGGGTAGATCAATTGGTCTTGGATGCCAGTCACTGACTGTGTGTTTTGCATAGCAAACACTATCTTTCTGCTTAGGGATATACTGTACCTGCATTACCAGTTCAATAAAATAACTTTATCAAGAGAAAAGCTGGAGTACCTGGCACAATTGTTGTAAAGGGTCCAAAAGAATGAATTTCATAAAAGTGGAACTGAACACCTCTCTCTTGACTGAAGGTTACATTATAAATGAATTTGAGCAGTAAGTCATTTATAAATATCTTGGAGTAAAAGAAGATGCAAAGGTCCAGCACAAATCATTGAAAGAAAGATCAGCAAAATACAGCATGAGATTGAGATTGATACTGAAGGGTTCAGAATAAAGTAAAATCCAACAATCATCTTGCAATCTCCACACACTCATACAACTTTGGAATCAGAGACTGGCCCTAGAATTTTTTTGACCACTTGGATATAAAAACAGAGAAAACTCTTGTATGCCCATCAAGTAATCTGAAAGAGTCAATGCATACTGATATTATGCATCCCAGGAGCAGAAGGTGGTATGAGTCTTATAAGAAAATATTACTTTTTGAACTAGTAGCATTAGCCTCCAGGCATTCTTAACACCCTCAGCAGACCCAAATACTCCATGTTGAAATATGAAAGTGAACAGACATAATTGGTCTCCATGCTTAGGTTTGTATAAGCATTTTGATAAGTAGAAAAAAACCCTCTCAAAAGAACTGGGCCAGCAATCATGGGAGGAGTAGCCTAGTGGTTAGGGCAAGATACTTCAGGCCGGAAGGTCAGGGGTTCAAATCCCACTAGAGGACAGCAACCTTGAGCCGGAAGGACTGGGGTTTCTAGTCCCACAGATGCTCCTTGTGGTCTTGGGCAAGCCACTTAACCCTCCATTGCCCATGTTCCCTGTAAGTATTAGTGTATGTGTCTCATATCCCCGCGTGTTAAATGTATCCCCCAATTGTGTTGTGACCGCTTTGATTGAAGGATAAGGTGGTATACAAAACTGTCTAAATAAATAAATAAATTACAAATACAATGGAAAATACAAATAGTTCAGTAATTATATGTGGATCAAATCGTGACATAGGAATAACTAAGTAGAGTTGAACTTAAATATAATAATTTATAATTGCAACATAGTACAGTGGAGTACAGACAAGCCGTGGTGTACCATGGAAAGAGCCATGGGTGCTACCCACCCCACATGCTGGTTGGAGGGGGTGCACCCCTGCTGGGCCCAGCCGCTCTTCTCCCCCAGCTGAAGTCCTGTGAATCGTGAGACTTCGGCCCGGGAGAGAAGAGCGACCAGGCCTGGAGCAGAGGCAGTGTCACAAGCCAGCTTTATAGTGAGTTTGCCATGCTGCTTTCGTGGATCCAGTGCGGGGGGTGGAGGGGAGAGGGAGGATGTGCATACTGCTTGGGGGGGGGGCGCCTGCTCTGGGTGCATAGAGGGCTGGGAACACCACAGCTGACAAAAAGGTTTACAGCTAGCATAGAAAAGATGGTAAAATGGACAAATATAGATTCTGAAAAACAGCAATGGAAATGTTGTTCATCATGTCAATGGGTGTGATGTACAGATGCCAGGCCTGTGTACAGAAAGGTGTAATTAAGGGGTCATGGCTCATTCACTGGAAACTGTGTAAACACTGTAACATTTCTCTGCTAGACAAATACTGGAATCACAAACCTTACAGAAAGTAAAGAAATTTATCTCCACCTGGGATGTTCTTATCAAACCAATAAAAAGCTTGATGCATGAAAACCAGGCATTGTGGTAAAGGAACAAAACACAATAATGTCATTATTAACAGAGATGTCAGTACCAACCAACTATTCTGTACCACAAAGAAGAAAAAAAAGGGATCCTTAAGTACCAAGAGAGGCAAGAGTACCAGGAGAAAATGTAATATAGGAATAAGTTGCAGTTCTGTTGGATACTATTGGCCTAATTAAAGAGAACTTGTACGTGCCTATATATTACATCCTATGAACTCCAGAAGATGGCTATCCTTGTCACAATGCAAGTACTAAAAAGTGCATTAGCAGTAAATGTGAGAGATTGAGGTCATACCCAGTTTACCCTGGCTTATGAGTGAGGTTCATCCCTGTTATAGTATGCCTAAAACCAATATATTTGGAGACACTAACCCATTAGAACAATAAATAAATGCAATGCAGTATCAAAAAGAGGTCCTCTTAGATTCAGTGTGTATTTGTAGATGTGATCAAACTGCTTCAGTTGAATAATCAAAAGAGGAGTGATATTAAAGGACCCGATTTCAACTTTGGAAATTCAAAGGGCGATATGTTCCACAGACCCGGGAAAGGCCCCAGGCCCTGATGGTTTTGCAGTGGCGTTATACAGAATTCTTCATGATAAAATTAGTGTGCCTTTGGCCTGTGTGCTTGAAGCAGTCCATAGAAATGGGCTCCTTTCCAGAGGAAATGAATAGCCACCTGGATGACAGTGTTTCCAGAACCTAGATGTGATCCTTAATCAACTGTATTGTAGCGGCTAATTTCTCTGTTGAATTTTGACATTAAACTCCTTTCCAAAGTTTTGGTTCAGCTGCTTAGCAGACATAGCTCCTCAGTTGATAGCTATGGAACAGGTGTTCTTTGTAGAGGGGCAGTATGCAGTAACAAATGTGCAGAAATTGCTGGTATCTAGAATGGTGTCAAAGATCAAATCTCTTTCCTGCTCATTAGCTTTGTTGCTGAAAAGGGTTTTGATCATGTCAACTGGGAATATTTATTTATAGCATTGAGCAAATTTGGAACTAGGTTCTTGAAGGTATTAAAGGCTCTATATGCCAGTCCAAGGGTGGCAGTGATAGTAAATGGGGTGGTTTCCCAGGACTGCCTGTTCATGTGAGGTAAAAGGCAGGAGTGCTTGCTATCACCTTTATTGTTCCTTTTGTATTTGGAGCTGTCATTGATACATCTAAAATTACATGCAGGGATTAAGGGCATCAATCTACCTCAGGAATTGTTTAAGATAGCCACCTTTGTGGATGATCTTTTGGTCCATATCAATGATGCAGTCTCCTTTTACATAATATTTTGACTGAGATTGATAACTTTGGAACACTTTCTGGTTTGAAGTTAAAATATAATAAGTCTGAAGCCCTTACATTTATCCTTAGTGTTAAGGAACTGTGGCGGCAAGATTTTCTACTTCGATGGGCACCACAGAAGGTAAAGCATTTAGGAATATGATGAATACCAAGCAAATTGAATGAGAGGCTCTTAATTTATTTATTTTATTTATTTATTTTTTATTTATCTATTTCTTCTATAACCGCCCCTTCCAGAGATCAAGGGCGGTTTACATGGAACAAGATAACAATTTTGTATACTTTGGTATACATTTACATTGAACAGAAAACTTCTAACTTTTTACAGATAATAAATGCGATAAACTGTCCAAACTATTTACATTGATTATTTACAAATGGTTATATACAATGTGTTACAGAATATTCATTGGTCATGCGTAAGTGTGACCAATGAATATTCTTAATGGCACAAACTTATTAGCTTCTTGGTCGTGGACACCATTATCGCTCTCATTACTAGGAAGAATTGCTCTCTTTAAGATGGTACTCTTAAATAAATGGCTTTATATGTTAAAAATCATGCCAGTATGGCTAAAACAAGAAGAGCTGAAGATTCTTAATAAAGCACTCCAATGTTTTCTCTGGAGGGGCAGGAAATCTAGACTATGAGTGGGCTGGGGGGGGGGGGCAGATTTACAGATGTCTAATGCAGCATGCTAGGTATACAATCTTAGAGATTGAATTCTTCAACAGTCACACTTTACCCCTAATAAGTTAGAAGTGACCTTGGTGGTTCCTTTAAACTTGACATTTATATTGCATACTATGGCAAGGCAATTACCATATAACTGTAAAGTACACCCACTGATTTGGCCTTTGTGCAGGATTTGGAGGTGGGTATCTGGGCAATTAGGATATAATCCCTCAGCCTCTTACTGTTTCCACAAAGGGACAGTGCAGGGTCTACACCAGTGATGCAATCAGCCCTGTTCTTCTGGTGATGAAAGCAAGGTACTGGTTGCCTAAGTGATGTGTGGTGGTATTGTAATGTCCTTTCAGGATTTGTGTGCTTGATATACCGAAAGGTAAAATGAAGGACCTCTATGCATATCTTCAATTGAAATATTGTATTGGAAGTCCTTTTGATGAGAACACTGTCAGAGTAGACCATAGAGGCCCTGGAGGAAGGACTTTTGCTGAAGGCAGAGAGGTAAGATATCAGTGTCAGTGCTATATGGTCAATTGGCTGCTAATACACAGCTTGATTTAACCACTGTAACAGAAAAGTGGAATAGGGAGCTTGGAATGAATTCGATGTCACAGCGGCTGGAAAATCTGTTAAGAGAATTAAGACAGCAACATGTAATAATTTTCTTGAAGAAAGCGTGTTATAAAATTACACTACACCTATATTACTCCCAGGTACAGGCCTATAGAACACACATTATTCCATAGGCAGCATGACTATACAAGGTGCAATTAAAAAGTATTGAGACTTGTACAATAACACAAGAAGTATAACACTGACAGTTGTTGCACTCAGTCTCCTTCAAAGTAGTCCCCTTCCGATAAAACACACTTCCTCCAGTGTTCCTGCCACTGCTGGAAACAATTTTGAAATGCCTCTTTCATTATGCTGTGAAGCTGCTGTGTCAAATTTTGCTTAATGGTCGCCAAGTCGAATCTCCTTCCTTTCAGTGGTAATTTCAGTTTTGGAAGCAAGAAAAAGTCGCAGGATGCGAGGTCAGATGAGTACAGGGGCCGATGGACTTGCTCGATTTAGTGTTTGGCCAAGAACTGCTGGACAAGATGTGATGCGTGAGCTGGGGCATTATGGTGATGAAGCAACCATTCACCATTCCTGTACAACTCTGGCCTCTTACGATGACCTGCATCTCTCATACGAGTCAGATCCTTATTGATGGTTTGGCCTTTTGGAGCATACTCATGATGAACAATACCCTGGTAATCAAAGAAAACTGTGAGCATGACTTTGACATTACTTCTCACTTGACGGGCTTTCTTGGGTCGTGGGAGAGTTTGGAGTCTTCCGTTGTTGGGCTTGAGCCTTAGTTTCCGGGTCGTACCATAAACCCATGATTCATCAGCAGTAATAATCTTTTTTGATGAAATCGGAGTCATTTTCAGTGCATTCCAACAACTCCCTGGCTGCAGACAGTCAATCTTTTTGGTCAGGGGACAGGAGTTTCGGCATGAATTTTGCAGACACACATCTCATCCCCAAATCAACAGTAAGAATGGACTATACCGACCCAAAACTGATATCCATGTCCTCAGTAAGCTCCCTGATAGTCAATCAATGATTTGCGTTTATTCAGTGCTTCAACTTTGACTTCATTCCTGCTTGTTGATGGTCGTCCAGAACGCTCGTCACTGTCAACACTTTGGCAGCTCTCGTTGAAATGTTTGTACCAGTCATAAACTTGAGCACGATTCATGCATTCATTGTCATTCGCTTGCTGTAACTTGTCATAAGTCTCTTTGCACGAATCACCAAGTTTCTGTCAGAATTTAATGCAAAGTCCACTGTTCAATTTTTTCAGTCATCGTAAATCTAACAAACTGCTTTTACATGATACCTAACATCACATGATTTTAAAAAAGTACAGGTGTGCTGCAGCCAGACTATGCTCTGCACATGCAGAGCACATAACTAGGTCACTGCATGCTTAATAGCATCATGGTGTGACGTACTGTTATATAGCTACACAAGTCTCAATACTTTTTGATCGCACCTTATAATATTGTTTTCAGGAAAGTACCCTGAGACATTCTTTCTGATCGTGCCCTGAGATACAGGTGTTTTGGGATAGAATTATCTATATGGGGTTCTATGGAAGCAGATAACATTAGATTCTTTAACAGTTCTATTAGATACTAAAGTAGGAGGAAAGGAAAGAGGAAAAAGCATGGCAGAATGTTTCTGAAGAAAGCTTTGTTGGTTGCTAAAAAAAAATGTGTTAAGTTAAGTGAATAATAAAGCAGCTTCCATCTCACAGTGAAGAATCGAATGATGATGAAAAAGAGATTGTCAGCCAAAGATCCAACCAGGTTTCCTTGGAAAATATTTATGGAATTTTCCATGGACTAGCAGGAATGAGTCGTCACTTATGGGTGATGTCCCCGATGGAGCCCTGCGCAGGAATACTCCACATCTTCTATTGGAAGCTTTTGGGAGGCTCAACCACGCCTGTATGCCTCCTTTCCACCTGCTGCCATGGCATCATCTTGATTCAGTCTTTTGTTTTCTGCGGAGCCCCACAGACACGTTCCAGACACCTTCATTGGCAAACTTCTCTATTTTCCCCTCATGGGGTCTTTTCGTCTCTGGTTTTTCATCCCACTCAGCAGTTTTCTCCTCCCTTTTACTTTTTTCTCCTTTGTTCATTAATTTTATTCTTGCTGCGGTACCTCAGTCCTCCCAGTGCTGGTGCTCTACAGTCCTCATCATTGAGCCATTTGACTTTGTTGCGGCTATTTTTCCAGAAGATATGTCCTAGAAACCCACCAGTGGGTTCAAGAAGTATTCCAGGTGTTCTAGGACCATATCAGTCACAGACGCACATAATTGGTGCCTATAGTGCCTGGGACCTGATCATCAGCCCTCTTCTTGTAATTTGTGTTAACAGATGACAAAAAGAGGCCTCAGGGATTGTGAGAAGCAGTGTGAATCACTTTTTTGTGTTCAGAAGTCCAATACATTGGCACTGAAGACATTGGTCTCTATGGCTTCCAAGACTGCATCAGTTGCTGGCAGTGCATCGACGCCGAGGGGCTCTTTTGAGCTTGGTCAGAGACGAGCGCCTGTAGTGCACCCAGAGCATTGGCCATCATTTTGATTTCCACCCAACTACAAGGAAGGATTCGACTGTGTCGTCTTCGATGTTGAGGGGTGACTATGCTGAACATCGGGTGGTACATCGGCATCTGAGCCCATTGAGGAATGCTGTCAGGTGTGATGGGGGTCCGCATGTGCACCCCTTGAAGGTGCCCCGAATGGAGCAGAGCTCATCTTCCAGGATATCAGAGGGGCACCAACAGCCTACCTATATTGGCCCCTGATGCAGGCTAGTTCACTGAAACTCAACTGAGTCAGGTCTCTCTATACACCTTTGCAATAATACGTTTGATTGGACTTTGCTATGCCTTGTGTCTAACTCCATTTTTGCTTTTTGCTTTTTTTTTGTTTGCATCATTTTTGGAGGTTCCTTCTCCCTTGTTTCACATAATATTAAAGCCTCTCTGAATGAAACTAAGCAACTACTACAGACGTGGTTGAAGTTCCCCATATCGCTGATGGTAAAATATTTTTGAATAAAATTATTGTCCCTAAGTGGTTATATATATTTCAGATGGTGCCCCTACTTCTCAGTTGGAAAAACAAGGCAGTATTGCAATCTCTGCTGAGTAAATATCTATGGAAGGGCCAGAAATCGTGAGTAAGATGGCAGCTTCTTATTCGACCCAAAAGGCAAGGGTGGTTAGTAATGCCAGACATAGATCTGTACAGTAGAGCATATAATATGCACCATTTAGGAAATTGATATGAAACATATCCCCTACATACCATTGGTTTTGGTAGCAGGAATGGGTCAAACTTCTGGGAGTGACACATGCTACATACAGCAGCGTCGCACCTTCTCTTGCAGATTACAAAGATTGTGTTAATTAGGCCCCTTTGACAGATATGCTGATAGGTGTCTAGAAAACAAAGATGCATGGCAGTGGTAATACTTTTGTTGCCGCTGAAAAGTAATGCTGATTTCCCAGTGGGACTGACTACTAACGTTTTTGCAGAATGGGTAAGTAAAATGTTTCGACAAGTTCCTGGAGGAAAGGTCCATAAACCATGATTAAAAGGGACCCAGGATATCACTGCTTGACCCAATACAAGCGTTGTGAAACCTGTGTCTTTTGGGGAAACTGCTAGGTATTTATGACCTAGATTGGCCACTGTTGGAAATGAGATACTGGGCTTGATGGACCTTGGTCTGACCCAGTATGGCATATCTTATCTTCTTAGATAAGGTGGCATAGTTCATGGGTAAGGAAGGGAAAATCCTGCCATTCCATGTTTGGCCACAAAATAGATATTTTTTTGTGCTCCTGCAAGCTTGGCTTTATATTTAGTCATTGGGGGTTGGCACAATGTCTGTTACTGGACTGTGAGAGTATGTGTAATGTGGCTCACTTTTATCGGATTTGGCAACATGAAATTCCGTATTGTCCTGCTAGACCAGTCCAGACAAGTGGGTTGTATTCTCCTACTAGCAGATTTGTGGAGACAAAGAACCATTGAAAAGCCCAGGTTTCAATGACATCACTCCTATGCCTCTATTCTTCTCGGCCACCAGAGGTCCCTTCAGTATTTATTTATCTTCAGCAGATGGTGAATGGATTTTCTCCTCTCTGAAGAAAATCTGAGGATTGAGAGGAAAAGATTGATTAAACGCTCGTGAATGATTACCTTGAGAAACACTCTCTGAGTGCAACGTGGGGGTCTCCACTAGGCTGCGGTCTTTTTTCAGTAGCCATAGGAGGAGGGAAAATTGGTTCAGCTCCACGCTGTTGAGCAGCCACAGAATTGGAAGGATTTGGAAAGATCTGGAAGAGTGCAGCAGCCTCACACAACCTTAGCACCCCCTTCATCCTCCGCTGTCCTGCTCTCTTCTGAAGATTGCAGAAGGCTCTCAGTGGGATCTGCCACCCAGCCATGTTAAACACAGTGCTGCACAGCCAGCCAGTAACACAGTTCCAGGGGATTAGAGCTGAGCCCGGCATGGATCCTCTGCCCAGTGCTCTCAGGAGGTGAGTATCAAGGTTTGACCTCGTCATTGTCCTTGTTGGGGGGGTTCCCGATTCCGTCTTCCTGGGACACAATTCGGGGTGGACCGCTGGTGACCATTGATGCAGTTTGGGGGTTTACCACTGTTTTCTGCATGCGTTAATAGCGTTTTTACCTATTGTGTGCCTGGTGGTTGCGTAGTCCTAACGCGCATTCTGCCCAAGTGGCTCCAACATCCGCTCCATCCCTAGTGCTTGTGATGTTGATTGCATAAAGGCGCAGTTAATGCACACCTTTGGGCCGCCGCAGCCATAGTGTGCACTATTGCGATACTTGCCTTAACTCTCTGTCTTCTCCCAGGAAACGTTGTTTGACCTATGGCAAGCAAGGGGCATCATCCACAGATTCTGGACTCGCTTTTCTTGCATTGCAGTTTGAGTCATCCCTGGAGGGCCTGCTTACTCCCTGTCAGCCAGTAGATAGAGTTAGTCCAAACTTGCTTGCCTCAGGGCAGAAGGTGATGATGACGCTATGGATAAGGATATATAGCCAGCCGGAGGATCTGGTGACCATGCTGTGAGCCGCTCGTCGTCCTCTAAGGGGTCTCTAGCCACTGTGTCCCCTGGTATTGGGGAGTTATGTCTGAGAGGAGAGCTTCTGGATGCCAGATTGCCCTACCTGGAATTCTTTTCCTTTTTGCAGCAGACCTGGTCCTTCTGGCATGGAAATTCAGACCCTGCAGCCTCTGGGTGCCCTTTGGGTGCAAGCTCATGTGGGGCAGGCTGAGAGTGAAAGCCCTGTTTGATTCTCGTTGGCTAAGTGTCCCTAGCAAGGAGTGCTCCCTTGGAGATGTGTAACAGCTGGGAGCTGTCTGGGATTTTGACTATGGCTCGGATTCATATGGCTCTGTACTGGGCTCTGATGTGGATGAAGAAGTACACTTGCCTTTAGAGGATTGTACAGAGGCCGGAGTGAAGTCAGCAGCGTTGATTACCAGCGTCTCATCCGCTTTGAACTTGATAGATGCTTCTGGCACAGAGCAGGAGCAAAAAGTAAACCCACTTCTTCAAGGGGTGTGAAAATCTACTACTGTGTTCCCGGATGTGATCAAGGATATGATCCGGTCAGAGTGGGACTCTCCCGCTTAAAGGGTTAAGGGTATGTAAAAAAATCTTCACTCTCTTGGAGGAGGAGTGCGTTGAGTGGTTTGGCATTCCCAAAGTTATGGCAGCTAACTTACGGACCACCATTCCTGTGGCAGGCAAATCGGCCTTAAAGGATTCTCTGGACCGTAAGGTGGATTCGTTGCTGAGGAGCCAGTTCACCATGGCAGCTTCTATTCTGCAGCTGGCGGTATGTACAGCCTGACGTCTCGAGCCCTGCTCTAGTGGATTCAGTCTCTTCCACTGGATGATACTGTCCCTCTTTTGGAGTCTGCTATGGCCTTCCTTTCTGATGCCATATATGACTGGGTATGCTTAGCGGCCAGGGATGGTGCCCTGATGATGTTGTGGTGGCTTTGGATTAGCTCTGGCACCGGGCAGCGGACACCTTTTCCCAAGCTCGATTGGCTCAGCTGCCTTTTAATAGGAAGCTTCTGTTTGAGGCCGATTTGGAAAAGCTAGTGAAGGACCTGGGCGGGACAAAATCTTGCCGACTTCTGGAAACAGGTCCATAGAGCCTGTGAAGCGGGCATGTGCCCCTTTCTTGGCAGCCTCTGCCTATCAACCAAGGGCACACTGGCCGAATTACCGGAGGTTTCAGGACTCTCGTTGTTATCAACCTGGAAAACTTTCTTCCCCTCTGCTTCTGGGCCTTGGACTCGTTCTCAGCTGATCCCTTCCAGAGGGAGGACCCTTCCGGGCTGCATAATAAAAGTTTGAGGGTCCATTCTCTGGTTCCTCTGGTTGGAGACAGGCTTTGCCTTTTATTTCAAGAATGGGCCTGAGTTACCAAGGATTACTGGGTGCTAGACGCCATTCAGCTTGGCTATTCAAAGAGCCAATTCTGAATGCTTTTATCATTTCCCCTTGTGGGTCTGCGATGCAAAGTGCTGTTGTGCGGACCAGCTTGGACAAGTTGCTACGCCTGAAGGTGGTGATGCCCGTCCTCTCCCGGATGAGCAGGTCAAAGATCATCTATTTTGTGGAGCCAACAACCAAAAAAAAGGACGGTTCCTTCTGGCCCATTCTTGTCCTTGAGGGGGTGGGGGGGTCAACGAGCACTTATGCCTCCGATGGAAACCTTGCGCTCCATGACTCAAGCAGTGTACCGAGGGGAGTTCTTGGCTTCTCTGGATCTGGCCAAAGCATATTTCATATCCTGATCAGGTGGATCGGCAGATGTATCTCTGTTTTTGCCATGCTTGGCTCTCACTACCAGTTCACTGCCCTCCTTTTCGGGCTGTCTACCACCCCAAGGATGTTCTCCAAGGTCATGTTGGTGGCGGCTGCAGCGCCAAGGGATCTGTGTCCATCCCTATTTGGATGACTGGTTCATCTGAGCCTATTCTCTTTCAGAAGTGGGATTCTTTTGGAAATCTTTGGCTGGGTGATCAATCAGGGAAAGAGCCACCTGTTGCCTTCCCAGTCCCTGGAGTTTCTGGAAGCATGTTTCAACACTTGAGTGAGGAGAATTTTCCTGCCAGAGGAGAATTCAAAAGATTGGGTGATCAGAGAACTAAATCAAGGGCATGCGGTGGATGTGATCTACCTAGATTTCAGCAAAGCCTTTGCTACAGTTCCTCATAGGAGGCTTATCAATAAGCTGAACAGACTGGGGATGGGTCCCAAGATGGTGAACTGGATCAGAAATTGGTTGACTGACAAACTACAGAAGGTGATGGTAAATGCAACTCACTCGGATAAAAGGAAAGTGAGTAGTGGCGTGCCCCAGGGATTGGTCCTGGGACCCGATACTATTCAATGTGTTTGTGAGTAATATTGTTGAAGAACTGAATGGAAAATTCTGTCTTTTTGCAGATGACAGGAACATTTGCAACAGAGTGGACTCCCCTGAGGGAGTGGATAACATGAGGAAAGATCTACAAAAGCTGGAAGGTCTAATTCTTGGCAATTAAAATTTAATGTGAAGAAGTGCAGTGTCATTCACTTGGGATGCAGAAATCCAAGGGAATTGTATGCGATAGGGGGCGAGAGGTTGGTGTGCACGGAGCAGGAGAAGGACCTCAGAGTGATTGTTTCTGGGGATCTCAAGGTGCCGAAAAAGTGTGACAAGGCAGTGGCCAAAGCCCGAAGGATGTTGGGTTGCATATAGAGAGGCATTACCAGCAGAAAGGAAGAGGTATTAATGCCACTGTACAAGTCACTAGTGAGGCCTCAGTTCAGTTTTGGAGACAATATCTAACAAAGGATATAAAAAGATTTGAAACGGTTCAGAGGAAGGCGACTAAAATGATTTGGAGACTGCATCAGAAGACTTATGAGAAGAGACTTGAAGACCTAAATATGTATATGCTAGAGGAGAGGAGGGACAGGGGAGATATGATACAGACCTTTAAATACTTAGAGTATCAATGAACAAACAAACCTTTTTCAAAGAATAGCAAGCTGTAAAACTAGAGGGCATAACGTGAAGCTGCAATGAGGTAAACTAAAAGGGTAACATCAGGAAATGCCTTTTTGCTGAAAGGGTGGTGGATGCTTGGAATGCCCTCCCGATAGAAGTGATGTGGCAAATACAGTGACAGAATTCAAAATGGCATGGAACAGACACGGTGGATCCTTTATAACAGGATAAAATCAAAATAAACTTAACTGTCTCTTATATCTCAACAAATAGGGGTGACCTGCATGGAGCAGTGAGTACACCCCTAAACAAAGGCATGGGGAGGGGTGTCCTGCATGGAGTGTCAGGTGCACCTATTCTTGCGACCTTGCTGGGCAGACTAGATGGACCATGCTGGTCTCTATCTGCCATCATATGCTATGTTACTATGACTGTTAGATTGCCTGAAGCTGTTCTTTGCGCAGCAGGCTCCCAGAGTCTGGGATTATCTTCGGCTCCTCGGATGGATAGCAGTGACCATAGAGATGATGCCGTGGACACATGCTCACATACAACCGCTCCAACAGTCCTTGTCAACTCGATGACCCTAAGTTCTGAGGAGTTTGCCTCAGGCTTCCACTCCTGTTGATGGTGAACGCCAGTCTGTGGTGGTGGCAGCAGCCCTGTCATCTTAGGAAGGGCATACCGTTGGACAATTTCTCCTGAATCCTGCTGACCATGGATGCCGGTCTCTTGGTATAGGGAGTCCATTGCCAAGACCATTCATCCCAGGGCTGTTGGAACTGCAGGGAAGTAGTGTGGCCCATCAACTGCCTCGGAGTGAGGGCCATCAGGTTCGATTTTCAGCATTTTCAGCTCCCGGTCAAGGGCCAGGAAGTTTGAATGTTTTCAGGTAAAGCCACGGCGGTGGCTTATGTCAATTATCAAGACAGCACGACGAGCACTGGTGTAGCTCTGTAGAGGGTTCTCCTGTTTGCCTGAGCAGAGAAGAACCTCCTAACCTTGCTGGCTCAGCACATTGCTGGGCTGGACAATGTGAAAGCAGATTTCCTGAGCCGGCACTCTCTGGAGACTGGGAGTTGAGTCAGGAGGTGTTTTAGTTGATTCTATACCACTGGGGTCACCCCAAATGGATCTGATGGCAACCCACTCCAATGCCAAAGTTTGCTGCTTTTTCAGTCACCACACAGAGATGGGGGTCCAAGGGTGTCAACACTCTAATCCAGCCTTGGCCAATTCAGGGACTGCTGCACATGTTTTCACGGTGGCCCCTGGTGGGGCATGTGATCTGACATATAGAATGCCACTTGGACAGGATTGTTCTGGTGGCACCGAATTGGCCGAGGAGAGCGTAGTTCAGGGACCTGATGTGGCTTCTGCAGGTGCCTCCTCGTCGGTTGCCTCCGTCCCGGGGCCTATTGTGGCAGGGACTGATCGTCCTGGAGGACCCAGCTCCCTTCTCGCTTACAAAATGGCTTTTGAAATGCGATGGCTAGTGTGTTAAGGGCTATTTTCCAGCAGTATTTATTTATTTATTTAACCAATTTTTTTTTATACCATCTTTCTACAAGTCAAGACTGTTTACATGTAACTCAGTGTGGTAACAGGAAACAAGTCCAACAGTAGTGCACAATATATTGCACACATTGAATATATTGTAAGAAATGCTTTTAACAAACTCTCATAAATGTAGACAAACTATCTACATGTTAAGAAGCAATAATGTAAATTGCTTACTGCTCAAGGTGTGTGTTCTCTGCGTGGAGATGCTGTGCTGGTTAATTGTTTGTTACTGGGTTGTATTCTGTTTTCAAACATTTTCTAAAGTCCTGCAGGATTTGAATGTCTCTTATTTGTGGTGGAAGTGAGTTCCATAATGCAGGGGCATATAGCAAAAAGGCCCTGTTATTGGTCCTTTGGCTGCATTTTGTTTTTTTTCTGTTGGGATGTTTAGCATGTTAAACATGCCCTGTCTTGTTGGTCTAAGCAGCTGCGTGTTGATATTAAAGCGTGCAGATTGAGAGCTGAGGTATTGTGAATGATTTTGTGCATGTTGTTAAAGACCTTATATTTGATTCTTTGTGATACAGGCAGCCAGTGAAGTTGCTTAGGAGTGGCGTGATGTGGGAATGGCGAGCTTGTCCTAGGATAATTCTTGCAGCGGTATTCTGTGCTACCTGCAGTGGGTATAGTGAGCTCTTTGGAATGCTTTGATATATTGTGTTGCCATAGTCGAGCAGTGGTGTTATTACAGCTTGACATATGGATCGGAAGTCGGTTGGTGAGAGGAGTGAGCGTAGGTTCTTTTTTATACGTAGCTTGTAGTATATTGCAGATGTTGTATGGTTTATGTGTGGAAGAAGAGTGAGCTGTTGGTCCAATGTTACACCAAGGTATTTAATCTCAATTTTGACATTAATTGTATGCTGTCCAGTGTGATTGTTGGTGGGTGGTGTGAAATACTGGTCTCTTGTGATATGTAGTAGCTCAGTTTTGTTATGATTTATGTTGAGGTTGTGTGCCTTGAGCCATTTAGACATTGCTACGCAGCAGTTGTTGAGTTTTGTGTAATCAGGACATATGTTTTATGCTTAAGTACAAAGTTGTTAAAATGTAAACCGCGCTGATGATAAAAGTGCGGTATATAAAAGCTGTTAAATAAATAAATAAATAAATAAAATTTGTAGCCTCTACTCTGCTCTATTCCTGGAAGAGGTTTACCATGCTAGCATATAAACAGATATTGTACCTCTAAGCACTGGTGCGGCGCAAAGCAATTGGCTCCTGAGGCAGCCAAGGTGTCCTCCCTGTTGGCCTTTCTACAGGATGGCATAGAGAAGGGCCTTTCCTTTTGCTCCCTGAAAGTTCAGGTGGCAGCTCTGGACTGTTTCTGGGGTCCAGTGGTGGGCAAGTCCTCTGGCCTTGCACCCAGATGCCTCATGTTTCCTCCAGGAGGTTCGGCATCTGCGTCCTCCCCTCCAGTCTGTGATCCCTTCCTGGGATCTGTTTCTGGTGCTCAGGGCCCCGATGGCAGTGCTTTTTTGAGCCGCTGCAGCATGCTACCTTAAATGATTTGGTGCTCAAGATGGTCGTCTTGGTCGCAGTTTGTTCCACAAGGCGGATTTCCGAGCTGCAGGCTCTGTCTTGCCGAGATCCTTATCTGTCCTTTTTGGGAGTAAAAATTATAGAGGGAGGTTGATTATGTATTATACACCACACATAGGACCATTGACCATGTGGGGAAAGGAAGGAAAAAGGGAAAGGAGGGAGGGGATAGAGAGAGAGGGAGGAATGAAGAAAGAAAAAAAGAGAGAGAGAGGAAGGGGGGAGTGAAGGGGGAGGGAAAGAAAAACATAGAGGAGGAAGGGGGAGTGGGAAAAGGGATGGGATGGGATGGGGGAAAGGAAAAGAAACCAGGGGGAAAGGGCAAGGGGAGGAAACGATGGGAAGAGGGAAGGGGGGGGGAGAGTGAAAGAAAAGAGGGGGAAGAAAGGTGGAGAAACTACTGGCTTCGCTGATAGAAATAATAAATAACAAAATTGACTAAAAATGGAATTAAAGGAACTGGCATACATAGAGACTCTTAAACTTATGTTAAATGGTATACTGAATAAATAATTTAAAATAAAAAAAAATGTTAATAATAACCTAAACAAAATAAAAACATTTCCCTAAAAACAGAAGGGTGAGGCGAACCTGTATGTGCTAAAAGACCACTAAAACCCAATTAAAGAAAACCAGACAGGTCCATGTCAAGATTAAGCCCATTAGGTGTTAGAAAGTCCAACATATGGATGTAGCGTTGTTCTAACCATAGCAGGACATTATCAAGGTCACCCCCTCTCCAATTGGGTTTTACCACCTTAATAACAAAAAATTTGAGATCAGAGATTTTATGCTGTTTATCGATCCAATGTTTGACAAGCGGTTTGTCTAACACTTCTCGTTTCAAACAGCTCCTGTGTTCAGTAACTTGTGTTCTAATGCTTTGTATGTTTTTTCCCACATATAACATTGGACATGGGCATATAAAGACATGGATGACTCTTTCAGTAGTGCAATTAGTAAAATCTTGCAGAAACCTTTTTTTTATGAAGTATGCAGCCTGGAAGATGCTCTTCCTGATAGCGATCACATCCACCAGGAGGATCAGCGAACTGCAAGCCCTCATGGTAAACTCGCCCTACACGCAGATCTACCAGGACCGAGCCACCCTCCGGACACATCCGAAGTGCGTTCCCATGATGGTGTCCGCCTTCCACATCAACCAAACCATCGAGCTGCCGACCTTCCATCGGCATTTCACACCACCTTGGAGGAGCAGAGGTTCCACACCCTGGACTGTGTCAGGGTCCTGCACATCTACCTGCACAGGATGGCACACCAGCGACCAGGGACACAACTCTTCGTCTCCTATACCCCAATAGACCGGGACGCCCTGTTGCTGTGGATCTCCAACTGCATTGCCTTCTGCCTAGACTAGGCAGAAGCCCAAACTGTGCCATGAGTGAATGCACACCAACTCCAGGCACTAGCCACCACCATCGCCAACATGCACACTGTGCTGGTGGCAGAAACCTGTGAGGCTGCCACTTGGTCTTCCATCCACACATTCCAGCCTTACTATTGCCTTGACCTTGAAGCGCTGTCAGATACCGCCTTTGGCCAAGCAGTCCTAGCCACAGCAGAGACTCCAACGGCAGAGGACCAATAGGTCACTTGGACACGCAGGGCGTGGCCAGACTGTTGAACATGTATTTGAATTGTTGTTGCACTTATCTTTGCATACCTTACTCATTGCTATATTGTTTCTCATCTTTGCCTTACCATGTGGGCCAGAGCCACAGGATTGTTGTTGCATATAGCATGTTGTGTTGCCTTGCATTTCCATAAGTGATGAGCGTCACAGTGTTGTTATTGCATGAGGAGTTTTCTGCACGTACCACAGTGTGGATTGTTTTGCATATGGTGCCATGGGCGCTACGTTCTAGAGTTATCCTACCTTTGCCTGTTGTGCCAATAAAAATCTTCTACCAAGGTTGAGGGCTGCACGACCCATCTTTTCCTACATGGCATGAATTCAGCCTCCCCCCATCCACCGCAGCACAGGGACGCAGTTGGGAAAGCATCAGGTGTGGCTGACTCATCCTGTTTGTCCTTGGAGAAAGCGAGGTTACTTACCTGTAACGGGGGTTCTCCAAGGACAGCAGGATAAGTCAGCCACACATATCCACCCACCTCCTCTGGAGGGGGTCGGCACTCAGCCTGGCTGCCTACCTAGCAGCTGGGTCTCAGCTTGGGACATACTGACTGGCTAGGGGTGGGCCAATGGGTTGGGCCTCTAGGGCTCATGCTCTCTTTCTGAGCTGTGGAGAGTAGTTCCGTGTATAGCACCATCAGATGTGTGGCTGACCTATCCTGCTGTCCTCTGAGAACCTCTGTTACAGGTAAGTAACCTTGCTTTTCTGCAAAGCTGAATATAAGAAATTTTAGCAATATAAGATTTAATATTGTGTAAGAGAGACAGGAGTCATATGTAACTCTGAAATCAGGTATCTTCTGAGCAGTGCAAAAAGTATAAAGATAGGTATGAACAAAAATGGTAAGAAGTGAAAGAGAAGCAGTAAAAGGGAAAATGAGAATCATATTCTTTCAGGAAACAACTGGCTAACTAGATAACCAATGGCTCTGAAATCCAAACAAAGAATCCCATATGGATTTCTGAAAGTAATTTAATTAATTTGCCAATTACCAGCAAATACTGCCTTCTAGTATGCCTGAGTTATCTCATACAAACATCTTGGTCAAAGACATCAGTAAAAGAAAACTGATTGATATCCATATTCAAATTAGTCTGAAATATTTGTTATTGATTTATTTAAATAACTTCTAAACATCTGAACTCTGAAGTTAGATTGATGGGGAAAAGAAAATTGGCTGATTATTTCAGAGAGAAGATTTGTCTCTTCATTAGAAAGCAGGACATGCTGACTTTATCCAAAGTCTGAATAGATAGCAACACGGAAGGCTGACTTGATTATTTATGCTCTGCATACTTATATCCATCTGTGTATTTGGTTATGACCTCAGTATTACAGAAAGGTAAGGAACAGAGTAGCAGTACTGGGACTCTTCAAAAATTTAGGTTGTATTGGTCCATTCTCTCCTTTATTTTACTACTACTAATCACTTGTATAGCGCTACAAGGCATACACAGTGCCGTACATATAGATTAAGACACTCCCTGCTCATCAAAGCTTACAATCTAATTCTGGAATTTGTTACCGGAGGATGTAGCAAAAGCTGTTAGTGTAGCTGGGTTTAAAAAATGTTTGGATAAGTTCCTGGAAGAAAGGTCCACAAACCATTATTAATGAGTATCCCGGAAATCCACTGCTTACCCCTGGATAAGCATTATGGAACCTATGTATCTTTTTGGAAACCTCAAAGACAAAGGGAGAACACCCCTCCTGCACTGTTCCTTCCACAGTGTTTTGTGTCCTGCTCTTTTCTGTGCCTGTGTCTTTTTGGGAACCTGCCAGGTATTTGTAACCTGGATTGGCCACTGTTGGGAACAGGATACTGGGCTTGATGGACCTTGATCTGAACCAATACGGCATTTCTTATGTTCTTAGGAAGCGACATCAGATGATAGATGGCATTCAGTTCATTTCCCTGTGCGAAAAATGAAACGTAAAAAAAAAAATCCTGTTTGTCTATACTGAGTACAGTACCTGTGACCTGTAAATCACAAAGCAGACTCATATAAGCAACACAGAGCTCTCATTTTTAAGTACCTTTATCTCTTGAGTCTTACATTAAATCAGCATGACTTCACCTCAGAGTATTGGAAGAACTCAAAAATGAAATTGCATATCTGCTTTTAATAATGTATAACTAATCATTAAAATCCTCTTCGGTATGTGAAAATTGAAGGGTGGCCAATGCAACATCAATTTTTTAATAGGGTACCAGGATGATCCAGGAAACTATAGGCCAATGAGCCTGATGTCAGCACTGGGCAAAATAGTTGAAACTATTATAAAGAATAAAATTATGGAACACAAAATAATCATAGCTTAAGGGGACAAAGCCAACATAGATTTAGCAAAGGGAAAGTCCAGCCTCACTAATCTGTTACATTTTTTGAAATCATGAATAAATCTGTGGATAAAGGTGAGTCAGTTGATATAGTGCTTTTGGATTTTCAGAAAGCATTTCACAAAATTCCTCATGAGTGACTCTTCAGGAAGATTATGAGTCATGGGATAGGAGAAAATGTCAAATTGCTTTCTGTGCCCTTCTATTGCTAACTCCAGACTTCACTCCTTTCACTTTGATGCACCTTACGACTGGAACAAGCTACCTGTGTCTATATGCCCAGTGCCTTCTCTGGCCCTTTTCAAATCCAAGCTGAAAACTCACCTCTTCGCTACTGCGTTTGGATCTTGATTCGCCTGATCTCCTTGTTTCTTTAACATTCCCCCTAGATGTATCCCTGTCTACACCTTCTGTGTTGTCTGTCTTGACTAGATTGTAAACTTTGATGAGCAGAGACTCTCTTACATGTCTGTGCAGGGCTGCGTATGTCTTGTAGCGCTATACAAATGCTCAGCAGCAGTAGTAGTGGTAGGATTGGGAATTGGTTAAAAGATAGAAAACAAAAGATAGGGTTAAATGGTCAATTTTCTCAACGGAGAAAGGAGAATAGTGGAGAACATCAGGGATTTGGACTGGGCTGGTACTTTTTAACATATTTATAGATGATCGGGAAATGGGAACAAGTAAGGTAATCATATTTGCAGATGAGGCAAAATTATTCAAAGTTATTAAAATGCATGTGACTGGTGAGAAATTGCAGGAAAGCCTTGTGAGATTAGGAGACAGGGCATCCGAATGGCAGATGAAATGTAATGTGGACAAGTGCAAAGTGATATAAGTAGGGAAGAATAACCCAAATTATAGTTACATGTTGCTAGGTTCTACGAGTACATTAGGAGTTATCACGCAGAAAAAGGATCTATTTACTGTATTTTTTTATTTTATTTAACTGTTTTTATAGACTGCTTTATCTTAAAGTCAGAGAGGTTTACAGAAGAACTTGAACTTTAGAACACAAAGTAAATTTAACACAGAACATGAGATAACATGAGTATAGTGGGGAAACATTTCAACAGACATTAACAGTTTTGCTCTGTGAAGTTTACTGTATATATAGTAGGATGGGATGCATTAACTTTGGCTACCAAAGTGCTCAAGGAAGAGATGAGTCTTAAGCTTCTTGCGAAATTCCCTGAGGTCAGCAATGGCTCGGATATTTGGAGGAAGAGCATTCTTGATATGTAAAGCGAGAGGGCTTGGTTAGAGATGCTTTGGCTGCTTTTGGTTTTTGGAGTAGGGATGGTGAATGTGTTCTGGTGCTTTGTGTAATAGAGATTGAAGGTAGTCTGAGGATAAGTTGTGGTATACTTTGAAAATGGTTAGTAGGATTTTGTATTTTATTCATCTTATTATCAGGAGCCAATGTAGCTGTTTTAACATTGGGGTTATATGCTCAGTCCTGAATGCGCCATATAGAATACAAGCTGCAGTGGTCTGTGCCATTTGCAAGGGGTGAAGATCATATTTTGATATCCCTTGGAAGATTACATTATAGTAGTCGAGGTGTAGAAACATTAGAACCTAGAAAACTATGTGGAAATCATGAATGTCCAATAATAATGGGCATAGATGTTGTAGTATTCTTATCTTGTGGTATACGAGCTTTATAGTGGTGGTAATGTGTGGTGGTAATGTGTGGTAGTAAGGTGTGATGGGGTCTATAGAGTGTTGCCAGTCTCTCTCCAGAGGGATTATCAACAGGCCCTTTTAAGGGAGCCTGCAGCCTGTAGTTCAAGGCTGACGGCATGGCTCACAAGGAGAGGTTAAAACCCCAGCAGATTGCAGGAGGGATAGAGGCCCATGGAGCCAGGAGTCCTTTCAAGGCAAGCTGTACAAAGGTAGGAACTTTAACTGGGCTGGAGGGTGTTTGAACAGAAAAACCCTTCCCACCGCACGCCACATTACCACATATGGTGGCAGCTTGGGGATTTTCTCTACCATGTGACTGAGGGTAAATCCACTTTCTTCCAGGGCTGGGCCTCTACAACAGGTCAAGGCTTTTTGTTTGTTTTTGTGGGCTAAGAAGACTAGCCTCACCCTAGTTAGGGAGCTTTCAGAAGGTTTAGTCAGTGCTGGACAAGCATCCCTTAGCATTCATCATCAGGAAACTGCTTTTTCAGGAGAAGCATTATGCGGTGATCGAGAAAGAGGCCCTCACTGTCAAAGAGGTGCTCGACACTTAAATACTGCCTGCTCAGCCACCCATTTACGCTGATAACAGACCACCAAACCCTCAAGTAGCTGGCTCAGCATAAAGAGTCTAATGGCCGTATTATGCAGTGATTCTTGAATCTTTAACTTTGCCAGTTCCTGTTCTGCTATAGGGCTGGTCGGACTCACCTGAACGTGGACTTCCTTTCCTGAGTGGAGGTCGCAGGTGAGGCAAGCACTCAATGGGGCATGGTTGAGTTGGGGAGGGGAGGTGTGTGATGGGGTCTATAGAGTTTTGCCCATCCCTTTCCAGAGGGATTATCAACAGGCCCATTTAAGGGAGCCTGTGGCCCAGAGGTCAAGGCTGGGAAGGCGTGGTTTACCAAGGAGAGGTTAAAACCCCAGCAGACTACAGGAGGGATAGAGGCCCATGGAGCCAGGAGTCCTTTCAAGGCAAGCCTACAAAGGTAAGAACTTTTATTGGCAAAAGAAGGAACTTTAACTGGGCTGGATGAAGGACCAGGAGACTCGCTTTGTGAAGGTGTCACAAACTGGGTCTGAATAAAACAAGTTTTGTTTTCTCTGAACTGCTGTCTGTTAGGTTTTTGAACAGAAAACCTCTTCTCACTGCATGCTATACTACCACGTACAGACAGTCGATGGTCTAGGGTTATGCCTAGGTAGCACATTTCAGGCACTTCTGGGACTTTTAAAGTCTTTGGTTTGAAAGCTGTATCTGTAGTGTTGCTCAGAACTTCCATTTTCTTGTAATTTATAGAAAGATTGTGCTTGGATACCCAGTATGTGACTGCACTGAAGCATCATAACAAGGAGATGTAATTGGGATTGGTGGTAGAGAAAGGTACATAGAGCATTATATTATCTGCATAGATGTGATAGTACATGGTATGTGTTTGTATAATTTTGCAGATGGACCGTAGGTAGATTTTGAATAGAAATGAGGATAATGTAGAGCCCTGCAGGACTCATAGTAACCTAGTATATGATGGCAGATAAAGACCATGGTCCATCTAGTCTACCCAGCAAGGTGGCAAGAGTAGGTGCACCTGCTGCTCCATTCAGGTCACCCCTCCCCATTCCTTTGTTTAAGGGTGTACCACCGCTCCGTGCAGGTCACTCGTATTTGTTGAGATAGCAAAACTAGTTAAGGTTATTTTGATTTTATCCTGTTGCTATAAAGGGATCCACTGTATCTGTCCCATGCCATTTTGAATTCTGTCACTGTATTTGCCCCCACCACTTCCATCGGGAGGGCATTCCAAACGTCCACCACCCTTTCAGTGAAAAAGTATTTCCTGATGTTGCCTTTCAGTATTCCCCCCTTGCAGCTTCATGTTATGTCTTCTAGTTTTGCAGCTTCCCCATCTTTGAAAAAGGTTTGTTTGTTCATTAATACCCTTTAAGTATTTAAAGGACTGTATCATATCTCCCCTGTCCCAACTCTCCTCTAGTGTATACATATTTAGGTCTTCAAGTCTTTTTTCATAAGTCTTCTGGCGCAGGCACCAAATCATTGGTCGCCTTCCTCTGAACCATTTCTATTCTTTTTATATTCTTTGTGGGATATGGTCTCCAAAACTGAACACAGTATTCCAAGTGGGGCCTCACCAGTGACTTGTACAGTGGCATTAGTACCACCTCCTTTTTGCTGGTAATTCCTCTCTGTATGTAACCCAGCATCCTTCTGGCTTTGGCCACCACCTTGTTGTTGTGTATATGAAGTAGATTTCCGTAATCCTACTTTCACTTGTTGTTGACACCCTGTTAGGTAAGATCCAGAACCATTTCAATGCTGTGTTGTATATTCCTAGAAATTGTAGGCGAGATGATGATAATACATTATGAAGAACTGAATGAAAAGCTGATCGATGTCCAGGAATATTAGGGTGGACCCTTGACCTTGTTTTGCGAAGCCCGTTATGAGTATATCAATGAATACTATGGGTTAAAAATTTGCATATTCGTAACTTTCCTAAAACTAGTTATATTACTTTATTTTATTATTTCAGAAATATTTAAGGAAAGTCTTGGGTTTTGCTGGTTAGGAAATGCTGGTATTGGATAATTTGTATTAGTTGCCTGGTAATTCTAATTCTCAACCAGGAAATCAGGGAGGACAGGGAGAGCTGACTCCATCAAATGCTGTCAATACTTTAAATGTCTCAGATTATATTGAGTCTTCGATGGATGAGATTTCCATTAGGGCTACCCTCCTTGTTTCATTTACTTCATTGATGGATAAAAATATGGTTATGTCTCTTTTCTTTAAAAAGAAAGTGGAGTTATTTTGTGGGCAGAAGATTAGTAAGGCGCAAGGCCTTTTTGGCCTTGAAGCCTTGGGTTTTGGCGGTTGGGGTATCTTTCTTTCTGAAGTACTCCTGCAAATCTCTGGTGATGTTTGGGCAGGATAATTATGTATTTTTTTATATAATGCAGTTAGAAAATGTTTTAAAGGAATATCAGGTAATATCGGTGCAAGATGTGGTTTGATTGTTTATATTGTAATGTTGGGGAGAATAGTTAAAAATGTTTTTTGTAATTCTTTGGTGGATGAGCAAATTTTTCTTTGTTTATTGGTATCAGTCTCTTCTTGACATGGGCTAGTGATAGTTTGTGGAAATTACAGATTTGTTATTGTATTTTCTTTTCCTGATGATTTGGATTGTAATAAATCTTCTGAAAATGAATACTATCAAGAGGGTCTTGACTCCATGGTTGGCCTGAAATCATGATGTTGTGGGTCAAAAGGTGCATGTGTGTCAGTATTGTCTTGGAGCTGGAGCTGTACTGCCTTTTCAATTATCTTTGTGAGGAAAGGTAAGCTGGAGATGGGTCTATAAGAACTGGGAATTTTTGTGTCCAGTAAGTTGCTCTTTAGTATTGGGTATACAGATGCATTTTTTAGGTCAGTAGGGATATAACCCTGTTTAAGTGACAGCTGGGTAATCTTGAGTAAGGTAGGGGCAAGCTCAGTTTGGGCTGTTTTGATCCAACTTTACTAGGCATGGGTCAGGTGGGGAGGTAGTGGTGTTGAAACTGATGATAATGCTCTCCAGTTGCTCCGGAGAGATTGGAGCAACTGGAGAGACGTGGTAATGAGATTGTTTTGTGGTGTTGGTCTTATAGTTGCCTTGGTGATGCTGTTTATGTAAGTCTTATTTTGAAAATAGTCAGCTGGTGTTTGTGGAGAGGTATTGCTGTCCCCTTTCTTTTGATTAGGGTCTTTAACACTAGAAGCCCCAAAGTGCGTCAATTGACGCAAATGCATCTTCGAAGTTGTATACCTATGCCACTGTTAGAACTATGTCAATCATGTTCCATGACTTTGTTAGCAAGGTCAAGATGTTCAAATATGTGCATCGAAAATTAATGACAGATGCACCACCTAGCAGGAAAATGAATTTATACCTAGAAGTCCCAAAGTACGTCAATTGACGCACTAAATTGTCTTGGATGCGTCAATTGACGTACTTTGGGGCTTCTAGGTATAAATTCATGTTCCCACTAGGTTGCACATCTCAATCACTGTTTACAGTTTTACTCCGACATTACAAACAATAAACACATGATGACGTCATGTAATGACATCACATACTGCACATATTTAACAAATAAGTGACTTCACATTAATTCACATCTGCATTTCATGCTAAACGCAGTCATCATGATAATCCGTCAATTGACGCACTTTGGGGTTTCTAGGTAAAATTCCTTTTGGGGCTTCTAGTGTTAACTAAAGATTTTACTATCTGAAATAGCTTTCTGGGGCAGTTTAATGAGTTAATAATCAGCTTGGTGTGGTATTACTATTTCTTCTTGTCTGTCATGTCCTTGTATTCTTGTAATTTTGACATATAAGTGCATCGATCGTCCATACTCTTTGATTGCCTCCATTTTCTTTCTATCTGTCTAAGCTTGTGCTTAGCATCCCTTAACACTGTGGTGTACCAAATTGCAATGTGGTGTTTTTTTGTGGTTCTGTTCATCCGTGGTGCTAGTGCAGCTTTGTCTATTCCATTCTAGCTATGAACTAAGGAGTCATTGTCATCTGAATCCTGATCAAGTTTTGGTATGACTTCATTTAAAAATAGCTGTTTGTCCAGATGTAGAAATCTATGATTTATTTTATTTATTTTTATTTATTTATTACAATTTCTTATATACCGCACTATTTGGTATCAGCGCGGTTTACATTATAACATAACGACCATGACAACAAACTGTTTGGTTTTACATCGAACAGGGGTCCAAACATGGATAACAGGGGTCACTATATAAATGAGATATTATTGGCTGTGATGGGGTATTTATATATGTATAAGGGTTCTGAGGGATTTAGAATGTGATTTAGAATGTGATTGTTCTGTGATCAGACCACGGAAGCTTTGTTAATAGGGCTGTCTTTTAGCATATTCTTAGGTGCAAAGATGAGATCCAATATGCTTCCTTTTTCATGAGTTGGTTTGTTGATGATTTGTGTGTACTGTAGAGCTTCCATAGCTGGTATGAAGGATTTAAATAATTTAAGAGAGGCTGATGAGGGAATTCAGTCACCTAATAGGAGGAACTGCTTGTTTTGTGTGATGTGTCCAGACTCTACTTCTAAGAGGGCAGTTAATTCCTCAGGTTTTGTGGCTGGTGATCTGTACGTCAATGTGGATCTAGACATCAGTGTGGGCAATACATTGAAATTTTCTACTTAGTGTGAAGTAGTGTCCAAAATTGCAAAACAGAATATTGCAAATCACTGAGTAACACAGTTTTTGTTCCTGGGTAGTGACTGTTATTTCCTAATTGCTTATAACTTAAAAGTATGGAAAATTGTTATTATTCTCATTAAACTTTGCTTTTGTGAACAGGAGATTGATATTTGTGAAATTTACATATTACCATTGTTAAAACAGGCTTACTTGTGCCTTTTTGTTCACACAAAATAAAAAAACACATGTAATACTTATATTTAAGTTATTCAAGAAAGACCATGAAACATTTAGAAATGAGTAGATTTTTGACATTTACGATTATATTGTAAATCACTTTCACAAATAAGCCCCCAGGTGTAGTCTCCCATCATGTTCTCGTTATACTGTCCTTGGTAGCGGCGTTCAAATTCCAGTATATCCTGGTGGAAACGTTTGCCTTGCTCCTCTGAGTATGCCCCCATGTGCTCCTTGAATTTATCAAGATGAGCATCAAGGATATGGACTTTGAGACATCCTATAGCCCATTTTGCCGTAATTCTTAAACAGAGTCTCAACCAGATCTACATAGTTTTCGGCCTTGTGATTTCCCAAAAAGCCACGGACCACTGCAACAAAGTTGTTTCAAGACATTTTCTCCTTCCTAGTAATCAGCTTGGGATATTCCGTGCACTCAAAAATCTTTTTTATTTGTGGTCCAACAAAGACACCATTTTGACCTTTGCCTCAGATAGCTTTTGGAAGAAGTCTTGAAGGTACTAGAAGGCTGTCGACTCTTTCTTTAGAGCTGTGACAAATTGCATAAAATGCCACAGTCTAAGCTAGCTTCAATTGTCCATCTTACCTTCCAGAGTTTTCTTGCAGTGCTCGTAAATGAAATGAGTCGCCCAGTGTTTGTCCTGATCCCCAACAGACATGCCGAAATATGCCTTGTAAGCCTCACACATCTTGGCAGATGCTTCCATGGAGTACTTTTTCGCTCTTGTCTTGATAAAATTACCACAGATTTAGCAAAATGCGTCTGCTGGATGCTTACAGCTTCTTGATGCCATGTCAGTCCACTTAAGAAGCTAGAATGAAAGTAAACTGATGTGCTTAAGACACGTGGTGTTGCTCACTCCTAGGTTTCCAGTCGGTAAGGAGGCTGCTGAATGACTATGCTCACTCCACGTAAATTCATTGTTTATATAGACACAAGGTGGAAGTGACATTATGACGGTCACCAAAAGACTTTTATTAAAAGTTCTCAAAAGTTAATCAAAGTTCCAAGAGTTTTGCAAAGTTATGGAATGCTCTAGAAAGTTCTAGAATTTTCTAAAAGGTACTCCAAGTTTACTTTGCACTAAATCTATCTAGAATGTCCTGCAAAATAGATAATTTTCAAAAATATCACACTCCTGGTCCCAAAAGCAATGTTTGTGGACCATAATTGCTATTGCCTGTGATTTTGAGACATAAGATCGGAAAAAAAACTCGTATTGCCCAGGAACAAGAAAAAAGTAAAAATTTGTTAAACAGTGTTATTAGGAAAGGAATAGAAAATAAAACAAAGAATATTGTAATGATTCTGCATCACACCATAATGCGACTGTACCTTGAATATTGTCTGTAGTTCTGGTTGCTGCATCTCAAAAAAACAGCAAAATTAGAAAAGATATAGAAAAGGATGACCAAAATGAAAAACAGAATGGAACAATTTCCCAATTTAATTTAATTTAATTTAATTAGCGAGTTTTTATATACCGCACCTTCCATTGATCAGTTGCGGTTTACATGGAACAACAGTAAACAGGCAAAGCTGCTTTTACAGATAACATTGTGAAACTACAAAGAAATTCAATTTTACAATTAACAGTTTGTTAACTATATACAAAGAACCAAATATTAACTATGTACAGGTATGTATGTTTTTGAGATCGTCAGTTTGGGGTTTTCTCATTTATTCCAGTTCAAAGCTGGGATATGTCAGCTGGTGAAGCTATCCTTTTTCCTGTTGAATAGGTGAGTTCGACAAGGATCCGTAGTATGTTGAGAATAAGTGAGTTTTGAGTTTTTTCCTGAACTCCATGATTTGAGGTAAGGATCTTAATTCCGATGGAGTGTTGTTCCAAATTATAGGGGCAGCATGAGAGAATGCTTTCTTGTTTGTTGATTTTTTGGCCTTTATAAATTCCTTTGGTGTTATAAGTTTGTTTAGTTGGTCTCGCCTTTGGAGATTATGATTGGGTTCTTTGTTAATAAGGTTGTTTAGAGTAAGAGGTGCTGTGTTGTTCAAGACTTTGTAAGTAGTTAAAAGAGTTTTATAATGTATCCGGCATTGAATCGGGAACCAGTGTAGATTCTCTAAAATAGGTGTTATATGTTGGAATGGTGGGACATTCATGATAGTCCTTGCTGCTGCATTTTGTGCTAGTTGGAGTTTTTTTAGATTTTGTTTTGTTATGCCTAGTAGGGTTAAGTTCGCAAAATCAAAATGGGGAGTTATTATAGCTTGTATTATACGTTGAAAATCCTGTAGATGCATTAGGGGGCGGAGTTGTTTTAAGACTTTTAGTTTAAAATAAACTTTTTTTGTTATATTTCTTATATGTGTGTCCATACTGAGGTGTTTGTCTAGTATTACTCCTAGGTAGCGTATTTCAGTTTTTATATTGATATCATTATTTTGCAGAGTGATGTGTGATGGGGGAATGAATGTTGTGTTTTTAGTTACTATTAGGGCTTCGGTTTTTGCATGGTTAATGAATAAGTTGTTTTCATTTAGCCAATTGTTTATTTCATTGAGGCAGGTATTAATAAGTAGTGTAGGAATATTAGGTATTGTGAATGGGACATACATCATTATGTCGTCCGCGTAAAGGTGATAGTGCACATTGAATTTTTTAAATATTTGACAGATGTGTTTTAAGTAAATATTAAATAGTAGCGCTGACAGTGCAGAGCCCTGGGGGAGGCCTAGTTCCTGATTGTAAGTTTTTGAGGTGAGGTTGCCAATTCGTACCGTTTGAGTTCGGTCACTTAGGTATGATGAAAACCAGTTAAGAACCGTGGATTTTATACCTATTTGCCTTAGTTTATTAATCATTGTTGAGTGGTGAACACTGTCAAAGGCGGCAGAGATATCAATGAATATGAGTAGGAATGCCTGTTTTGAATTATCGATACCTCTTACAAGGGTATCAATAAGAACTGTTAGTAGTGACTCCACCCCGTGGTGAGGGCGAAACCCATACTGTTGGTCATCCAGGGGAGCTGAGCTATCAATGTATTCTTGGGTCTGGATTTGTACTGCTTTTTCGATTAATTTAGCCAAAAACGGGATGCTTGATATGGGTCTGTAGGATTTAGGAGATGTTTTGTCAAGGGTGGAGTTTTTTAAGATTGGGCGAATCTGTGCATGTTTTAGTGCTGGGGGTAAGTACCCAGTTTTTAGCGAAAGATTTATTATGGGGAGTATGAATTGTGAGAGGATAGGTAGAGAATTCTTTATCCATGTTACTGGACAAGGGTCAAGGAGTGAGGTTGTTGTATTAATGTTTGTTATGATGTTCTTGAGTGCAATGTTAGATAGAGGTTGGAAGTCAGTCCATTCATCTGCATAATGGGTTTGAGAGAGGTAATTCGATTTTGGTAAGTGGGGGTGGGACGTGATTTTGTTCATGTAGTAGTTTGCCAGGTCCTGTGGGGAGATTTCTGTAATTTCATTGCTGGAGTTGTGGGTATTATTCGTTAGCTTATGAGCTATTGCGAATAGTTCTCTGGGTCTATTTATTGCATTGTTTAGTATTGAGGCATGGTAATTTTTCTTGGCATTGTTAATTGCATCCTTATATGAGTTAAGGAGAGTGATATATGAATCTTTGTTAATGGGGTTTTTATTTTTTCTCCATTTGCATTCAGCTTTTCTTAGATTTCTTTTCATTATGTTTAGTGTGTTATTGTACCAGGGGGCTTGATCAGATTTAGAGTGAGTGTTTTTCTTAGTTGCTTGGTTATTGGCAGCTGCATTGTTAATGACTTCGTGCCAGTTGGATACCGCTACATCAAGATTTTGTGGTGCAAAAATAATTTGGGAATTATCATGTCATCATATCAATTGATGAAAGGCTAAATAGATTATGGCTCTTCAGCTTGGAGAAGAGATAGCTAGAGAAAATGTGATAGAGATGTACAAAATCCCGAGTGAATTGGAACAAATAAACTTGAATCAATTGTTTATTCTTTCAAGACGTACAAAGATTGGGGGATGTGCCATGAAGTTATTAAGTAGTCCATTTAAAGCAAATAGGAGAAATATTTTTTTTCGCTCAACATATAATTAAGCTCGGAATTCAGTGCTGGAGGATATGGTAAAAGCAGTTAGTGTGGCTGCATTTAAAAAAGGCTTTGACAAGTTCCTGGAGGAAAAGTCCATAAACTAATATTAAAGCAAGGAATCTTGCTACATTTTGGGATCCTTCCAGGTACTTGTGAGCTTGATTGGCCAATGTTGGAAACAGGATACTAGGCTCGATAGACTTCTGGCCTAATTTCATATAGCAATTTCTTGTCGTCTTAACTGCAGAAATCACAGCTGTAATGGAACCACATATGTTTCCACTCAGAGTTGTCATTTGACAAACAAATAGCCGCAGTGGTATTGGCTACCTTTCCTATTCTACGCAAATTATAAATGCTTTGTCTATTTTTTGATACAGCCACCATGTCTATCTTAACATATACTCTCATTATATCTAGGTTAGATTATTGTAATTTATTTATTTATTTATTACAATCTCTTCTATACCACGCTATTCGACATCAGTGCAGTTTACATGGAACACAATTATCAGAACAGGAAACAGGTCTGATACCATCTATGCAGGTATTAGTCTTCAAAATTTTGCAGTCAGACAGCTATTAGCACATGCTTGTAAATTATCACCATGTGACCCCTTTGTTCATCAAGTGTCACTAGCTTCCAGTTCTTCACCAGATTCATTATAAACTATTGGTTCTAACTCATAAAGTGTTTTATTATGGGCTCTTCCTTGTATCTCTTCTTTGCAACCATTCCTTATGTACCCTCATGCATTCTTCGTTCATTACAACACTCGCCTAACCTAATATTCCTTACCGAGACCTGGTTGCGTGATGGTGAAGAGGTACTGCTTTATCATCGGCTTCCTCTGGATTATACAGCTTTTTTCACGTCTCGAGCATCACGATCCGGTGGTGGAGAAGTTCTTATTTTCAAAGATTCCCTTCATATTACAGAACTTTACTCTTCCTCCATCCTACATTACTCCAAATGTCTGCTTGTGAAGTTCCACTCTCATATTTGTTCCATATTTTGCTGGCCTATGTCCATTCTGTTGTGCCCTTCAACTCGTAGGAACACTACAATAACGGAAGCTTCCACAACTTTACCAGATTTACTCATTCTTGGTGATTTCAATGTACACATAGATGCCCTGTTCGTCCTAAGGATAAAGCGTTCCTCGCTCTGGCTGCTGATCTGTCTCTGCTCCAACATGTCCATTTCCCCCACCCATTGTGCCGGTCATACGTTGGACCTTATTATGACTCCTTCCTCATTCAGTCTATCCTTTTCTGGCGTTTCCAGCATGGTGCTTCCCTGGACTGATCATCATGCTGTCTGCTTTCAAATGTCCAGTTCATTTTCTGCTCTATCTATTTATTTATTTACAGTTTCTTATATACCGTGCTATTCCACATCAGTGCGGTTCACATAGAACATTTAACATACGCATTTCATAAGGATGATCTGCGTTTACAATAAACAGGTGGTACAACTTGGATTAGGAACGAGGGTAACTATTTACATCTGTGCCTTAGTAATTAGGGGGTCCATTTGTGCTACTTTGGTCAGCTCGATGCGTCGGTTCTAGAGGAGCAGTCATCAGGGTAATGCAGTAGGAAGAGGTGGTGTTTCAACACCTTTCTAAACTGTGTAAGATCAGTGACTGCCCGGATGCTGGGTGGGTCTACTATGAATAATCCTACTGGTTCTGTTCTTCGTTCTCGGAGACATATTTCTATCGATCAGTTACATGCATTCCCCTCCTCTGACCAGCTGTTTCCTACACATTTTGACACATTATCAGTGGATGAGCAAGTGGCTGCCTGGAACATCGCTCTAATAGAGGCACTTGACTCTCTTGCGCCTCTACTCCCTGCTCAACCTCCTTGCAAGCCTTATAGACAGGCTTGGTTTCACTCTGGTCTCCATATCCCCTGATGTCAGATGCATAGGGCAGAATGTATTTGGTGCCACCGGCGAACTCAGTCTTCCTCCATTGCATTCAAACAGGCTCACGCTACTTATAGGCAGGCTATTCTTACTGCTAAAAAAAAATATTATGATGCTGTTATTACTCGTTCTAGTAATCGACCAAGAAAATCTTCTCCATGGTGATGTCATGTTTGGTTCACCACCAAGCATCCTCCCTCCCCTCTTGTGGACCCACAGCTGATGATTTACATAGTAACATAGTAAATGACGGCAGATAAAGATCAGTATGGTCCATCTAATCTGCCCATTAAGATGGCAAGAGTAGGTGCACCTGCCGCTCCGTGCAGGCCACCCCTCCCCATGTCTTTGTTTTAGGGGTAAACCCACCGCTCTGTGTAGGACACCCCTGTATGTTGAGAAATTATATACATTTATTTTGATTTTGCATCTTATTTTTCTGATATCTGACCTTTGTGCAGAGCTTTGTCCACCCTGGTCTGAGTTTTTACAACCCTCCGCTGATGGCTTTTCCACTCCTCTGCTTCTATTACAACACCACAGATACTAAATCTTTCTCATGTCTGGTTGCATTCTAACCCCATCACTCGCTCTGCTCTCTCCAAAGCCATCACATCATCCAAGACCATGTGTATCTTGGATCCTATACCCTCTGTCTGGGTTCCTGAGCCTTCCTTGGCTTTAATCTCCAGGAACAAGCAGGAATGAGTCTTCACATATGGGGTATTGTCGGTACCAACGGAGCCTGCGCGGGAACGCTCCCCAGCGTCCAGTAAGAAAGCTTTTGGGAGCATCCCACAGCGCCTGCGCGCTGCCTTCCCACCTTTCCCAACCGCCTCTCTCCAGTTCTTCTTTTCCGTGGAGCCAGCAGGTCGTGTTCCTGTCACCGCAGAAGGAGTTCTTTATTTTTTTCTTTATTTTTCTGTGTCGCGTCTGCCTTCTTCGACGTCAGACCGGTACCGCCGGTCTTTTCTTTCTTTAAAAAAAAAACAAAAAAACTTTTCTTTCTTCAACTGTGCATTTTAAGTTTGGGCCTTAGGCCTGAATATTTTTCTCCTCATGGAGAAGCCTGCTTCCGGGTTCAAAAAGTGCACAAAATGTGGCGGTACTATTTCTGTCACCGACACCCATGATTGGTGTCTAAAATGTTTGGGTCCTGACCATTCCATCACGGATTGTGTGTCCTGTACCATGATGTCTAAAAGAGGTCGGCAGAACCGAGCAGCCAAGCTCAGTACCCTGTTTCCCTCTGATGCAGCCTCGGTGGCATCGACGTCTTCCAGGGCTGCTTCTTCCTCCCATGGATTTCAGGTAACCAAACATAAATCTAGCCGGTCCTCGAAGGGCAAATCTCCCTCTAAGCATCGAGATGCCTCCGGGCTTGTCCTTGAGGATTCCACACCGGCAAAATTACCCCGGCGGGAAGTTCCGGCTTCCAAAGCATTATCTATGGGGTCACAGGTTGACATCGATGGCTCGGCCTCGACCGATCACCTGTTGCCGTGTTCTGGGGTACCGGTGGCCTCCACTGGTACCGACATCCAGACTCTGGTGGCGTCGATGGATCAGAAGATTCTGTCCATGCAGCGCACCCTAACGGCGTTTATGCAGGCTTCGACGCCTCCGGTACCGCAACAATCTCCGTTGCCGGTACCGACTCCGGCACCGGCATCGTTCCCAGTGCCGGTACCGATTGCATCAACATCGGCTTCGGTGTCTACTGCAATGGTACCCTGTCCTATGATGCCCATCGGTACCAAACCGGTACCGCTTACTCCCGATGTCGATCCCACTCGGTACGCGTATCGGGCTTTACAGGAGCATCCAGACAGGCGATACTTCGATTCCTACGAAGACTCTGATGAGTCGGAGGCTTCTGTCAAGGCACCCTTCTTCCTCAGGAGTCTGCTTCTCCAAAACGAAGAATGTCTCCTCCAGAAGACTTGTCTTTTCAAGACTTCATTAGGGAAGTGGCTAGGAGCCTCTCCATTACAGTGGCCCCTGAGTCAGAGCCTAGAGCCAAGCAATTAGATATTTTGCAATATCCTAAGGCTCCTAAAGAAGCAGCTACCTTACCTATTCATGAGATTCTCTATGATCTCATGTTGGGCATGTGGGAGACTCCTCTCACCACCTCTCCTCATTCTCGTAGGTTAGACACCATGTACCGTGTCCCTCCTTGTCCTGGCTTTCATAAGACTCAGCTTCCTCACCACTCTATTGTGGTAGAGTCTGCCATGAGGAAAATAAAGAGTGCAAAGAGACACTCATCTAATCCTTCAGGACGTGAATGCAGGACCCTAGATGCTTTTGGCCGAAGGGTTTTCCAAGCTAATATGCTTGCTGCCAGAATCAACTCCTATAGTCTCTATATGGGGATGTTTCTAAAAGAAGTCACAGATCATCTGCAGACTTTAACTCCTTTTATTTCAGAAGATAAAAGGCAGGAATTTCTCACTTGGCTCAAACATGCCCAAGATGTTTCCAAATTTTCCAACTGTGCAGCCTTTGACTCTTTTGAGTGTGTAAGCAGAGCCTCGGCTATTGCCATAGGTGCACGCAGAATTGCTTGGTTATAGGCCTCTGATTTGGAACTCTGGGTTCAAGATGAGTTAGGAAATCTTCCTTGTACAGGTGAAAACCTTTTTGGCAAGGATTGGCAAGCAAAGGCCACTCAGATGGATGCTGAGAACTCTGCTTTGGATCGACTTTCAAAGTCTACCTCTGCTCCTGTTAAGAAAAGATTGTTCAAGAAGACATCTTTTTCTAAAAAGGGAAGATATTATCCTGCTTATGGTCAGCAGGCATCTTCTGCAGGTCGTTTTGCTGCAAAGCGTCAGCAGCCACCTAAACAGGCCAAGTCAAAGGCTGCCAGGCCTGCCACGGCCCAGCAGCCTCAGCCTCCTCAGGGCTTTTGACTTGCAACTAGAGAACTTAGCCTTACTAGCTCTGAAAGAACCAGAGCCCCTCACCATTCCAGGAAGGTTGGCTTACTTTGCTCCCAGATGGGAGCAAATCACAGCAGAGCAATGGACCCTCTCCATCATAAGGGAAGGGTACACGCTTCATTTCTTAAGCCTTCCTCCTCACACTATGGTGAAACAGTTCAATTCTCCAACATCTCTCCTCAACCTTCTGGGTCAGGAGATTGCTACCCTTCTTGCCCAAGGGGCAATAGAAGAAGTACCTCTTCTTCAACAGGGCTCAGGGTTCTACTCCCCCTTCTTTCTTATTCCAAAGAGAACAGGGGGCTACAGACCCATATTAGATCTCAGAGAATTGAACAAGTTTCTATTCAAGGAGAAATTCAAGATGATTTCTCTAGGTGCTCTGCTTCCATACCTTCAGAGTTGGGACTGGCTTTGTTCTCAAGATCTCAAGGATGCGTACACCCATGTCCTCATCCATCCAACACACAGAAGGTTCCTTCGGTTCCTTTATCAAGGAAAGCACTATCAATACAGAGTGCTTCCTTTCGGCCTGGCCTCTACTCCAAGAGTGTTCACGAAATGCATGGCAGTAGTAGCTGCATTTCTGCGCATTCTAGGAATATTCGTATTCCCATATCTGGACGACTGGCTCATTCGAGCTCCATCCCAGTCAGAGGCCCAGACTTGCCTAACCTGCACAATGCATGTCCTTCAGTATTTGGGACTGGTAATAAACATCCCAAAATCCAATCTCACCCCTACTCAGTCTCTGGAGTTTATAGGGGCCTTGCTGGATACCACAACTGCAAGGGCCTATCTTCCTCAGGCCCGTTGCCTACGCTTGGTGCAGTTAGCCTCCCAGATACAGTTAAAGTCCCATTTAACTGCTCGAGAGATGTTACAACTATTAGGCCACATGGCATCCACTGTGCATGTGGTTCCATATGTTCGCCTTCACATGAGGGCAGCTCAATGGACTTTGTCCACCCAATGGACTCAGGCATCAGGTTGCCTGTCAGACAAAATAGCAAACACCAGTCGTCTTTTTTGGTCTCTCCAGTGGTGGAAGTCCTCTCCAAATCTGTTGCTGGGGGTCCCCTTTTCAGCAGTCGCTACCCCAAGCAACTCTTACAACAGATGCTTCTCGAATGGGTTGGGGAGCTCATCTGCAGGATCTCTCCACCCAGGGCATCTGCTCTCCACAGGAGACTTCTCTGCATATCAATCTCTTGGAACTCAGAGCAATATTCTTAGCTCTCAGAGTGTTCCATTCCCTGCTCAGCTACAGGACAGTCCTCATCCATACGGACAACCAAGTAGCCATGTTCTATGTAAACAAGCAGGGCGGGACTGGCTCTCTGTTGCTTTGCAACGAAGCTTTGCGTCTGTGGGCCTTCGCCAGAGAGCATCACATCCATCTTCTGGCAGTATATCTTCCAGGCGTTCAAAACTCTTGGGCGGACAGACTCAGTCGAGTTCTGCTTCCACATGAGTGGTCCCTCCACATGGACCAGGTAGCCAGGATTTTTCGAATTTGGGGAACCCCGGACATAGACCTCTTTGCAAGTCCGTGGAATGCCAAACTTCCCCGGTTCTGTTCCAGAATTCCGTGTCAGGGAGTTCAGGCCAAGGATGCCTTCTTCCTTCACTGGGGTCAAGACTTCCTTTATGCCTTTCCACCCATTCCCCTAATTCCCAAAACACTATTCAAGCTTCAGAGAGATCGAGGGACCATGATCCTCATAGCACCACATTGGCCACACCAAGTGTGGTACCCTCTACTTCTGCATCTCTCTCAAGCTCCTTCCCTGGACTTGGGCTCTGCACCAGACCACCTATCCCAGGAAGAAGGAATGTTGTGGCACCCAAACCCCCAGTCTCTCCATCTCAGGGCTTGGTTGCTGAGGGCCTAGACCTTCAAGATTTCATCTCTCTCAGCAAGTCAGAGATGTTAGTCATGCCTCTAGAAAGCCTTCTACTAGATGTTCCTATGCTTTCAAATGGAAAAGATTTACCATTTGGTGTTCAGGGAAGGGTCTTAACCCTCTTGCAATACCTCTGAATTCTCTACTAGAGTATCTCCTGCATCTATCCCATGCAGGTCTGAAAACGAATTCAGTAAGAGTCCATTTGAGTGCTATTGCAGCGTCCCTAAAGCCTCTCAATGGACAACCTATTTCCTCTCATCCTCTTATAGCAAGATTCATGAGAGGCCTTCTTTTAACTAAACCTCCCATTAGACCACCTCCAGTGACATGGGACTTAAACTTGGTTCTTGGCCAGCTTATGAAGCCACCCTTTGAACCTTTAGCCACCACCTCTTTGAAATTTCTTTCTTGGAAAGTTATTTTTCTCATTGCAGTCACCTCAGCACATCGCATTAGTGAGTTGCAAGCTTTGGTGGCTAATCCACCTTATACAAGGTTCCATCATGATAAGGTAGTCCTCAGGACCAATCCACACTTTATGCCTAAAGTGGTCTCGCCTTTTCATCTGAACCAAGAGGTATATTTACCTCTCTTTTTTCCAGAACCTCATGCATCAAGTGCAGAGAGGAACCTTCATACCTTGGATTGTAAGAGAGCTCTCGCTTTTTACTTACAAAGAACACAGCAACATAGAAAGTCTTCTCAACTCTTTGTTGCTTTTGATCCTTCTCATTTAGGACTTCCAGTCTCTAAGAGAACACTGTCCAACTGGATTGCTCAGTGTATTTCTTTCGCCTACCAGAGTAGGAACATTTCTCTGGAGGGCCATGTCACAGCTCACAATGTGAGAGCCATGGCAGCCTCAATGGCTCATCTAAACTCTGTGTCCATCGACCAAATCTGTCGCGTGGCCACCTTGGCCTCGGTTCATACCTTCACAGGCCATTACTGTTTGGACAAGGACTCCCGCCGGGATGCCTCGTTTGGTCAGGCTGTTCTCAAACACTTGTTCCATTCCTAATCAACTTCTACCCACCTACCCTGGTCGGATGCCAGAGATCCATGGGGGGAGGTAGAGTCCTTTTCAAGGACACACAACCTGGGGGTTTCTCCCTGGCATCTACAGCTAGGGAGTCCCCATATGTGAAGACTCATTCCTGCTTGTTTCTGGAGATAGCACATCTACTTACCTGTAACAGGTGATCTCTGGGAACAGCAGGAATAAGTCTTTACAACCCACCCACCTCCCCTAGGAGTTGTACCTCTCTATCTTTCCTTTCCTCTTTCTCTCTCTGTCTCAGCTTTAAAACTCGAACTGGAGAGAGGCGGTTGGGAAAGGCGGGAAGGCAGCGTGCAGGCGCTGTGGGATGCTCCCAAAAGCTTTCTTACTGGACGCTGGGGAGCGTTCCCGTGCAGGCTCCGTCGGTACCGACGATACCCCATATGTGAAGACTTATTCCTGCTGTTCCCAGAGATCACCTGTTACAGGTAAGTAACTGTGCTTTACTCGCCATTCTCCACATTTTCAATAATAATCTTGCCACAGGAACATTCCCACAATGCTGGAGGCATGCCATCATCTGTACTCTTATAAAGAACCCCCCTCCATGAATTCCTCCCTTCCATCAAACTTTCACCCTGTTTCAAACTTACCTTTCCTTTCAAAACTTCTGGAAAGACTTGTTTTTAACCAGCTATCAACACATCTCACCCAGACTAAATTCTTACATCCTTGCCAGTCCAGCTTCAGAGTAGGTCACAGTACTGACACCATTGTTGTTTCTGTTCTGAATGAGGTACGTACGGCATTGGATAAGGCGATGTTTCGCTGGCTGTCTCTTTGGATCTGTCATCTGCATTTGATCTCATGGACATTCCCTTTTGCTTACTAGACTCTCTTCAGCGGGTTTGAGTGATTCTGTGCTTCAGTGGTTCCACTCTTTTCTTTCTTCCCGGTCGTTTCATATGTCTTATCAGGGCTCTGATTCTTCGACCATACTTTGCACTGTGGTGTCCCTCAGGGAGCTGTTCTTGTCCCTTTCCTTAATGTTTTTCTGTCACCTCTCGCTACCCAGATCCGGCCGTGAATTAACACGGCCGGACACAGTGGGCGCCGGCAGGCCGAGGGTTAAACCTTGGCAATGGGTGGGGGGGGGAGGGAGGAGGAGGAGGGGGCGGGCGGTGGTGCGACCGGGCTATAGAAGTGCCGGTCCCGCCGCGGCTCGCCCTCTTTTTTTCACTCCTCCCGCCGGCCGGCACAAGCAGGCAATCACCCGCCCATCCCGCCCCAAGGTGTTAGGTATAGTCACGGCATAACGAGAGGGGGAGGCAGAAGTGATAGGGACCACCCTTTCCAGAGAGAGCACAGCCCAGACATGTAAAGGGGGAGCGGGGCATAGAGGAACTGACGTGTCCCCCCAATAGGACCCAGAGTGGAGGCAGCAGCAGTGTATTGAGGGCCTCCCGACGTCTTCGCGGCGGGAGAGACGTACACGGCGATTAGCAAGGTAGCCCTGCTCAAGCCTTTGACGGGACTTGGGCAGAGGTAGATGTGTACACTGCCGCAAAAGAGGAACAAAGCTGTAAAGGGCTTGTCTTCAAAGACAAGCGCTCATTAACGGCGCTATGCTAATAGGGACTGATGGCAGTGGGGAGAAGGCTGAGACGGCCAGTTTTCCAAATATCCCTGCCGGACGTCGAAGACCGGGGATAGAGCGGGCTGTGCCTCTTGAGAAGTGAAGATAATAGGTTGTTGTTTATTTCTGAGATGTATGTTTAAATTGTAGTTCAATGTTGTATATTGCTAGGCTTGATTATGCTGTGGCCAACAGTTTTGATACTGTAATTCCAAAAGTTGTGTTTCAATAAAGTTTTTGCATTTTGGCGCAGTCACTGTACAGTATCATTATTCAGTCAATGATGGGGGGGGGGGGGCGGGGGAACGGGAGGGAAGAAGGGTAGCACCCGAGGCCGACATGCTGGTCGCCTGGCTGTGATTCAGCAGCAGCAGGGTGTCTCTGTGTACTTTTATGCAGATGATATTCTGCTGCTGTTCCGTATGAATGCTGCTTCTCCTGATCTTTCCACTGTTAATACCTGTTTGGCAGCTATTGCATCCTGGCTTCATGACAGTCATTTGAAACAACCGCCACAAAAACTTCTGCATTTTGGCTCTCAAATCCTTTCTCTCTGCCTTCTGTCAGCCCCTCTCTTAATGAGCTACGCATTTCAACTGTCACCCAGCTTAGATATCTTAGATTCATCTCTTTCCGTACTGAAACGATGCTCCTACACTTACAACAGATCCGTGCCATTCATTCTTTTCTCTCTCCATCATCTATCACAACACTTCTGCTTACTCTTGTTATCGCTAAGCTAGACTATTGCAACATCATCTATCTCGGTCTTCCTCATTCTCAGACTAAACGTCTCCAGTCAGTGCAGAATAAGGCCATACGATTACTTCATCACGCATCCAGATTTGATCATGTTACCGCACTTTTCATACAATCACATTGGCTTCCACTATCTCACCATTCCCAATACAAGCTGCTTACAGTTATTTATAAAGTTCTTCATTCTGATATCCTCTCATATCTTCCCTTCTTCTTAGGTCTGTGCATGCAAATTGGATATACCTACCTTCCCCTGTGCAGGCCCGGTTAGAACAGACCCGACATTCTGCCTTTTTCTTCTTGGGCCCATCATTATGGAATTCCTTGTCATCTGATCTTAGACTGGAATCCCTAAACTCAAAATTTAAGACCTCCTTGAAAACATATCTGTTTTCCATTGCCTTTGACCTCCCCACTGTTCCTTAATCTCCTGCTGTCTCAGACGGTTTATACAGGCTCTCAAGACTCTGCCTCCTTGTGTCCTGACCCTCATTCCTTCTTTTCCTTGTTATCTTTCCCTGCTTTTCCTTCTCTTATGCTGTCGTGTCAATTTTTTATGGCGTTCTTTTCTTCTTCCAAATGATGTTTTTATTGTACACTGCTTTGGCGTGACTGAAAGGCGGTAGTATATCAAATGTCTTAATAAACCATAATAGGCTTTTCTTTCCCTCTGTCTCTAGTGTTAAATATGAATCTACCTGGCAACCTGACTATTTTTCTATCGTCCCATGCTTTGTAATCTGCTACCTTCTCTTTGGTTGAAGTCTTCTTATAAAAGATTTAAAGCAGCTCTAAAGACCCATTTGTTTACCATGGCCTTTCTGTGTTTTTCTTTTATGTCTGGTTTTTTTTATCTTTCCAATGGATTTCTTTTCTTTTAAGAGTTCTTTTTAATTTGTAAACTGCTTTTTAGTAATGAAAGGCGGTATTTATTATTTATTTTTTTATTACATTCTCTTATATACCGTGCTATTCTGCATCAGTGCGGTTTACATTGAACAAACTGAAATTACATTGAACAGGGCATTATAACTTGGAGATAACTATTTTACAGGGAACATGGGCTATGGAGGGTTAAGTGGCTTGCCCAAGACCACAAGGAGCACCTGTGGGACTAGAAACCCCAGTCCTTCCGGCCCAAGGTTGCTGTTCTCTAGTGGGATTTGAACCCCCGACCTTCTGGCCTGAAGTACCTTGCCCTAACCACTAGGCCACTCCTCCACTCCACTTGTATATCAAATTCAGTAAACCAAAGCCATAAACTATACGTGCAACCGTGCTTCACCCAAAACCTGCCACCAAACACAATTTTTTGTTTGTATTATTAATGATCTAGAAACTGCTTTGGTGTCACTAATGAAGGGCGGTACAGCAAATACAAATAAACATAAACCGCACTCGAGTTGCATACAGGTACAGTACATGCATTCTTATCACAGCTTGTACTTGTATGTGGGCAATAGTCTTATATATGGCATTTTACATGTGTTTACTGGCGCATAGGTGCAAAAATTCCTTTATAAAATTACTCCTAATGTCCTAGACTCAGTATAATGCATACATATATAAATAAATGCAGCTCCACAAGAAAAACCTGTTTAGTCAGATGAGTCTCACTTAAGCCACTGGTTCAGATTTTCGCCCTTTCTCATTTCATTTTTTGTTAATGGATGGTCTACCTTCTTGAGGAGTTTGTAGGGAAAAATATATTAATTTTGTTTGCTTTATTTATTGAGATATATTCATCGCTTTTTTGAAGAGATTCACCCAAGGTTGTGAACAGCAAGGATAGCTTAACCTGAACAACTTATATTGTAGAAACAGTAGAACAATGACACAATTAGGTAAATCTGAAGATTATGCAAATGGAATCCTATTAATAGAAATAATATGATAGTGTAGTAATATACACATTAAAATAGCTTGGTAGAACGTTCATCTAACAGAAATAACATACAATGTCAGCAGAATACAAAAAATGTGTTCATTTAACAGGTTTTATATACTGCCTTCTCCGTCAATCAAAGCGGTTCACATAACAACAAATAAGTACATTACATATAAGAAAAAAGGGAGGAGGCATGCAGGATACAAATACTACTACTACAACAAAGCACTATGTCCTAATAGATAGTCTCAAAGTGATTTCTGAATAGAAAAGTCTTTAGCTGCTTCCGAAAGTCCTTAATTTCTGTAACAGCTCTCAGGGTATCTGGGAGACAGTTCCATAGTGCAGGTGCTGCAAGTGACGGAGCCGTTGCCGAAGTACAATGAATGGTTTTGGTGTATGAAGAAGGAGTCTTTATAGTATCAATAGTACTAAGCCTCCTAGGTCTGGTATTAGAGTCGAGAATGATGAGAGACTGTCAGCAGATAAGTTATGTTTAATTTTAAAGGTATTTAGTATAGTTTTGAAACCTTAATACACAACATAGTAGAACATTTAAAGGAAACATAATAGGCAGTAGAGGGGGGAAAAGCAGGTGGGACATAAGAGACAGACAAGATGAGTAAGACAAAGGCATTTAGAGAAATCAAAGTGGGTGGTTAGATTGAGGTAAGTTATATATGTACAGTTGAGTGATTGGATAGTCACTCACCACAGCCATATTAAAGGCTTGAGAGTAGAGTCAAGTTTTCCCTTGCTTCCTTGCATAGAGAGAGTCTTGAGTTAAGCATAACCTGTCTGAGGGCTGCTCCTGAGAAGGCCCACTGGCTTGTGTCACATTGCAAGATTTCCTTTAAGAGTGCAGTTAGAGAGCAAAATATTAAACTTAGCTAGAGATAATTTACGTGTTTCTGTGCTCTTTCATTAAAACAAAATTTATGACTACTTTGTTATTCCATCTTAATGTTTGTAAATCCCTTATATTTGGTGAAAACATTTTTGAAATAATATGTGATTTCTCTTTTTTTAGCACAAAGGAAAACCAGTTCAGTGTCAGTATACAACCTCTTGTTGGAGAACTGCTCTTGCCTGTGACCATGACAGAAACAGATTTTAAGAAAGAACAAGGTAAGACTTGATTTCTTGTTTCCCCTCCTCAAATTGCACTTTCTTTTACTGCAGGTAAAATGTAGACCTTTTTATCCCAAGCAACAAGTATATTTTAGGGTAATTTATATTTTTAAGTGTGCATGTAAGTTGGCATAAACTTGTTTTCTATTAACTCTGAAACAGGATTTAATTTGTAGAGAAAAAAGAAGTGGAACTGTGGGTAGGGCAAAGGCCAGAAGTGACCTGTGGAGGTGGAGCCACGGCCAGAATTGTTTCAACCTTTGCCCCTCCCCCTATTTCTGCACTGGGTCTCACAGCCCTACTCATACTCTTCACCTTGTTCCTACTCTTCTCTTAATCTCTGGTCAGTTTCTTAGTCTCCACTATCCCCCCAGGCAACTTCAAATCCCCACTTGTCCACCTTACCCAGTCCCTTCCCACTCACAATCCTATCCAAACCCCGAGTCCCCATTTACATGCCCAATTCCCAGCCTATGTTAGTCTTTATTCTGTTTTCTCACCCAATCTTTGATTCCCCACCTAAACCCAGGTCCCCGCCCGCCCATGTCCCCAGTGTTACCTATCTACCTCCTGCTCCAATACTTATTAACCCTTCCTTTCCTCCTCCTTATCCCAGCATCTGATCTTATAATAGCCTGCCCTCCCTGTCTTACTCTCCCTTCACCCTGACCCCAGCATTTGTTTAGCACTAACTCCCTTTCAGTATCAGGCCCCCCAGCCCTAAAATTAGCCCCCTCCAGTCCCAGTCCCCCTGCAGCATAAATCAGTTTCTATTCCTAGTCCCAGTATCAACCCATGCTTGGTCCCATCCCCCCTGCAGCCCTAGTATCAGCCTATGTCCAGTTCCAGTCCCCCCCACCCCCCGCAGCCCCAGTATCAACCCATTTCTAGCACCAGTCCTCTCCGCAGCCCCAGTATCGGCCCATTTCAAGTCCCAGCCCCCCAGCAGCCTCAGTATCAGACCATATTGTCTCAATCCGCACCCCCCCCCCCCCGCGGACCCAGTATCAGCCCATGCTCGGTCCCCCTAGACCCAAATTAGACTATTTCCAGTTATAGTTTCCCCCAACCCCAGAATCAGGACATTTCCAGTCAGCCCCCTTCCCAGCATTGGCCCTCTTCCAGTCCCAGTCCTCTTTACCACCATCAGCCCATTTCCATTGCCACAGCCCCTTTCCAGTTCCTCTTCTACATTAGCTCCCCTAATCCCAGCCTCTCCCCATCAGCTCTTTTTTTTTTTTTAATTATAAAAACTTTTTTTTAAACTGCCTCTAATGTTTCGATTGATTTTTACGTTTTTTGGTGCGCTGAATCCAAATCTGGTAACCAATTTGCTCCATCACGTACAGATTTTTTGCTACATTGGGTTAGCAGTTTGAGGTGAACGTTTCAGATTGAGTGCGATCGAGATAAAAGTTTCTTGGATGAATTCTTTATACTAATTGTTTAGTAGTTATTCAAATAAGAATAAAGAAAATTGTAACAAGGCAGCACATAAGAATAGAGTAATGTCAACAAAACACACTGTGATGGTAGCAAAATTGTCTGCACTTAAAACAGCCACATACATGTGCACAAACATTGAGCATATAAGAGTGAGGTTAGACACAAAGCAAAGCAAAGAAATGTGCAAAAAATGTTGTACAGGTATGTATGTAAGAATAGAAAACGCAAACCGCACCATTGCAATACATGAAGACAAACACCCGATGGTGTGAAAATAAAATTTTAATAAATGAGATCCGACACTGTGGTAATAACTAGCAAATTTTTATTTCAAAGTTTAGTAAAAACACGATATTTGTCAACACAGTTTAGATTTTAAAGTCATTCTTGGGTCAATCAATCTCCTGGTGGGCCCGTTTCTTCTTCCCCCGAATGCTTCTCTTGGTGCGCTGCTTGGCGTATTTTTCATCTGGGGTTTCCCGCAGCAGCAACCAGCAGAAATCAGCCATCATAGTGGTGGTTCCATCTTCCTTGGTACCTTCTCTCTGCGTCCTTGAAGTCCTGGTGAAACCTTTCACCTTGTTTTTCACTGTACGCCCCCAAGTTTTCGGGAAAGTAGTTCACATGGGAGTGCAAGAAATGGACTTTCAGGCTCATGTTACAGCCTTGTTCTTTGAAGGCATTGAGCATCCTGGCAACAATATCCTTATAGTTCTCATCCCGCCTGTTCCCCAATAATTTGAGAACAACATCCTTGAAGGAATCCCAGGCTTCTTTTTCCTTCTCAGACATCGTTTCAGCGAATGCTCCATCTGAAATGAGTTTCCTTATATCAGGGCCAACAAACACTCCTTCCTTTAGCTTTGCTTCAGAAAGTCGGGGGAACTTTGAGCAAAGGTACCGAAAGCACTCACCATCTTTTGGAAGGGACTTGATGAATTGCTTAATGAGACCCAACTTAATGTGGAGAGGTGGTAATAGAATTTTATCACGAGGTACCAAGCTCTCATGAAGAACATTTTTCTCACCGGGTCTCAAATACTCCCGAATTGGCCAGTCTTTTTTCCCCCAGTGTAGGTCGCGGGCCCGGCTATCCCACAAGCAAAGGAAGCAAGGATATTTGGTGAAACCGGATTGCTGCCCTAATAGCATGGATAGAATTTTAAAGTCTCCACAAATCATCCACTTATGCTCATCATAACGAATCTTCTGAAGAATCAGGGCCAAATTCTCGTATTTTTCTTGGAGAATAACAGAGTGAGCAATAGGAACTGAAGCGAATGTGTTGCCATTATGAAGAAGAACACCTTTTATGCTGTCTTTTGACGAATCAATGAACAGCCGCCATTCAGCAGGATCATACTTGAGTTTAAACTTTTCCATCACTCCGTATATATCGTTGCAAAATACCAAATCTTCCTCTTTGCTGAAATACTTCAAAAATTGTGTCTCGCGGCTGCGGTACCAATAAAAAGTTGTTCCTGGTGACAATAGATTTTTTTGTTTAAGCCGAGAACCTAGCAGTTGGGCAGCATCTTTTGGGAGTCCTAAATCCCGGACTAAATCATTCAATTCAGCTTGAGAGAAAAGTTCAGGTTTCGGATCTGGTTCAGTTTCAAACTCGGAAGTACTGGACTCATCGGGAAAAGCCATCTGATGAGTCTCATCATGATCAGAACCGTCCACACAAATATGATCCAAAGATTTTGGTGGTTCAGGCACAGGTACTTCGTTGCTATGAGGCATAGGCCTAATTGCTGAGGGAAGGTTGGGGTAACTTATTACGTTCTTATTTTTTAAGTTGTATCCCTTCACAATGCAAGAGCAAAAATAGCAGTCACTGCTGTGGTCTCTTTGTTCACGCCACATCATAGGTATTCCGAAACGAAATGCTTGTTTTTTACCTTTCATCCATAAGCGTAGATCTTCCTCACAATGTAAATATGTTCAAACAGTTTACTGTCCAAATTTTATATTGTTACTTGTAAATAGTTCCACCTGTTCTATGTAAAACGACTAGGTATGCTATTTCACATACCATATAATTTACTGTTCATTGTAAACCGCACTTGATACTTGGGAAAGAGCGGTATAGAAATAATTGTTAAATAAATAAATAAACATGTCTTGCACACTTTGTGAGGAGCCCACGGTTTGTCTTGATCGCCTAACTTCAAACCGAAATAGGTGAAATATACTTTTTTAATAAATGCAGAAATGTTCCTCTGCCGCTTTTTCACGGTATATTCCCCACAAATAAAACAAATACTGTCCGGAGAGTTGACGCAACCTCTGGCTCTGTGAGCCATCACAAATACACAGCACTGCAAACTATAACTGTAGTGAACCACTTCGGAATAAAGCTGGATTACGACTGAGCAAACAAAAGGTAATAATGAACTTGCAAGAAACTGAAATTTGACAGGAACGTTCATGTCGCAACCACTGTGTTTGAGCGAGCGAACGAGGCGAGGCGAACAAGAAAGAACATGCGCCAGCGCGAGTACTGGATTTAGCCCCCCGCCTCCCAATTGTCCTGTTAATGTATAAAATGAATACAAAACACTCTAAAATATCATGAGGGAGTGTTTCTAGTTAGTTAACCATTACAACCTCTATTTTGGGCCAAGAAAATAAACTGTAGTCGGCTAAAAAGAAATTATGTGAACATTCCTTATATGGGTAAGAAATCTAATTTTGCAAGAAAACGTGACGTGATGGAACATTTTGGCTATTTTTCCTGGATTCAGCACCCCAAAATCTATAGGAATCAGTTGCAAAACTGGAGGCAGTTTTTTGGTAGTGTACCTGTGTTATTTATTTCTGAATTTTGAAGGAAATACATCAAGCAATATTCCATACTTGAAAGAAATGGAAAGGTGAACATTACAGAAATCATTTAAAAAAACAGAATTACTAATAGTAATACAAAACATTCACCTAACACTACCAGCCCACCAAACGGGGGGGGGGGGGGGAGGAAACACAGAAAGAGGCTGATGTTATACATATTCCTAAAAAGAAACAACCTTAATAAAGAAAAAATAGCACCGTGAAGCGCAAACACTACATAAGTGCCCAAGATGAGTCAATCTAAGTGGTCTCCACTACTACTGAGACATCTCAAGGAACAGCTCTCCCATCCAAGAACGTACGCAATTGTTTAGGATCATAAAAAATAAATCTAGACGAAGCCGACTTTATAAGACGTTTACACGGAAGTTTCAATACAAAGGAAAAACCTAACAGGACAACCTCAGGACGCATAATCAGACATTTTTTCCTGAGTTACAAAGGAAACATCAGGAAAAATCCAAACTTTCTGGCCAAAAAATATTTTGTTAGAATTTCTAAAGAACATTTTCAGGATCCAAGACCTATCAGGCTCTAGAACAAACGTCACTAAAAGGGTAGCTCTCCTAGTTATTTCCTCATCAAAAGCTTCTAATACTTGAGAAAGGTTCAGAGCATCGAGACTATCCCCTTGTTCTCCCACCTCATTGGAAACTACATTAGTAGAGCTAGAGCGCTTTTTCATAGGTAAATAATATACTTTAGAGGTGGGGGGAAGGGCATTTTCCGGCAACCCCAAAATTTCCCTCAAATATTTCTTAAATAACTCTACAGGGGAGACAACAGAAGAAACAGGAAAATTAACAATTTGCAAATTTAACTTTTTGGAGAAGTTCTCCAACTTTTCCAACTTATAATTAAATACTGTGCTTTCCCTAATAAGGGCAGAGCACTGTCTCTTCACATTAACTACTTGAGTGGAAAACGCTTCTAAAGTTTGAACAGAGTCTTTACTGGCTTGTTCCTGTCCATCCAACCTTGCCTGCAAGTCCTGTGTGGTCTTCTCCATAGTATCCAATCGCTTGGAAACGGAGCGCTCCAACGATACGATCGCAGACCAAATGGAGTCCAGAGTTACTACCACTGGTTTCACCAAGGTGTTGCTGCAAACTGTAGCTCCAGGTCTCCCTGCGTCTCTCAAGGCAGACAACTCCGTCTCGCTAGACAGCTGGGACACCGGATCTCCTCCAGACACTTTCGTGGTGGCCAGGTTACCCCCACCACTTCCTCCAGAAGTGTTCGGCACACCCGTCTCTGGCATTCTTCCTGAAGACGGCAAGACAGATGCTCCCTCATCGAGGTGGATCCGCAGCCGAGAATCCAGACCAGCAGGCAGCAGGGAAGGCTCACCAGGTGGAACACGTTGCTCGGGGCTCAGACTAACGTCTGAGGTTGAAAGGACCGCCTTCAAGTCAGCTCCAACACCAACCCCGGCAACACTCTGAGAAGCTCCGACGGCCACGAACTTGATTATGGACTGCTGGTCAGGCGGAAGGTCAGCTTCAGGAAACTTAACCTTCCCCTTTCTTTTCCCCATCGCAAGAAAAAGAAGAAATAAGCACACAGGGAAATTTTATACGAGAAACCGCAGCCACAGCACAAGCCGGTCAGCGGGACACGCTTACACGGTCGCCATCTTGAAACCTCCCCCCTCTCCCCATCAGCTCTAACAATTTGTCTACCTCTCCCCTACCACATCACTCTGAGCCAGCTACCTCCTTTCTTCCTCTCCCTGCCTCTTCCATGCTTAATACAACCACGGGTGCAAAACGACAAAGCTCCTGCAGCCGTGTTAAGCGTTAATACGGCCACAGCTGCCTCCTCTCTTCCTCTGCCTGCTCTGTGCTATTGCGGCCATATTAACATTTAATACAGCCATAGGAGCATTTTCCTTTCCTCCCGCAGTTGTGCTGAACTGAAGCAGCCGAGCTCACAACACTTTTAGTAAAGCAGGAAGTGCTTATTTTGCTTTACTAAAAATGCTACTGCTGGGCTACTTCAGTACAGCACAGCCACAGGAGGAAAGAAAAAGCTTCTGCGGCTGTGTTAAGTGTCTTCCCTGCTCTATTCTGCTGCGGCTGTATTAACACGTAATACAGCCGCAGGAGCATTTTCCTTTCCTCCTGCAGCTGTGCTAAACTTAAGCAGCCCAGCTGCAGTACTTTCAGTAATGCAGGAAGTCTTATTTTGCTTAATAAAACTGCTGCGGCAGTATGGAGCAGGGAGAGGAGGTGGAAGTGCCAGAACGCTGTTTCACCCCATTCCAGCACAAATTCTGAAATAAAAAAAATGTAAGTTACTATAAATGGAAATCGCTAATACGTGCTGCAATCAAAAATAACTTTTCTGCTAATTTGATCTTTGATCTTAGGAATGTAAGAAATGACTTCCATAATTATACTGAGGCTATCCCTCTAAAAGCTGGCTGTTTGTCTTTTGGGGGTAATTTCTTAGCTGGGTGCCTGTGAAATATCAAAAAGTGCACCTATTTTATGCCTGTTTTATAAAGGCATTGTAAGCACATATTCAGCACCCAAGTTCTGTCATCGTTTTAAGGACCATCATTATTAGTCCCTTTTTCATCAACTCAGAATTCATTCATTTCATACAAAAATTCATCTTTATCTCTTATAAAAATTTCACTTATCTGTTTGAAGCTCATCATATGAAGTCCAATTAGCTATCCGGTTTTCAACAAGAGGTGCAACATATTTATAGTATTCTTCTTCTATGTTCCTTCAGATGGAGACTAATCTTCCATCAGATACATCTAACATATATATGCAAACACATATAATAAACATATAATAATACAAATAACATAATCAGAATTGCAGTCAGTATGAAATCTGTAACAATATCCCATGGTATAATGTTCCCATATACAGCTTTCTGAAGTCATATGGCACCAACACCATTTACCAGAAGCAGTGTGAGTTCCATTAGTATTATTTAGTCTAGAATGAAATTTAAACTGTGTAAAATGCTCCTCTATATTTTTTTTACTCCTATGGTAAGTGATTATTGGGGTGTCTGTAAATGTTGAATTAAGGGTCAAAAATAGCACTAGCAATCGGTCTTAAGCAGATTCTTCTTTATTGCTAGTTACTTTAGATGTTATAGCTTCATATACATTAAGTCCACAAGATCAAGCACTGAGGATTATTGAGAAGATTTTGAGCCAAAATCAAGAACCATACTGAATTAAGACAATTTTTCTGATGAATTTAGCTAGATTAATTCAGAAATGTAGTTATTTCTGGTTTGTGGAGCAATATTTTGAACAAATCCATGGATAACCAAGAGTACTACACTGGCCGCCTCTGTAGCAAGATCATATGTTGCAGATTTGAGACTTAATATTTTTCAGAATTCAGCAATAATATTCTTTGCTGGTGGAGGTCCTTAGATGACATTTTATTATATGGAAAGGTTCAAGGAATCGACTGGACCAGTTCTTGATGTGGATTAATTCTCTGGATTAAAATTGTGAGTTTACGGTGAAATGTCCTCAGCATATGATTGAATATTTGGACATACTAGTTATTAAGGATAATGAGTTAATTACCACTATATATTATAAATCATATATATCAGACTAGATGGACCATGCTGGTCTTTATCTGCCATCATTTACTTTGTTACTATAAAATAGTAGATTGTAATAATTTTCTAAGATTTAAGATCTGCCATCTGTATAAATGGAAAGCAAGCCTGTCCATCAGTCAATTGCTTCAAAATAGAAGATTCTGCCACTCTTCTGTAGATTTTCAGAAAGAAGCTAAAATCCTACGTATGAAGGTGATTTTTAGAAAGAGGTCATCATTCATGGTGATTCAAAGGGTATATATTTGGGCTAAATATGCCAATAGAGCACTTCTGCTGATTTATATAAATTTAGAACATTGTATGTAGTCACATAGTATATGATGGCAGATAAAGACCAGTATGGTCCATCTAGTCTGCCCAACAAGACGGCAAGAGCAGGTGCACCTACCGCTCCGTGCAGGTCATCCCTCCCCATGCCTGTGTTTAGGGGTATACCCACTGCTCTGTGTAGGTCACCATTATTTGTCAAGATAATAAGAGATACTTAGGTTTATTTTGATTTTATCCTGTTGCTATGAAGGGGGATCCACTGTGTCTGTCCCATACCATTTTGAATTCTGTCACTGTATTTGCCCCACCACTTCCCATCTACCACCCTTTCAGTGGAAAAGTATTTCCTGACATTGCCTTTCAGTTTGCCTCCTTGCAGCTTCATGTTATGCCCTCTAGTTTTACAGCTTCCCCGTCTTTGGAAGAGGTTGGTTTGTTCATTAATACTCTTTAAGTATTTAAAGGTCTGAATCATATCTCTCCTGTCCCTCCTCTCCTCCAGAGTGTACATATTTAGGTCGTCTTCTCCTAAGTCTTCTGACACAGGCTCCAAATCATTTTGTTTGCCTTCCTCTGAACCGTTTCCAGTCTGTTTATATCCTTTGCAAGATATGGTTTCCAAAATTGAACACCATATTCCAAATGAGGCCTCACCAGCGACTTGGCATTACTGCCTCTTCTTTTTCTGTTGGTAATTCCTCTCTGTATGCAACTCAGCATCCTTCTGGCTTTTGCCACCGCCTTGTCACACTGTTTCACTACCTTGAGATCCTCAGAAACGATCACTCTGAGGTCCTTCTCCTGGTCTGTGCACACCAACCTCTCGCCCCCTATTGCATACAATTCCCTTGGATTTCTACATCCCAAGTGCATGACACTGCACTTCTTCACATTAAATTTTAATTGCCAAGCATTAGACCATTCTTCCATTTTTCGTAGATCTGTCCTCATGTTATCCACTCCCTCAGGGGAGTCCAATCTGTTGCTAATTTTCATGTCGTCTGCAAAAATAAGACTTTCCATTCAATCCTTCAGCAATATCACTCACAAATATATTGAACAGCACCGATCCCAGGACCAAACCCTGGGGCACATTGCCAATCACCTTCCTTTCATCCGAGTGAGTTCCGTTTACCATCACCTTCTGTCGTTTGTCAATCAACCAATTTCTGACCCATCCCCAAGCAGTTTAGTTTATTGATAAGCCTCCTATGAGGAACAGTATCAAAGGCTTTGCTGAAATCTAGGTAGATCACATCCATCACCTGCCCTTGATCTAGTTCTCTGGTCATCCAGTCAAAGAACTCACCATATTTGTTTGGCAAAATCATCCTTAGGTACAACCTATTACTACTACTACTGAACATTTGTATAGCACTACAAGGCATACGCAGCACTGCACAGGCACATGTAAAAGATGGTCACTGCTCGTCGGAGCTTACAATCTAATAGAGACAGACAACACAGTAGCTGTAGACATGGGATACAGCTAGGGGGAATGGTAAGGAAATGCAAAGGACATTAGGTGAGTCAAGATCCGAAAGCCTCGGATCATGCAACCTGTTGGTTTCGAGAAAGTCCACTATTCGCTCTTTCAGGAGCGCCTCCATTACTTTTCCTGCTATTGCAGTAAGGCTTACTGGCCTGTAGTTTGTCACGTCTTCCCTATTACCATTTTTGTGAAGAGGTACTACATCAGCCCTTCTCCAGTCCTGTGAACTTCTCCTATCTCCAAAGATCTATTAAAAACATCATTTAATGGTCCTACAAGAACCTCTCTGAGCTCTTTCAGTATCCTGGGATGTATCCCATCCATTCCCATGGCCTTGTCCACTTTCAGTTTTGCAAGCTGTTTTAACACATCATCTTCTGTGAATGGTGTGGTATCTACTCCATTCCCATTTGCATATTTGTCAATCACAGGTGGTCCTTCTCCAGGATTTTCTTTAGTTAAAACAGAACAGAAGTATTTGTTTAGCATTTTCGCTTTTTCAATGTCACTTTCCACAAAACCGTTCCTGGCACTGTTGAGTCCTGCAATTCCACCTCCGATTTTCCTCCTTTCCTGAATATACCTGGAAACAGCCACAGTATTAGTCCACTGCGGCTGTTTCCAGATTTGTGTTCTACTTTATGCACATTTGACAAAACCAGTGGCTAACGGTGTTTTTAAACACTGGTGTATTTTGACTCTTCATTAGCCTTTTACTGAAGCTCCAATAATCGCTTACCATAGGGGTAAAATCAATGAAGTAACAAGTTGGCATGAATTTGACAGGACCAAATAAGAGAACGATTCCCTGATGCAGAAGTATTTCTTCAAAACATGATATATCATGTCAGAGTTAATGAACTTTATACAATGAGCTTCAAACAGATAAGTGAAATTTTTATAGGAAGAGATTAAGATGAATTTTTGTATGAAATGAATGAATTTTGAGTTGATAAAAAAGGACTGATGATATGATCAAAGTGATATACCAGAGCATACAAGCTTTATTGTGCTCTATCACTTAGTTTTGATGGTCCTTAAAATTGGGAGCTAACTGTGTGCTTATGTTTTGATATCCTTTACAGCTAATTTGGATTTATGGATAGTGTAATGGAGGTATTTTAAAATGGTAACACAGGTGCCTTTATACCTTTATATAACAGGCTGTCAGAAGTTTCTTTTATAGTGCATACGTTCTCTTGCACAAATTTGCACCTGCAATTAGTTCTAAGTACATACCTTTACCCTATGCATAGACATGCAAATTTGATAAAATTACAACTATACCTCCAGAAATCCCTGTGTATGGTGCACATATAAGTATGTGCAGGCTTCTCAGCAAGCTTATTTGTACATGTAAATTCAGCTGTGCATTTTTATAAAACCATCCTGAGCCTAGAAGGACAGACAGGTATAAATTTAAATATATAGCCATTTTGCATTTTGGAAATGCTTTATAAAATTACACCTTTAAAGTTTAAATACGTTTGTGTACCCTATATTAAACTCAGAAATCTACTCTATTAATCATTTGTAGAGTGCTACAAGGTGTACACAACGTTGAACGTATAAATGTAAAAAACAGTCCCTCCTCATCAGGGTTTACAATCTAATCAAGATGAAAAAACATAGCAAAACTGGGGACTGGAGTATGGCAAGATACACAAAATAGTGGACAAGAGAATGAGAAGCATTAGGATCCAAAAGCAGCCTCAAAGATGTGGGTCTTCGGCCTGAACTTGAATAGGGCCAGAGAAGGAGCCCGATGCACCGACTCAGGTAGTTTCTTCTAGGCATATGGAGCAGCAGGGTGGAATGAACAAAGAATAGAGTTGGCAGTGACAGAGAAGGGCACAAATAAAAGGGATCTGCCAGAGGAGCAGAGTTCCCGAGGAGGCGATAAGAGAGGAAAGGCAGTGAGGAGCTGTAGAATGAATGCACTTGTAAGTAAGTTACGGAGAGTTTGCCGAGACTCAACAAGGCTACTGACTGTTATCCAATGTTGCTCATCCATGTCTCTCCGAATGTATCATAAGTGACTTCATGGCTCTGGGACAGAGGGTGAAGCAGATAAGTGCGCAGGTAGTGTTCTCTTCAATCCTCCCTGTTGAGGGTAAAGACCGAGGCAGAGAATCTCTATTCCTGGAAATGAATGCATGGCTGTGTGAATGGTGTCATCAAGAGCGTTTCGGTTTCCTGGACCATGGAATGATATTCCAAGGGCTGCAGAGAAGATGGTGTCCATCTTTCCAAGAAGGTTTGCAGTGTCTTTAGCAACAGACTGACTACCCTACTGAAGAGGGCTTCAAACTAGATTCATTGGGGATGGGTGAAGAAAGCCCCCAGGTAAGTGAAACATTAAACACCTCTGTAGAAATGGGTAAAAGGAGTAACATCTGGAAAGCAGTGTGTATGAATGCCCGTAGCATGGGAAATAAGATCCCAGATGTTGAGGCTTTAATGGAAGAGGCTGATTTGGATTTAGTGGCAGTTACGGAGAAATGGTTCACGGAAAACCATGACTGCAATGTAATTTATTTATTTATTTAACAGGTTTTTTAATACCATCTTTCTACAAATCAAGACGGTTTACAAGTAACTCGGTGTAATAACATGAAACAGTTCAAACTGTAGTGCACGGTACTCACGCTATAACAAACACTCTGACAGGTAGCCAAACTATATACATGTTGTGATACAGCACTGTTATTGCTTAGAGTTCAAGGTGAATGTTCTGTGTATGGAGATGCTGTGCTGGTTAAGTGTCGTTTGTTGCTAGGCCATAATATTCTGTGAATAGTAGTGTTTTCAGGGATTTTCTGAAGTCTTATAGGAGTTGAATGTCTATTATTTGTGGCGGAAGTGAGTTCCATAGTACCGGGGCATATAACAATTGATAACAAACTGAAAATGGAAAAACACCTCAACAACACCAACAAAGCTATCTTCCACAAGCTTAAAGTGCTACGACCCCTGCGGAACATACTAGATCCGTGCGATTTCCGATCAGTTGCTCAGGCTCTCATCATGCCCCACCTGGACTACTGCAACGCCATCTTGCAGGGGCTACCAAGGAAAACAACCAACATACTACAGATGGCCCAACACGTAGCAGCAAGGATCATCATGAGAACTCGCGTCACCGAACATATCACACCTGTATTGATGGAACTACACTGGCTTCCAGTCGTTGCAAGGATTCAATACAAAACATTGGTAACTACATTCAAGTTAATTCACAACCTGGCCCCCTCATTCCTCTCCACCCTGATCTCCATGCAACCTGCAACCAGAAGCAGGAGAACCATGAACTCTGACACACTAAGAGTTCCAAACAGCTTTAGACACGTAAAGGTCAGTACTAGTCGCAGAGCGTTCTCCTTATCTGCCCCCACGTTATGGAACCAGCTCCCACACGAGCTGAGAGAAATTAAAGACATAAGCAATTTCAGAAAACAACTGAAGACGCACCTGTTCAATTGTCATTATACCAGATGAAAATCCAAAAGGACAAAAGAAATTGAATTGCAGTATGTACAAATGTAAATATATGGTGGTTAGTGCCTGTGTAAATGTATGATAATAGCTATGGTCTTTATATGGACCCGCATATGTGTGCTGTGTATCCCCCCCCCCCCCCCCCTGCTCTCTCTATCTAATCCCCAAATAATTCTGTCTGTAATTTATGACAAATCCCGTAATTGTAATCAAACCGCTTCTGATCGCTGGAAGGAGCGGTATATAAGTCCTTACTAAATAAATAAAATAGCAAGTAGGCCCTGTTATTGGTCCTTTGGCTGTGTTTTGTTTTTCTGCTGGGATATTCAGCATGTTAGACATGGCCTTTCTCATGGATCTATTACAGCTGCGGGTTGATATTAAGGTATGTAGAGTGAGTGCTGAGGCATTATGAATGATTTTGTGTGTGTTGATAAGGACCTTATATTTGATCCTTTGTGAAGTTGCTTAAGGAGTGGCATGATGTGGGAATGAAGGACTTGTCCCAGGATAATCCTTGTAGCAGTGTTCTGTGCTAGTTGCAGTAAAGGGCAGTTGTGGTGAAAGGGGTAAAGAGCATTGTCATCTGCATAAATTAAGCACCGTATTTCAAAGCTCTTGATCACATCACAAATTGGTTGTAAGTAGATATTGAAGAGGATGGAGGAAAGTGCTGATCCTTGTTGTACACCTTGTCTGAGGGAGAAAGGGACGGATGTGGTTGATCCTATTTTAATTTGTCGTAAGCGGTTGGACAGGTAGGAATGGAACAATTTTAAGGTGGTGCCTCGTATTCCGATTTGTAGTCTGTTTAGGAGTTGTTGATGCTGCAGAGATATCTATGAATAGCAAGATGAATCCTTGTGATAATTTTTCTGAGTCTATGATTAGGGTGTTGAAGAGGTAGGAGAAGAGGGTTTTGATTCCATGGTTAGGTCTGAACCCGTGCTGCTGCGGGTTCAGGGGAGCATCTTCGTCCAGATGTTCCTGGAGCTGCGAATGGACTGCCTTTTTGATGATCTTGGCTGTGAAAGGAATGCTGGATATAGGTCTGTTGGATGTTGTGTCTCTTGGGGAAACTGCTAGGTACATATGACCTAGATTGGCCACTGTTGGAAACAGAATACTGGGCTTGATGGACCTTGGTCTGACCCAGTATGGCATATCTTATGTTCTTATGTTCTTATGGGTTTGTTGGATCTAGGGTGGGTTTCTTGAGTATGGGTCTTATGGAGGATTGTTGAGCTCGGGTGGGAGATTTTCTTGTTTAGGGAATCATTGACCATGGAGAGTATGAAGGGTATGATGGGTTTTCTTTCTGCTTTGATCCAAGATACTGGACAGGGGTCGAGTGGGGAAGGTGGTGGTGTTGAGAGTGGATATGATATTATCCAGTTGGTTGGTGCTAATGAGATTGAAGGTGGTCCATTGGTTGATGCATTCAGGCTGGAATTATATCTGTCGGGTGTCTAGTTCAATGTCTTCTGCGTTTTTATTCTTGGCTTAGGTGTAGTGTCATGAGGTGTGGGCTGAGTGATTTGTCTATAGGTTTTGTGTTAGGGTTCCTTGTGAGGGAGTTGATTATATCGAATACAGGGCTTACCTTATTCAGGAAGGACAGGGTAGGAAGAAGAGGAGGTGGAGTGGCACTACATGTAAAAAATAGTATTAAAGTTATAGAATTGCAGGGCTTAACAGGAAGAGAGGTGGCACTGTGGGTTAAACTAGAAAGAGAGAAAGGGAAATCCATTTGCATTGGAGTTATATACAGATTCCACTCACATGGAATGGAAGTGGACGAATATTTAATAGAAGACATATGCAGTATTGCCATGAAAGGAGAAGTGCTACTGATAGGTGATTTCAGTATGCCGGATGTGGGCTGGCACATCCCTGCAACCATGTCATGTAGAAGTAAGGAGATCCTGGATTCTCTGCAGGGAAAACTATTCAGGCAACTGGTAACAGAACCCATACGTAATGGGGCCATACTGGACTTAGTGCTTACCAATAGGGAGAGTGTTTCTGATGTTACAGTTGGGCGATCATCTCGCATCCAGTGATCACCAGATGGTATGGTTCAGTATTAGAACTAGGGCTGATAAAATCCCTTCAAAAGTGAAGGTCTTAGTCTATAGGAAAACTAACTTTGCCAAGATGGAACAATACCTCAAAGAGTCGTTAGCGAGGTCAGAACAGCTGAGGGATGTAGAAAAACAGTGGGCAAAACTGAAAGGGGATATTTTGAAGGCAACAAACCTTTTTCTTAGAAAGGTAAATAAATGTAAAAGAAAAAGGAGGCTGCTATGGTTCTCAAAAAGAAGTAACTGAAAAGGTGAAGAAAAAGAGGGAGGTCTTAATGAAATACAAAAGATCACAGAGAGAGGAAGACAGGTATCAATATTTGGAAAAACTTAGAGAAACTAGCAAAGTAATCGGGAAAGCAAAGGTACAAGAAGAAGAAATAGCCAATGCAATAAAATGGGGGGATAAGATATTTTTCAAATATGTTAGTGAGAGGAGGAAGGGCAAAAGTGGTATTGTCAGACTCAAGGGTGAAGGGGGGGATATGCAGAAATTGATGAGGATAGAGCAGAATTGCTTAACAAATATTTCTGTTCTGTTTTCACAGATGAAGGGCCAGGAACAGGACCTCAGAAAACACCCACAATTAGGGAGAGAAGCGATGGGGAAATCAAACGATTTTCAGAAGACTCTGTTCATGAGGAACTAGCCAAACTAAAAGTAGACAAAGCAATGGGTTTGGATGGGACACATCTAAGAATACTGAGGGAACTTGGGGACGTTCTAGCGGCTCCACTGTCTGACATTTTCAGTACCTATTTGGAGTCTGGAATGGTGCCAGAGGACTGGAGAAAGGCACATGTGGGCCCATTACACAAAAGCAGATGTAAGGATAACATTGAGATCTATAGGCCACTTAGTCTAACCTCTGTGCTTAGTAAATTATTGGAAAGGTACTAAAAGAGAGAATAATGAGGTTTCTGGAGTCGAATGGATTGCAGGATCTAAGGCAGCATGGATTCATCAGAGGCAGTTCTTGTCAGATAAATCTGATTGACTTCTTTGACTGGGAGACTGGGGAGTTGGACCAAGGGAGAGCCCTAGATGTGGTGTATTTAGATTTCAGTAAAGCCTTTGAAACCGTTCTGCACAGGCGACTTATAAATAAATTGAGCACCCTAGGGATGGACCCTAAAGTCACTGATTGGATTAGAAATTGATTGAGTGGGAGGCGGCAAAGAGTACAGGTAAATGGAGCTTTTTGTTAGTGATAATGCCGGAAGGGCTGTCGAGTAAGGTTTGCTTGTTTGCGGATGATACGAAAATCTGCAATAGAGTAGACATCCAGGAAGGAGTAGATAAAATGAGGAGGGATCTAGCTAAGCTTGCAAAATGGTCTAGAATTTGGCAGCTGAAATTTAATGCTAAAAAATGCAGGGTCATGCATTTGAACTGCAAAAATCCAAAGGAGTGGTACAGTGTAGAGGGTGAGGTACTTCTCTCCACGAGAGAAGAGCGGGACCTGGGCATAATTGTGTCTGACAATCTTAAAGTAGCTGAACAGGTAGAAAAGGCGACTGTGAAAGCCATAAAGACACTTGGCTGTATAGGGAGAAGAATGGCCAGCAAAGAAAAAAAAGGAGGTGATATTGCCTCAGTATAAGTCTCTGGTGCGACCTCATTTAGAGTATTGTGTACAATTCTGGAGACCACACCTTCAAAAGGATATAAGTAGGTTGGAGTCGGTGTAGAGTGTGGCTTCTAAAATGGTTAGTGGCCTTCGTTATGAAGCATATGAGCACAGACTTAAAGATCTTAATATGTATACATTAAAGGAAAGGCGGGATAGGGGAGATATGATAGAGACATTTAAATACCTCCGTGGCCTAAATGTACAAGAGAGTTTCTTTCGATTGAAGGCAAGCTCTGCTTCGAGGAGACATAGGATGAAGGTGAAAGGGGATAGACTCAGGAGTAATATACGGAAATATTTCTACGGAAAGAGTGGTAGATACGTGGAATAGTCTCTCAGTGGAGGTGGTAGAGACGAGGATAGTATCTGAATTCAGAAAAGCATGGGTCAAACACAGATGATCTCTAAAAGAAAAAAGGGGCACTATTGTTGATATGGAATGGCAGACTAGATAGGCCATGTGATCTTTTCCTGCTGTCATATTTCTATGTAAGTGGGAGAAGTTTGAACTGGATGCAGAAATGCAAAGGGAGTCGGTGAAGTGACTTGAGATGAGCGGTTACATGAGCATAGCGACACTGGCAGAAGATAAGCTGTGCAACTGAGTTTTGAACAGATTGAAGGGGGAGAAAGATGATTCAGAGGGAGACCATTGAGGAGTGGGTTACAATAGTCAAGACGAGAGGTGACTAGTGAGTGGGTGAGAATCTTAGTAGTGTGTGTAGAAAGGAAGGAACAAATTTTGCCGATGCTATAGAGAAAGAAGCGACAGGTTTTAGCTATCTACATAAGAACATAAGATATGCCATACTGGGTCAGACCAAGGTCCATCAAGCCCAGTATCCTGTTTCCAACAGTGGCCAATCTAGGTCATACGTACCTAGCAGTTTCCCCAAAAGACACAGGTTCCACAATGCTTGTACTGGGTCAAGCATTGATATCCTGGGTCCCTTCTTAATAATGGTTTATGGACTTTTCCTCCAGGAACTTGTCCAAACCTTTTTTAAACCCAGCTACACTAACAGCCTTTACTACATCCTCCGGTAACAAATTCCAGAGTTTGATTACACGTTGAGTGAAAAAATATTTTCTTTTATTAGTCTTAAATAGTTTACCCTGTAGCTTCATTGCATGTCCCCTAGTCTGTCTATATTCTGATAATGTAAACAATCGATCTACGTTTACCCGTTCCACTCCGTTCATTAATTTATAGACTTCTACCATATCTCCCCTCAGCCGTCTCTTTTCCAGGTTAAAGAGCCCTAACCTTTTTAGCCTTTCTTCATAGGAGTATCCTTCCATCCCCTTTACCATTTTGGTGGCTCTTTTCTGAACCTTTTCTAATAACGCTATATCCTTTTTAAGATACGGCGACCAGAATTGCACACAATATTCAAGGTGCGGTCTCACCATGGAACTATATAGAGGCATTATAATATCTTTTGTTTTATTTTCCATTCCTTTCCTTATCATACCTAGCATTCTATTTGCTCTCTTGGCTGCCGCTGCACACTGGGCCGAGGGTTTTAACATGTTATCCACAATGACGCCTAAATCTTTTTCCTGTGTGGTGGTTCCTAAAGTGGAACCTTGCATCGTGTAACCATAGTTTGGGTTGTTCTTCCCTAGGTGCATAACTTTGCACTTGTCCACATTAAATTTCATCTGCCATTTTAATGCCCAGTCTTCCAATTTATCAAGATCCTCTTGCAATTTTCCACAATCCTCTTGGGTTTTAACAACTTTAAATAGTTTTGTGTCATCTGAAAATTTGATAACCTCACTCGTTATTCCACTTTCCAGGTCATTTATGAATATGTCAAAAAGCAGCGGACCCAGCACAGATCCCTGGGGTACACCACTATTCACCTTTCTCCATTGGGAAAATTGGCCATTTAGCCCTACCCTCTGCTTTCTATCTTTTAACCAGTTCCTGATCCACAGTAGTACACTGTCTCCTATCCCATGACTCTTTAGTTTTGCCAAAAGTCTCTGATGAGGGACCTTGTCAAAGGCTTTCTGAAAGTCCAGATACACTATATCAACCGACTCACCTTTGTCCACCTGTTTATTCACACCTTCAAAAAAACATAACAGATTAGTAAGGCAAGATCTTCCTTGTCAAAAGCCATGTTGGCTGTCTTCCATTAGGCCATGACTATCTAAATGCTGAATAATTTTATTCTTTATGATGGTTTCTACCATTTTTCCCGGTACTGACGTCAAGTTCACTGGTCTGTAGTTTCCCGGATCACCCCTGGAACCCTTTTTAAAAATTGGTGTTACATTGGCTATCCTCCAATCTTCAGGAATTAGAGATGATTTGAATGATAGTTCAGAGATTACTAATAGCAGGTCTGCAATCTCATATTTCAGTTCTTTCAACACCCTTGGATGTATACCATCCGGCCCAGGTGATTTGCTACTCTTCAGTTTATCTAATAGTTGTAATACATCTTCCCGATGTATCGATATTTCCTTCAACTCTTCTGCACCTTTAAATACCACTTCAGTCATGGGTAACATCCCTATATCTTCCTCAGTAAAGACCGAAGCAAAGAATTCATTCAGTCTCTCTGCTATCGCCTTGTCACCTCTTAGTGCCCCTTTAACGCCTCTATCATCTAATGGACCAACTGACTCTCTCACAGGTTTTTTGCTGCGAATGTACTTGAAAAAATCTTTATTTCGCGTTTTTGCTTCTGCAGCAAGCTTCTTCTCAAATTCTCCCTTTGCCTGCTTTATTAATGCCTTGCATTTGACTTGCCAGTGCTTGTGCTGTTTCCAGGTTTCGTCGTTTGGCTCTTTTTTCCATTTCCTGAAAGATGCTTTTTTGGCAACTGCAGCCTCTCTGACCTCACCTTTAAACCATGCTGGCAGTTTTTTTGACTTCCTTCCACTTTTCTTAAAGCGTGGAATAAAGCTGGCTTGTTGAATGTGTGCAGAAAGAGAGTAGAATCAATGATGACCCCAAAGTTGTGAGTCAAGGAAACAGTGAGGGGTGTAGCATTATCCACAGAAATAGAGAAGGGGGGAGGTAGGTATAGGGGGAAAGATAAGGAGCTCAGTTTTGGCCATGTTCCTTTTTGAGATGGTGGTGAGACATCCAGGCAGCAATGTCTGATAAGCAAGCAGAGATCTGGACCTGGATTCCAGGAGAGATTTCAGTCGCAGAAAGGTAGATCTGAGGCTCGTCAGCATAAAGATGGTACTGAAAACCATGGGAGGAAATAAGTGCACCGAGGGAATGAGTGTAGAGAGAGAAAAGTAGAGGTCCTAAGACAGAGCCCTGAGGTACACCAACTGACAGCGGGATGGCAGTAGAGGAGGATCCAATAGAACACTGTCTTGATTAGATTGTAAGCTCTAACGAGCAGGGCCCGTCTTTTGTATGTTCTTGTACAGCACTGCATACGCCTTGTAGTGCTATATAAATGATTAATAGTAGTAGTAACATACACTAAAAGTGTGATGGGAGAGATAAGAAGAAAAACAGGACAGAACAGAGCCCCTAAATCCAAGTGAGGACAGGGTATTGAGAAGGTGGTGATCAACAGTGTCAAGAAGGATGAAATCTCCATTTCTGTTCTAAAAGAATAATACCAGGGTTGCTTGTTGCAAACATATTGGGCTTGATTTAACTCCCTTTTCCCATAGATGCAAAAGGCATGATTTGCAAACATGTTGACCTGTTAATGCACGTTATATACTTAGAGCCCAGTCCTAAAAGGGCCACGTCTGGACTGCCTGGATGTCCAAACACTGGACGTGCTCGGATTGTACCCGATTCTGTATCGCGGGAACTAGACATTCCTGCGGCTGCAGGATCAGACATGAAATGGCCTGGTATGCCCTTGCATCCACCGCGGGGGATGTTCTAACAGCAGCACGGCTAGCCCACCCACCCTAAGCTCTCCTGCTGGTGGGATGATGCCATGGCGTCCTGTCGCCATGACACCGAGATGCCCAGCAGGAGCACCGAAGGCCCAATACGGAGACAGAGGTGGTTCCCTGCTGCCCGACCCTCAGCAGGGCCGGGATCAGGCAGAGAGGCCTCACCTGATGCTGCTCCCTGTTGTAAGAGGACTACCAGGCCTGATTGCCACCGTCGGTGTTGTTTATTCCACCTCCAAGGTGGAATAAAAACAGCACATAGATCCCCCACCCACCGGACATACAGGGTCGTGACCTGAATCGGCCCTGTACGTCTTGGTTACTCGGCCTGCCCCCACTCTGCCCACTCCCCACCCTGTCCACTTCTCCCTGCAGAGTGGCTCTGTGCATGCCGGAAGAAAGTGAGGCAGCATACAGTCCCAACGAATAGCAGAGCTGCACATTTTACTGGGAGGTTCAGCCCCGCAATTTGTGTCTCAGAATTGGGCCCTTAGGTGGTTAGATTTGAAGACTTAGTCACGATTTATATATGTATAATCAGATGCTCACACATACAAATTGCATCCATGTATAAATAGTGCTGTGGAGGAGTCTGCTGTCTTGGTACATGTCGGTACCAATGACATAGGAAAATGTGGTAGGGAGGTTCTGGAGGCTAAATTTAGGCTTTTAGGTAGGAAGTTGAAATCCAGAACTTCCAGGGTAGCATTCTCCGAAATGCTTCCCGTTCCACGTGCAGGACCCAAAACGCAGGCAGAGCTCCGGAGTTTCAATGCGTGGATGAGACAATGGTGCAGAGATGAGGGTTTTGGATTTGTTAGGAACTGGGGAACATTCTGGGGAAAGGAAGGGCTCTTCCGAAGGGATGGGCTTCACCTTAACCGGGATGGAACCAGGCTGCTGGCATTAACCTTTAAAAAGGAGATAGAGCAGCTTTTAAACTAGATAATAGGGGAAAGCCGACAGTCGCCCAAGAGCAGATGGTTCGGAAGAATGTATCCTTGAAGGATACTACCAAAAGCAGAGAGGTTCCAAAAAAGAGCAAAGTAGCCCAAATGCCCTCAAGTATGGAGCAGACAGACCTTAAAGATCCCAAATTACCCATGTCTACCAATAGCCAAATTAATATGAATAAAATAGTCTCTAAAATGCTTGTATGCAAATGCTAGAAGTCTAAAAAATAAGATGGGAGAGCTAGAATATATAGCACTAAATGAGAGGTTAGATATGATTGGAATCTCAGAGACATGGTGGAAGGAGGACAACCAGTGGGACACTGTGATACCTGGGTACAAACTATATCGTAATGATAGAGCTGATCAAATTGGTGGAGGGGTTGCGCTCTATGTTAGAGAGGGCATTGAGTCAGAAAGGATTAAAGTTTTGCAGGAAACAAAATTTGCTGTAGAATCTCTATGGATTGAAATTCCATGTAAAAAGGGGAAGGCGATGGCAGTGGGGGTGTACTATCGACCACCGGGCCAGAATGAACAAATGGATGATGAAAAGCTCAAAGAAATCAAGAAAGCTAACAAAAGTTTCAGCGCAGTAATAATAATGGGTGATTTCAATTACCCCGGTATCGACTGGGTCAGTGTCACGGCAGGACATGCTAGGGAGATAAAGTTCCTAGATGACATAAATGGCTGCTTCTTGGAGCAGCTGGTTCATGAACCGACCAGAGGGGAAGCCATATAAGACCTGGTCCTTAGTGGAACACCAGATCTAGTGCAAGAGATAAGGGTGTTGGGGCCACTTGGCAATAGTGATCATAGCATGATCGCCTTTGATTTAATTAGTGGAGGAGGGATAGTACGGAAATCCACAGTACTACCTTTTAACTTTCGAAAGGGAGACTATGATAAAATGAGGAAAATAGTTAAGAAAAAACTAAATGGAACAGTTGCAAAGGTTAAAGACTTACATCAAGCTTGGGTGTTGTTGAAAAATACTATCTTGGCAGCCCAGACCAGTGGTATTCCACGCTTTAAGAAAAGTGGAAGGAAGTCCAAAAAACTGCCAGCATGGTTTAAAGGTGAGGTCAGAGAGGCTGTTGTTGCCAAAAAAGCATCTTTCAGGAAATGGAAAAAAAGAGCCAAATGACGAAACCTATAAACAGCACAAGCACTGGCAAATCAAATGCAAGGCATTGATAAAGCAGGCAAAGAGAGAATTTGAGAAGAAGCTTGCTGTGGAAGCAAAAACACGAAATAAAGATTTTTTCAAGTACATTCGCAGCAAAAAACCTGTGAGAGAGTCAGTTGGTCCATTAGATGATAGAGGAGTTAAAGGGGCACTAAGAGGCGACAAGGCGATAGCGGAGAGACTGAATGAATTCTTTGCTTCAGTCTTTACTGAGGAAGATGTAGGGATGTTACCCATGACTGAAGTGGTATTTAAAGGTGCGGAAGAATTGAAGGAAATATCGATACATCGGGAAGATGTATTACAACTATTAGATAAACTGAAGAGTAGCAAATCACCTGGGCCGGATGGTATACATCCAAGGGTGTTGAAAGAACTGAAATATGCGATTGCAGACCTGCTATTAGTAATTTGTGACCTATCATTAAAATAATCTCTAATACCTGAAGATTGGAGGATCGCCAATGTAACACCAATTTTTAAAAAGGGTTCCAGGGGTGATCCGGGAAACTACAGACCGGTGAGTGTCACGTCAGTACCAGGAAAAATGGTAGAAACCATCTTAAAGAATAAAATTACTCAGCATTTAGATAATCATGGCCTAATGGGAGATAGCCAACATGGCTTTAGACAATGAAGATCTTGTCTTACTAATCTGTTATGTTTTTTTGAAAGTGTGAATAAACGGGTAGACAAAGGTGAGTCGGTTGATATAGTGTATCTGGACTTTCAGAAAGCCTTTGACAAGGTCCCTCATCAGAGACTTTTGGCAAAACTAAGGAGTCATGGGATAGGAGGTAATTTACTACTGTGGATCAAGAACTGGTTAAGAGATAGAAAGCAGAGGGTTGGGCTAAATGGACAATTTTCCCGATGGAGAAAGGTGAATAGTGGTGTACCCAGGGATCTGTGCTGGGTCTGCTGCTTTTTGACATATTCATAAATGACCTGGAAAGTGGAATAACGAGTGAGGTTATCAAATTTGCAGATGACACAAAACTATTTAAAGTTGTTAAAACCCAAGAGGATTGTGGAAAATTGCAAGAGGATCTTGATAAATTAGAAGACTGGGCATCAAAATGGCAGATGAAATTTAATGTGGACAAGTGCAAAGTTATGCACCTAGGGAAGAACAACCCAAACTATGGTTATACAATGCAAGGTTCCACATTAGGAACCACCACCAAGGAAAAAAGATTTAGGCGTCATTGTGGATAACATGTTAAAACCCTCGGCCCAGTGTGCAGCGGCAGCCAAGAGAGCAAATAGAATGCTAGGTATCATAAGGAAAGCAATGGAAAATAAAACAAAAGATATTATAATGCCTCTATATCGTTCCATGGTGAGACCGCACCTTGAATATTGTGTGCAATTCTGGTCGCTGTATCTTAAAAAGGATATAGAGTTATTATAAAAGGTTCAGAGAAGAGCCACCAAAATGGTAAAGGGGATGGAAGGATACTGCTATGAAGAAAGGCTAAAAAGGTTAGGGCTCTTTAACCTGGAAAAGAGACGGCTGAGGGGAGATATGATAGAAGTCTATAAATTAATGAACGGAGTGGAACGGGTAGACGTAGATCGATTGTTTACGTTATCAGAATATAGAAAGACTAGGGGACATGCAATGAAGCTACAGGGTAAACTATTTAAGACTAATAAAAGAAAATATTTTTTCACTCAACGTGTCATCAAACTCTGGAATTTGTTACCGGAGGATGTAGTAAAGGCTGTTAGTATAGCTGGGTTTAAAAAAGGTTTGGACAAGTTCCTGGAGGAAAGGTCCATAAAGCATTTTTAAGAAGGGACCCAGGATATCAATGCTTGACCCAGTACAAGCATTGCGGAAGCTGTGTCTTTTGGGGAAACTGCTAGATACGTATGACCTAGATTGGCCATTGGCCACTGTTGGAAACAGGATACTGGGCTTGATGGACCTTGGTCTGACCCAGTATGGCATATCTTATGTTCTTATGTTTTATTTTATTTATTTATTTATTTGTAGTCTCTTTTATACCGCGCTATTCGACATCAGTGCGGTTTACAATGAACATAAGAGTTGTAGAAAGTGTCAAGTGTCCAATTTATACATGGCTGTCCATATTTCGTCAAAAGTGCACAGCGGTGTGTCAGGGGTGTGGCCTGAGCAGTTCAAAAATTACATGTGTATTCTCCTTTTCATATAGGGAATGTACATATAAGATCAAAATAGTCCACATCCAGATTTATACCTGATATGAATAGGCATTCAAAAAATGCTTGTTTTGGTCATCCATTTACGAGAGAGATTAAGGGGGATAATTCCCCTTAATCTCCCAATATTTATTTCCCCCTGCATAATGAAGTGAAGTAGAGGTTTCTATAGGTTAAGAGTGACTGCATGTCTGTGTTTAGAAAATGGCTTAAACACTCATGAAAGTGCTGGCGTTTTCACATGCACACTGTGAAATGTCAGCACTTGTACAGGTAAGTTGCTGGGTTCCCTCCACTGATTTTTTTTCCCCATGTGTATATTTGTGAACTGGCTTTCTCCACTGCACATGGATATCAGTCCTTATGCATTCCTGCACATTCTTCTGTCCACAGCTTGATTATTACAATGTAAGCCGCTCAAAAATAATATAATTACGTCTATTTTGAGGGGTGGAACTATGTTGATTTTACATCAACCTCACTCGTGCACATCCTTTGTTGTAAAGTTGACATAGATTTGCACGTCCATGTCTCTCCCACAAGATAAATGGGCTTTCTAAAATGTGCCTTCACTTAAATAGGCCACATTGAGAATAGTGGGGCTTGCATTAAATTGCATTAACGCCTGTTAGTGTGTTAACGAATCTTAGTAGCCATGGGACAGACACAGTGGATCCCTTTATAGCAACAGGATAAAATCAAAATAAGCATAGCTATCTCTTATATCTGAACAAATAGGGGTGACCTACATGGAGCAGTGGGTACACCCCTAAACAAAGGCATGGGGAAGGGTGACCTGCACGGAGCGGCAAGTGCACCTACTCTTGCTGCCTTGCTGGGCAGACTAGATGAACCATACAGGTCTTTATCTGCCATCATATACTATGTTACTATAGTAAATTAGGCCCTTTGCATCTTCTACCATCTTCTTGTACAGTGCTTCCCAGATGTTTATATAATATCACCCCATTTTAACCCCTACGAATTTACATGATCTCAGATGATGAAGAAAACAAAATAACAGGCCTCTGCTCCCCTCTCCAACTTGTCCACTTTGTCTTCCCCCTCCCCCATTTATCCAAACCATAAAGCTTTCGATGGTGGCAGCAGTCGGCACAGGATCTTGTGTTTCATTATGCACTATGGACCCTGTTCCTCTACCTTGGCTTTCCAGTTTAACAGGAAGCTCATACTAGAGGAGGGGACAGGAGCTGTGAATGTTCACAGTCCCACAAGCCCCTTGCTGACTGCCACTGCTGGGTAGGGTTGCCAACCGGCCGGTTTTCAGCCGGCCTGGCCGGTTTTTCCATGGCCAGGCCGGCTGCCGGCACAGATATAGAACCGGCCCTTGAAAAGCTGTTTTTTTGCTCTGGCCGTGAGATCGGGAGCGGCCAGAGCAAAAAAAAAGGCTTTTCTCCTGCAGTGCGCGAACGCGAACGCGATCCGCGATCGATCCTCCGTGCAGCCGCTGCTTCTGCTTTTCACAAAGCAGCGGCTGCAATAAAGTTAATTTGAAAAGGAAGAGAAACCTGTGAGTAGCCCTTCCCCTCTGACATCACTTCCTCAGGGGCTGCAGAAGGATGACCGGAGGGCTCCTCAGGTTTCTCTTCCTTTTCAAATTAAGTTTATTACAGCCGCTGCTCTGTGAAAAGCAGAAGCAGCAGCTGCATGGGGGCAAAGCAGAAGCAGCACTAAGGAGGGGGGGGGGGTGGAAGCAGCACTAAGGGGGGGGGGTGGAAGCAGCACTAAGGAGGGGGGTGGAAGCAGCACTAAGTGGGGGTGGAAGCAGCACTAAGGAGGGGGTGGAAGCAGCACTAAGGGGGGGTGCAACACTAAGGGGGGGAGTGAAGCAGCAGCAGCACAGCACTAAGGGGGGTGGAAGCACCACTAAGGGGGGGATCAACACGAAGGTGGGGTGAAGCAGCAGCAGCACAGCACTAAGGGGGGTGAAGCTGCACTAAGGGGGGGAACAACACTAAGGGGGGGTGAAGCAGCAGCAACACAGCACTAAGGGGGGTGAAGCTGCACTAAGGGGGAGGTAAAGCTGCACTAAGGGGGGTTGTGAAGCTGCACTAGGGGTGTAAGCAACACTAAGGGGGGGTGAAGCAACGCTGGGGGGTGGAAGCAGCACTAAGGGGGGAGCAACACTAAAGGAGGGTGAAGCAGCAGCACAGCACAAAGGGGGGGTGAAGCAGCACTAAGGGGGGAAGCTGCACTAAGGGGGGTGGAAGCTGCACTAAGTGGGGTGGAAGCAGCATTAAGGGGGAGAAGCTACACTAAGGGGGTTCAAGCAGCAGCACACAACTAAGGGGGGGGGGGAAGCTGCACTAAGGGGGGGGCGAAGCTACACTAAGTGGGAGGGGTGAAGCTGCACTGGGGGGAGGCGAAACTGCACTAAGAGGGGGAGGTGAAGCTGCACTAAGAGGGGGTGGTGAAGCTGCTCTAAGGGGGGGGGGAAGCTGCACTAAGGGGGGGGGGAAGCTGCACTAGGGGGCAGAAGTCTCTGCACAGGTTTAATTTTCTTTTTAACTTTATTGCAGCCACTGCTCTGTAAAAAGCAGGAGCTGTGGCTGCAAGGGGAAAGAGGTGGCAGGAAGGAACTGACAGGGTGAAGGAGGTGGCTGGAGGAGAGCTGAAAGTGGGGAGGAGGTGCTGGAAAGGAGCTGACAGAGGAGGTAAGGAGGGGGTTCAAAGGGAGTTGACACCTGGGAATGGTACTGGTAAGTGACTGCGTAATGGGGAGGGGGCACTGGGACTGGAAATAGGCTGATGGAAGTGAAGAAAAGAAGAGAAAAGAAAAATGGCAGATGGATTATAGACCATAGAAAACGAGCTAAGAGAAGACAGGAAAACGGAAGCCTCAGATTCGAACCAGCATGATCAGAGAATAAAATGGTCAGACAACAAAGGTAGAAAAAATAATTTTATTTTCAATTTAATGATTGGACTTTGTACTACCTTTATATTTTACACAGTATGGGGAACTGCATCTCTTATTTATCTAATATTGCACTGCATACGGAGTCTGTCTTCTTGGGGTTTCAGTTTAATTTTTGTCTGTATATTTCTCTTTTTGTTTTATGCTCATTTATTGATGAAGACCTGTCTATACTGTGTGTGTGTGTGTGTGTGTAACCAATGCTGCATATTTTGTCAGTATAGAATTTCTGCTTAAGAATTTGTAGAAGTCTTGCTTGTTCAGTTTGCACATTGCCCTCTCTGCAATTTATTTGGGGACAGGGGGTGGAGCAAGTGTGGGGCGGGGGCGGGGAAAGGGCAGGGCAGGGTGGACAAGGGGCGGAGCGTGACTAGCCACAGGTGGCGGGTTTTTCTCTTTCAAAAAGTTGGCAACCCTACTGCTGGGTATAGATTACAGTAGAAGACCAGAGGGTGGGGGTGTCCCTGTTTTGTTGACCGTAACTATTGATGATGTAATCCAATTTGGGATACTGATCCACAATTTGGAAATTACTGTTTTTTTAGCTAGAACTGAAAAGCATGTTTTATAACCATATTGTAGTCCTAATAAGTAGTATGTAAAGAATGAATTGAAATGGTAAGAAGCATCTTTAATGACTTGCAGTAAGTTTTTGCACTTATTTTGCAAAACATTAACGTATGATAAGTGGAAAGGCCGTGCGCTGTCATGGTTGTGGCCAGCATCTTCCGTACAGTTACTTCACTGAAAAGTCCCTTATCATGCATAAGGTTCATTTGGGATTAACATGGAGGCGTTAAATTCATCCGTGTTAACTGTGTTAATCATTACCGCACTTTTATAAACATACCCTAAGTTGCCTGAATACTGTAGTGTCATAGGAATTTGCAGTAATCATAAATAAATGGCCAAAGTTAATGCGTGATAACTGCAAAGACTCCATGTTAACTGTTGAGAGAGTTCTCATAACTTATAAACTAGCTCAGTCTTGGATAATATACAGTTTGCTGTACAGTTAATGCAGAGAAAAGTTGTTTAGGTGATATTAGCTATGCCATTCATCAGTTAACGTGGTAACTGCAGTTCCCACCCATCCTCTGCCCCATTCCATGTTAATAGTTAGTGTGGAAATTGCTATAGCTCACAGTTAATGTAGCGCCTAACTGGTTGCATGGCTTTTTCTACACAGATTAGAATTATTTTTCCTAGCACATTGATATTTTTTTTTATGTTCTTACCCTTTGCTGGCTAAAGCCTGCTGCACTGCATTACTGCTGCTCATCAAATCAAGGTGAGTTACTGAATGGGACTTCAGCACATTTATTATTAATGCTTTAGTCATTTGAAAACTGTAGCTAAAGGGCAAATTAAAGTAAGTTTTATATCCTCACCCACTTTTTGTGTTTGTTTTTTGTTGTTTTTTTAAAGTGCTGTGAAGTCAATGCTGACTCCTGGCGACCCAGCAGCCCCTAGGTTTTCTTGGCAGGGTATGACTGGAAGTAGATTACTAGGCCTTTTCTTCCAAGGCAATGGAGGGTAAACTGACTTGCCCAAGGTCACAAGGAGTGCCAGTGGGAACTGAAACCTGATTGCTTGGGTACTAGGCTGTTGCTCTAACCACTAGGCTACTTCTCCACTTATTTGTATTTTAATCAACTTTTCTGTGCTTTGCCATGCCTGAGTTTTTTTCTCCTCTCCTAAGTAGCTGTAGAAAACTATGAATGCACAAAAGCACACTTTGAGAATAGCTGTGGTCCTCTGTGGAGTTGTTGCCAAAATTCCCTTTTTTTCTTCTGCTGTTTTCCTTATGCGATGGTTGATTATTTTTCTGAATATATCTGGCAGCTGCTTGCTATGTTTAGTAGAGCAGAAAGCCTACTTTGAATAAAGTTATTTGAAAATGTGTTTATAAAAAGTATTTTTGAATCCTTGAAGGTCTCCTGGTATTTCTACATCACTTTTTCATACCTATGAATTCAGTCCTTGACACTGACAAGAATACCACAGGTTTAAAAGCCCTTTCAAGAGTGTCTTTTTGGGAATTCATTTAACTGTTAGAGCAGCCTTGGTAATGATGGGGATCTTTAGTTGTGGACCTTAGATGTATATTTGGTACACGTTTTCCATCCCTGAAACTGCATATTTCAACAAAGAATTTGTTTTTAAACTCAAAGAAAAATCAAGAGTCAAGTTAGATTGTGAATAACCTCTAACTTTGACAAGCTAATTTTCACACTAAAGGGCATGTTTACTAAAGTGCTGTAGTTTTTTGCTTCTAATATGCGTTGGTAAGTCAAATAAAGGTAATTGTTGGGGTATGGCCAGTTACCGCAAAGGCAAGCCCCTTAGTATGCATTCCAGCCCTTTGCAATTACCATCGGTGCTCCTAACACCACCTATTGAGGTGGCATTAAGTACTCCTGCACTAACTGCAACATCGGCGATTAGCGCAGGCTACTGATGGCTGCAGGAACCAAAATGTGCAGTCAACACCCAGTCTCTGCCAAACCCCATCCCATTGAGCGATGCACGGTTAACGCACATTGTAGCGTGCGGTATTTGTTGGTACTGGGTGGTAACATTTGCCATGAACCCGTAGAAGCAGTTAACATGCACTAAAAAACACTAACCATACTGTGCACGTCAGTAAACATGCACCTAAGTAGATTCCAGCCTCTCTTTAAATATGCAGCACTTTCAGTTCCACTGTTTAACATATTTTAAAATTTAATTTTCTTAATTAATCTAGTTTTTTCAGTATTTGTATTTTGTTTTTTTTATTCTATGTGTAACTGATACACAAATGAAGATAAACTTTTTATTGCCTTGCTGAATTCATTATATTTTAAGACCTAAAAAGCATTACGTTTTCTGCTTTCTTTACTAAAAGAAATAACAAACTATAATTCTCTTTAAAACTTTTAGAAAGATATTTCACATTAATTTGCCTTCATAATGCAAGTTATAAGGGCATTTTTAGAAGACCCTTCTATATTGTTTTTACAGAGCAAACTAACGTTCACTTTTATTAAGTTAGAAAACACTTTTATATGATTTTTGATTTCTCTGCCTTTTCTTTTGGTTGCTGTGGTAGAATAGGGGCTTAATCCCTTTGCTGGTAAATCTTCCTTGTGAGTACAGTTAATGCAAGAAGCTCTGCTTTCCCACATTCCATGCATAGAGTGCTAAGCTTCACTGCACCTCTGAATCCCAAGGTTTTAAATGGCAGGAACCTCTCCTATTCATCTTCATGCCATCTATACCAAGGTGCTGGGGGCAGTGGGCCAACTTTCTTTTTATGTTCCTCCTTTTTGTGTATGATGGAAATTAGGATTAGAACTGGATCCATTTACTAGACAATTCCTGTTGTTTTTGTCTTGGTTTACTAACCGTAAGTAAAAGATAATATTGAGAGAGAAGTTTGTTTTCTTTCTTGTTTGGTCTATTTCCTCAGCACAGTTAATTATCATCTGCAATACTATGGTAGGGAATGCAATATACAGTAGTCTGCTAATATTTTCAGTCTTAAAATGTACATAGTATGTTTTTCAAGTCTACAGTCCCGAAAAATAAAGGTTTTAAGAAAAAAAGAAAGAATTGAAAAAGTCTGTTGCAGACTATATTGTTAAACTTAATGATGGCAGCCCATTTCAAAATTGGTGCATGCAATATATTTTAATTTAGAAAAAAATATTTACGTTTCAATTGAAAGCTGGTATGTATTCTTAATTTTATTATGATTTATGCATCTAGTTTGTGTTCCTAGCAAGCAAAATGCTAATTCTTTAAATGGTCAGACATTTACTGTTTTCTGGCCCTTAACTACCTCAAGCAATCATATTTGATGCCCCTTAATTAGAGCACCTTTTTTCTTTCCAGGTTCTTTTCCACCTCAGCAATCGAGACAATACATTTGCTTACCATGCTGCTCTCCTAAGTGTTCTTTTGCATGTAAATTAATCTTGATTCAGTTTACACTGTCATGCTGAGTGGTACAAATTGCCTATAACAATAAAACAGCATGAGTTTAAAAAAAAAAAAAGGGGGGGGGGTTGCGGGACGGCAGAATGAATGTGTGCCTTACTTGATAGGATGTTACTTTGCTTTATGCCAATACATTAGCCGACGATAATGAATCTTCTGTTCTGAAAAGCATGGTATAGTTGATTTTTTAATTTTACTTCAATGGAGCAGTACCTTGTCTTTTATAGAACAAGTTAGACAAACCATTAATGACAAGAGTGTTAAGGTTAAATATGAAGCAATGCATTCACTTGTCTGAGTGCTATCCATCTTTCCATTTACAGGAGCTTGACAAAAGTACTGGCTTTGTACAACATTTCCTTTAATTACAAGCTGCGGGAAAACAGGCTTTTAACATAAACATAGTTGCATTCATTTATTCAACATTTGCTCTTCAATAGAGCTTAATGGAGAAGGTTTAAATCCTAAATGAGTATACACATCTCTCAGTAGTGTTATATCGGCCCATGTGCTCTGCTTAAAAGCAGTTTCAGACTGCTTGTGTGGTTTATAAAGGTTTTGCAATATTGAAGTTAAACAGTCTGAAACAGAATGTAATGTTCTAGTGTCTGATAACATTAGGACAGCTTTTTGCTAGAAGCAGGTTGTTTGTGCTTTTCTGCAGAGCAAATCATATCCTAAAATAGCTCCTAATATCCTTTTCACCATAGATTGTTTCATTTAACTATTTTTTCCTTCAGACCTAGCTTGAATTTATAATAAAAGCCTGGTTGAAATGTTGTTGCTTAAAAATTTGAGCTTTTAGTTTTTCAGTATATATGAAACAGGTTTGACATTTTGTAAGAATTTAGAAGCTGATTCATTATGTTGTGGTAATGTGCATTTTCCATATTAAAATCTTATTGTAGCTTAGTGATCAGCAGGATTTTGTTAGGTTTAAATGGTACTGATTAATTATGTCACACACTGTCTAAAAATAACAATTTTGTGTTTTGTCTATTAGTAATCTTAGAATATTATTTCATGACAATTGGCAAAAAGCAAATGAAACAACCCTTAGAGATAGTGTACCTTTTTCTCAGTAATAAGTTCTTAAGTATTTTATTCAAATTTATTTACTCCAATACTCCATCCTAAATGAGTCAAAAGGTTTCTTTCTTTTTTATATCTCTGGTGGGTAATTTTATAAGTGGGCGCCTAGTTAAAGCATGTTTTCAGGCACCTATATTAAGTCAATTTTATAAATACAAGTAGTCGCCTACTTCTCTTGATAAGATACTAGCTTAAATGACAGATCGCACTCCTAAATTACAGGCACAGACATTTACGAGTATCAACCTTGGAGCTGGTATAAATGCCTGTGCCTATAAATTCCAGGTACATGTGTAACGTATAGTATTTTATAATCTGTGCATGTACCTGTGCGCTCTGCCCATACTCCACCCAGATTCACAGTCATATCAAAGCAAGTACTTTACTCGGATCAGTATTTTATAAGAAGCCACTTACACACATATGCACCCATATTGTGCAGAAATGCTTTATAAAATTACCTCCAAAGTATTTTTAATGTGAAACAAAACCTTTTCTGCGGTCAGAGAGATGTATATCTTTCTTGATGTAGCTAAGTTTACTCAGGCTCATAAGAAGGGCCTTTCTTCAGCTTAAGCATTGAGTTTTGGCTGCAGGGACCTCCTTTTTTTCTTAAATTTTTTTGTTGTGTTTGGTCACGGGTATATTTTTACTGACTTTATTCATTTGGAAAATTTTCAGAGCGAAATATGTCCTCCTAGTGAGTTTTTGGTACAAGTCTCTTTTGGTTGGGTAGAGGATAATAGGGCTTTATTGAAGCAATCAACAGTTTTCCCTCAGACCGTTAATGTGTCTCTGTGTATTCAGAGTGTGCCCCTGGCCCACCTCTCCAAATACAACTGAGTTAGCAAATGCTGTCACTTGCTTTATGTACATTGAGCATCTCTGTCCCATCCGAACTCTGATCTATACGTGGACACCAATGCTAATCCATGCTAGTACAGCATATCTGGAGAGCTGCCATCTTTCAGCGAAGCTAAAGCAGCCACCTGCCTTTGAGTCACTCGGTTCACATGATTATTTCTATAGATGTTAAGATTTTTTTGAATAGTCTGGTAGGTTAAGGTGGAGTAATTTAAACCATGCTGATTTAGATCCCTTAAATTGGTCTTTCCATCTGTACTTTTTATTAAATAAAGATGCAGACAATATTGATTGATATAACTGTTAATACATACTATTTGACCTAAACAAAATGTTTAAACTAGATTTATTACATCTTTTTATCTACCTACTAGGTACCATCTACATAAACTGAAGTTAAATCATTACATAAACAACCTTTTCATATTTCATTATAGAGTATATTAAAAACATCCGTGAAAGGAAGTTAAACTTTGATTGGTACCCAGCTAATTTGGAATGGTATCTAGAAATTTTAATTAGATGTCTAAAATAGCACTTAAAATTAATTTTTAGCAAACAAAAGCTTAAATAATGTATTTCTGTTTGCATACACACTCAAATTGATTCCTTGAATTGGCCAAAGTATACAAAAACTAGGGCTGGTAGTTACTGAGCAAGTGAATCTCTTTCTCTCAGAATTACTGTATACCTATCCACATTAAATAGTGAGGACCATTAAGGAGATGCTACAACAGATGTATGAGAATAAGCAGATGGGCTCAGTGTTTAATCTTAATGAGATACATGACTGTATCTTGTTGAATGAGTACAGAGTCCACTTCTGTTGCCTGCAGTTAACTTTATTTGCTAGTTTCTTACACTCAAGGCAGAGCCCCAAACAGTGTGGTGCATGCCTTACTGTGGCACAACTTTAAAAGTATTGTCCTGAATATTTACATTGTTACTTCTTACATAAAGTATTAACATATTCAATTCAGTTTTGATAGGCACTGATGGTTTCAACGTATTTTATTATTTACGTTTTTAATAGGTGGTTCTGTCTTTAGATATTAACATTTTATGTTAAAAATGGTTGTTCCATTTGATCGGCTTTGATAGCTATATTTGTATTTGAGATGTTTTTTTCTGGATCCTTGCAAGCTGAGGCAGTCTGAAAAATATTGTTCTTTACTGTCTGTAAGGAAGTACTTTCTGTGGGCACAGGGTATTTTAAGTTGCTCCTTAAGTTTGTAATCAAATTGCGAGAAGAGGACGACCTAAGCAGTTGGGTAATGTGCACCATACGGACATCTATTTTAAGATGTATTTTAATTTCTGGTGTTCTTCCTTATTGGGATTTGCTCATATAATGATGATAGAGCTGAAATACACATTTACAGTAATTTATAATCATCTTGATTTTGCTACTTTTTTTTCCTTTTCTAGTAACCGGGGAGGCGGACCCGGTGCTCCCTCTGCTCCCCCATGCCCTCCCGCCGCCTCAATACTCCCCACCCCCAAAAAATACAACTGACTCAATTTTGGGAATCAACTGGTCGCAGCTTTATTAACACTCATAATGTTCCATAACATTTCTGTTCCAAAATAACCTTCTTAACAAACCAAACAGCGAAACGAGCCTCCACCCGCCATGCTATTAGCAAGGTGATCTCATTCCACTTCTGCCGTGGCCAGGCCAGCAGCAAACTTCATCCCCCCCCCCCTTTCCCCGGCCTCGCCATATTATTAGCAAAAGTCGGCCAGGGTTATCCGGGTTGGGGGCCACCGACCCCCGCCCCAATTACAGTTTAAGGCTCCGGACCCAGAAACCTCTGGGATCCCGCCACCCCCCCCCCCCCAGCTGCAACAACCCCTTCTTACCTACCCGCCACCCAAACAACAACGCGGGAGGGCAGCCAGCGCCTCCACCTTTCCTCCCTTGCCGCTGAAGACCCACGCACCTTCGCACCTCCCCCACACTGCCCCGGGCTCCCTCTCCACCCATTGGCTCTCCCGGCCGCCGCTCACAGGAGAGCCAATGGATTTGAAAGATGCCCACTGACGCCGTGAGCATGCCGCCGGCCGCGCGCAGAGTCCCGCACCAGCCGCGTGCCCGGTTACATTCGGCCGTTGGGGACCCTGCCCCGCGGCCTCGTAATTTTCCTTGTACATTTGTGAATTCCTTTCTTCCCCTTACTTTGAACTATGGTCAGGGATAGTTATTTTTCTTAGTGGATTTTTTTCTCTCTTTTTCTGTCAATTGTACCCTTTTACATTTTCTGTACAATGCAGATTTCTTTAATTGGAAAATAAAAAAGTTTAAATTAAAAAAAAGGTCTTAGGCAAGTTTGTTTTCCAAAACAGATCCTTACAGTAATTTAAAATTTAAACAAAATAACAAGTAATTTGAAAGTTTATTACAACATATTTCACTGTTGTTCAACACTACAATCTGGATAGCTCCTGTGATGGACAGATGCCGCCATTAAAAGTAATGATGGTTTCCCAGTTTTTGAAACATGCTAAATGAAATGTGTTTAAGCAAATCATTTGACACTTTTTTTTAATTTTCATTGTTGTATACCCTCTGTTATTAAAGACAAATCAACTCATACTCGGACGTGCCTTAAAAGACTATTAAGAAAACATAAAAAATAAATTTTATTCTTCTTTGTTTTTGAAGTATGTGCTGTATTGTAATGAATGAAGTTGCAACACATTTACATATTTTTCTTTTATGCACAGTGTGGAATGAAATATAGATTCTGGACTAGATAGGAAACCTACCAATGTCATTTACATTGAGCTTCTGCATGTGTACTGGAAAACTCAAAGATTTTGCAGTACATAAAATGATGTATGGAATTTTAATATAGATGGGTAAATTCTTACAAATCTAAATCATACAAATGGTATAAATTACATCATTTGAAATTTGTGAGTGGTAGTACCATCAATGCATCTTTCATAAGCCTTCATAATTCAGTTGCCTTAAAATACAATTAAAAACATCAAAAGTAAAATCTTTCATTCATTCATTTCATTTTTGGATCAATAGTGGTAGCCCAGGAGCTCAAAACCAGTATATAAATGTGAATAGCATGACTGCAATACTTAGAGAGTCTTTTACTAAGCTGAGTAAGTGGTTACTGCAGGTTTACCATGCGTTAAACCCCCGAAGTAACCGCTACCGCAGGCCTTTTGCAGACAGCGTGTGTCAAAAACTGTGCTGTCAACACTTTCCGAAAGTGGGTGGGATCAGAGCCGAAAGGGAGACATGTAGGTCGATGAAAGGTAGTGCATTCTAGAATGGTATGCACTAGCTGTGACAACTCTCAATAGTGTGGCGCAATTACCACAACCCAAAAAGGAAACGGCAAGCGCAGCCATGGCACCGGCAGCACAATACCACACCTGCACCTGGTGGCCAGCTACCAATCAGCCCTCACCGAATGATCAGCTCTCCATGATTTACCCTCCCCCACTGCATTCTCCCCCAACATGTTCCACCCTGACATCCCCCTTCCCCGATTGGGACCCCTTTTCAGGACCACCATGGTCAGAAAGCAATCCGGCCATGGAGTCCCCTACAAAGGGGCCCAAAAACTGCCCAGAAGAAAGCCCCCCTGCCCCCTCCACCCAGCACTTATCTGGTGCCCAACCGGGTCTTCTGTGGTGGTCTATTGGTGATCAGGGCAGGAGCCAGTTCTCCGCTCTTGCCCCAGCTCTGGCAACCTTCAAATGGTGCTGGGGTCACCTCATATGTCCCAGAATGCAACACGGAGTCACTCTGCCATATAATACATTTTTTTGCCTATATGGCAATCTGTCCCTATCCAGTGCATCCCAGGATTTACCATGTGGGACCATGCATTGCCATTTTACAGGAAGGTGGCACGGGGGCAGGAGCATGTGGGCAATGCTCTCGTGCCAACATTTAAAGTACTGGGGGATGGTAGGGGAGGAACCACTGGGCCACCAGGATTTGTTTCAGTTGGGTGGGGGGAGGGGAGCCATAGGGAGGAGTAGTCTAGTGGTTGGGACAAGGTACTTCAGGCCGGAAGGTCGGCGGTTCAAATCCCACTAGAGGACAGCAACCTTGGGCCGGAAGGACTGGGGTTTCTAGTCCCACAGATGCTCCTTGTGGTCTTGGGCAAGCCACTTAACCCTCCATTGCCCATGTTCCCTGTAAGTATTAGTGTATGTGTCTCAAAATCCCCATGTGTTAAATGTATCCCCCACTTGTGTTGTGACCGCTTTGATTGAAGGATAAGGCGGTATATAAATACCATTAAATAAATAAATAAATAAATAAATAAATAAATTGCGTCACCAGGGTTTTGTTTCGGTTGAAAGGAGAGTATCACCTTGGTGTAGCAGGAAGTGATCCTGTAGCTAGGACCTGTCCTCCAGGTGATTTAAAACACTTTCACACTGAGGAGGTTTCTCCAGGGCTAAGTGCCCATGAGAGAAGAGTTAGGATGGCCATTATAGCTGACATTTCGATCAATAGGCATGTATTTAGCTGGGTGGCTAGTGGACTTGAGGGTCACCTGGTAACATGCCTACCTGGTGCAAAGGTAGCAGACCTCACGTGCCACCTGGACAAGGTTTTATGTAGTGCTGGGGAGGAGCCTGCTGTCTTGGTACATGTTGGAACTAATGATATAGGAAAGTCTGAGCGGGAACTTCTAGAAGCCAAATTTAGGATTTTAGGTAGGAAGTTGAAATGCAGAACTTCCAGGACCTTCCATACACAGGACCTAAAAAGCAGGCAGAGCTCCGGAGTCTCAATGTGTAGATGAGACCATGGTACAAGAAAGAGGGGGTTAGATTTCTTAGGAAATTGGCAACATTCTGGGCGGGGGGGGGGGGGGGGGGGCTTTTCCATAAGGATGGACTCTGCTTTAACCGGTTGGAACCAGGCTGCCAGCATTAACCTTTAAAAGAAGGAGACAGAGCAGCTTTTAAACTGGAAAATAGGGGAAAGGTGACAGTTGCCCAAGAGCACATGTTGTGAAAGAATGTATCCCTGAAGGAGATTAGCAAAAGAGAGAAGTTAGAGCATCCCAATTGTGGCGACGGCGCCCCCACTAGGCGGTTGCCTAGTGAAAGCGGCGGGCCATCTTGTATGTTGCTTTAAGCTTCAGGGCTAAGACCTCTGAATGTGTAGTTGCGTGCAAAAAGCAGTCCAAGTGGTATTTTTGGCCAACACAGGAAAATTTATTAAATTTTTCGTTTTAAATTTCAGCTTTGCAAACAGACCTTTGTAGAGGGCTCCAACCACCACAACAGAAAAAGGATGTTTTCTCCAAATAAACTTTCTTTACAAAAAGTGTATTTCAGCAGTGTTATCAATGAGCAGTTTCTTCCAGATCTTTAACAAAATAATTTCTTCTTCCAGAAACAAACATAATTGAACTAGTATTTAACAGCAGAGTCCCGCAAACCTTTTAGCTTCCCTTAGCTGCTTCAGGTTTTAACTTTAAAACACTTCTCTGCTTGTCAGCACAGAAACTGAAACTGCTGTGTTTAAACTTTCACTCAGCACAAGTTCTTGCAGCTTTAACCATGAGATTTCCTTCTCTCTCTAAAGCTTCTTAGCTACAATAATCAGGATAACTGTTTCCTGGGTTTCCTTCCTATTAAACCCTTAGCTTTTCTCAGTCAGAGATTATGCACAAAGAACATTCCATTTTGGAGTCTGTGGAGTCAGGTTCCTCTCCACAGAATTCCACCTCCATGTCTTCCTCTGCATTACATGACTGTGGGGCTTGGACAGGTTCAGGGATTTCAGGTTTTATTTCCTTTAGAAGCTTGAACAGTCTTTCCCACTGAACTTCCCTTCTTCTCCCCGGGATTATATTAGTGTTCTCAGACTTCTTTCCCTTTAGTAAAACATTTAAAGGCTTTGTTTGCTTTACCTTATCTATAAAAGCATTCTTCCTGGCATGCGTCCCATAAGGTACAGCTTCTTCTTCAGAATCGGGTATACTTATTTCTGAGTCAGAGTCACACACATTAACTCCCTCAAACTTTCCCCTCCTACCTCTGAGCTTGACTGTAGACCTTATACAGCAAGGGCATCTCCTAGGAGTAGCGTCCTCTGAATCAGAGCTGCCTGGGGGATCACTGCAGTGTTTGTCTCTAGCCCTTCTAGGCTCTCCAAGCCTGAAGACTTGTTCCTCTTCAGATGGAGCTGAGACCTCCTGCTCCAGCTTCCTCACAGCTAGCCTTCTCGCTTCCTCTCTCCTGGAAGGAGTGCAATTAGCCTGGATTCTGGCTCTTTCCCGACTGCCGTCTTTCAAGCTGTTCCCGTGTCTTGCTTTTCTCCTGCCGGTCTTGCTGACGCTTCCTGCTCTCTCTGTTTGCCTGTGCTTAAATGTTTGCAAGCGTGCTCTCTCTCCTGGCCCATCCCACAGGTGTCTCCTAGGGGACATGCAATGAAGCTACAGGGTAAACTATTTAAGACTAATAAAAGAAAATATTTTTTCACTCAACGTGTAATCAAACTCTGGAATTTGTTACCGGAGGATGTAGTAAAGGCTGTTAGTGTAGCTGGGTTTAAAAAAGGTTTGGACAAGTTCCTGGAGGAAAGGTCCATAAACCATTATTAAGAAGGGACCTAGGATATCAAATGCTTGAACCAATACAAGCATTGTGGAACCTGTGTCCCTTGGGGAAACTGCTAGGTACATATGACCTAGATTGACCACTGTTGGAAACAGAATACTGGGCTTGATGGACCTTGGTCTGACCCAGTATGGCATATCTTATGTTCTTATGTTCCTATAGTTGCCCTGGAGTCTGGGTGTGGCCTCAGCCTAGCTTTGCAAGTGTGGGTTTTATCACTGCTTTCAGTTTGGAACATGTGCTTAGGTGAGCCCATCCCCCTTATGGAATAAAAAGTTATTTTTTTCTTTGTTTCCCAGGGCTGTGCTGCACCCTCCTTACCACACAATAGAGGGGTTCCAATAAAAATTAAAGTAACCCAGATGCCTTTAAGTACAGAGCAGACAGAGCTGAAAGATTCCAAATTACCCATGTTGATCAGAGCTTGCAATCCAGTCAAGACAGACAGTACAACAACTGAGGGCAAAAATATATCTAGGGGAATGGTAAGGAAACACTAGGAGACTAAGGGGATCAGGATCCAAAAGCGGATACAATCTCTAAAATACCTGTATGCAACCTCTAAAATGCCTGATTGCGAATGCTAGAAGTCTAAAAAATAAGATGGGAGAGTTAGAATATATAGCACTAAATGAAAGGTTAGATATAATTAGTATCTTAGAGACCTGGTGGAAGGAGGACAGCCAACTGGAGATAGTGATATCTGGGTACAGACTATATCGCAATGATAGGATAGATCAAATTGGTGGAGGGATTACACTCTAGGTTAGAGAGGGCATTGAGTCTCACAGGATAAATGTTTTGCAGGAAACAAAATACCCTGTAGAATCTCTATGGATAGAAATCCCATGTAATAGGGGAAGGCAATGGCAGTGGGAGGTGTACCACTATCTGCCTGGCCAGAATGAACAGATGGATGATGAAATGCTAAACGAAATCAGGGAAGCTAACAAAATTTGCAACATAGTAATAATGGGTGTGACACTGACCCGGTATCGACTGGGTCAGTGTCACAGCAGGACATGCTAGGGAGATAAAGTTTCTAGATGAAATAAATGACTGCTTCTTGGAGCAGCTGCTTCATGAACCAACAAGAGGGAAGCTATTTTGGATCTAGTCCTTAGTGGAACACAGGATCTGATGCAAGAGGCCACTTGGCAAAAGTGATCATGGCATGATCACATTTGATTTAATAAATGGAGTGAAGATGGCAAGGAAATCCAAGTACTGTGATAAAATGAGATAAATAGTTAAGAAAAAGGGAGACTATAATAAAATGAGGAAAATAGTTAAGAAAAAACTAAAAAGAGCAACTGCAAAGGTTAAAGATTTACATCAAGCATGGGTGTTTGGTTTTTTTTATGTTTTGATATATTTATTGTCAAAAAAACATTTCCAGTGCACTGGTCCTCTGGTTCCACATTACATCAATAATAGAGCATAACATACAGCATGTTACAGCAGGACATCTTAACAAATATAGGCGATTCTTATTCATATAGGCAGAACAACTTAGTGACTATTTCGCCCAGTTAAGGTATTGGTAATATCCCTTAATATCTGCAAACAATGGAAACAGTGAAGAAAAGTACAATTGAAGGCCAGAGATTGTGTTAGATAACAAGTCCAAATTTCTGTATTTACAAGTAGTATTTATGTACCCTCCCTACCCCTGTCCCTCCCAACCTAACATGCGAACCTATCATTTATGCAACCATTGTCTTCACCAGCCAAGCCGGTAGTCCTTACTGCCTAGCCACTGACCATCCTTATTTCCCCCCCTTCTCCCCTCCCCCTCCCCCCCCCCTCGAGGCACCTAGCCCACTGGAAAGATGTATATATGTGTACAGTGTCACAAAAGGAGTAAATCATTGCATGCCCTTGGAGATAAACTGATCAAATAGGAATCCCACACCATTAGGAATGCTTCCCTCTTCTTAGCACCACCTTTAGAAGCCAATCTTTCTCATACGGCCAATTGGTGTAGAGCATTCTGCCATTCCCATACACCAGGGCCATCAGGGTCCCGCCAGCATCAGAGAATACATTGTTTAGCAAGGAGGCAGCCCTTCCATACAAATAACCGGCTACCCGGAATCTAAGACCATGGGGTTCGGTAGCATCTGGTCTCGCAAAGCCTAGGGAAAGCACCAAACCTTTGTACCAGCAGTCCACCCAGGAATCTCAGAACCTCTTGGCCCTTACACAACCCCAAAACATATGTCCCAGATGGGCAGGGTCTACATCACACCAGGGGCACTTCCTAGTTTCTACAAAGCCTGCCCTTGCCCTGCATGGAGAAAAGTACCCCCTCTCGAGGATTTTAAATTGCATTTCCCGAAGACGCACACCCAAAACCATTCGGGGTATATGAGTTACCGCCAGTTCCCAGACAGATCTGGTTAGGGACATCCCAAGTTTTGCTTCCCATTTCTGAGCTATGTGTGCATAGTTCCGCTCTCTAGGGAGATCCCTTAATGCACGGCAGTAATGGGCCACCGAGAGTCTGTCTCTATCCTCAAATTCAAACCAGGCCTCTAGTTTATCTAGGACTCCTTTTTTCAGACCCAGGCTCTTCAAAGAGGCTAAATAATGTTGTAGTTGCAATTATGCAAAATGATGACTTGCAGGTAGCCCAAATTTGTCACAGAGTTCTTGGAATGGCCGCAACTGGCCCTCATCAGTTACCACCTGGTGCACCTGGATCGGCCCTCATGAAGCCCAGTCTCGAAAGGGTTTAAAATCTAAACTAGGAGAGAAGACAGTGTTGCCTTGCAAAGTCAAATAGCCCGTAATCTCCAGGAGAAAATCTCAGTAGCCACACAGTGTTCTCCATCTACTTCGCACCATCCTGATGGAAAGAGTATCACAAAGCCAAGTGGGCAGCAAAGTTTGATTAAGGTGTAAGATAGAAAGAAGAGAATGGGGGGCAACCATCGCTGACTCAAATTCTTGTGGGGTAAACATTGACTGCCTCCCCAGCTAATCACGCACATGATGAAGCATGCATGCCAATTTGCAATGGGCCAGGTGGGGAGTCCTAAACCTCCCCTTATTCCAAGGACCTTGCAGTTGACCCTTTGCCAACCGAGGTTTTTTTACTTCACCAGAGAAAGATCTGCAATCATCTTTCCACTGCCTGCATGTCGCGCCAAAACATTTTTAATGGCAACAACTTAACATACAAGACCCTAGGAAAGACCATCATCTTATAGGCCGCAATTCTGCCCAAAAGAGACAAGGGGAACAGATTCCAGTCGCATAGCTTATCCTGTGTACCCTTTTACGAAGCGGTGGGATGTTAAGTCGGTGCAGCCAGTTGGGAATTGCTGGTAACCATATGCCCAAGTATTTGAACTTATCCTCAGCCCATCTAAGAGGGAAGGGCCCCTGCCACGTACCCCGCAGACAACCTAACATATCTAAGGCCTCTGATTTGGACGTATTTTAATCATAAGCCTGCTAGGGCTCTGAAATCTTCAATTTCAGTCAGTAGTAAGCATAAGGAAGTCTGCGGGTCTGTCAACATAACAAGCAAATCATCAGCAAAGGCCGACACCTTGAAGGTAGAAGCACCAACCATCACCCCATTGATATCCATTTGGGATTGAATAGTACATAAGAGGGTGTCTAGTGATGACAAAAAAAGCAATGGGGATAGGGGGCATCCTTGGTAGGTGCCCCTCTTTAACCCAAAATGAGAGGTGAGCCCTTCATTGATCCTTACCTCTCCCCTGAGTTCATGGTATAAAGCCTGCATTCCCCAGAAGAAGCCAGCGCCTAGACCATATGCCTCTAGTGCCTCAAATAAATACGTCCAACCAACCCAGTCAAATGCCTTCTCAGTGTCGAAGCTAATAAGCAATGAAGGGAGCCGCTGTGGACCCACTCTAAGGATGCTTTGATCTGTCAGATATTGCTAGCAGGATAGCAGCACCATACAGAGTCAACCTGACACAGGTGAACCAGCACAGGCAAGTATTGGACTAGGCGATCTGCTAAAAATTTTGGCAGATACTTTCAAATCAAAGTTTATGAGTCAGATAGGGTGATAAGATTCAACTAAAGAGAGGTCTTTGCTTGGTTTTGGGAGAACAGCTATGTGGGCAGTATTGATGTCGTATGTGAGTTTACTACTAGTTAGCCAGACATTGAACATGTCAACTGGGGGGGGGGAGTTGCATCTTCAGTAGTTTGTAATATTCAGCCCTATAGTCATCTGGTTCTGGCGCTTGATAAAGGGTCGTACCCCTTATGACCCCTGTATCTTCTTGGCCATAATGGGGCACCCAATCGGTCATCTTGTTCCTGTGAGAGTTGTGAGATCTGCACGTTATTCAAATAGTGCCTGACCCGGGACTTGGTCACATTCTCCCCTTTGTATAGGGAGGGATAGTAATCTACAAAGATATCTCCAATGTCTGCTAATTCTCTCTGTAGTGTCCCCCTAGGGTCCCATAGGGTGTATACATAATGTGAGCCCTGGCTTTTTCACAGGCAGCATGCTAGCAGTTTCCTTGATTTGTCCGCATAATGAAATAATTTATATCTATAGTAGACTAGAGACTTTTTCGCATGCTGATGAAGAGCAGTGTTAAAAGCCACCTAGGTGGCAGTAGATGGGCCTTATTAACCATCATCAGATATTTTGCCAGCATGCAGCATTCTCGACAGATTTGTTTCTCTAATCAGAGGATCTTTGTGGCCATTTTTCGCCTTTGTTTGGGTGCGTAGGCAATAATATCCCCCCGCAAGACCATCTTGGATGCCTTCCAAAAGAGTTCGGGAGTGTCCATATGACCCTTATAAAACAGATAGCTCTCCCATCGCTCCTTGAGGTATATACGAAATCCCTTGTCCCCATAAAGATCTAAAGGAAACCTCCACGGAGTGCGACTGGGTGGGAGATTCCCACCTGTCTAATCCATCGATTAAGAGCATGATCTGAAATTTCATAAGGACCAATTACAACCTTGTCTACCACCTTAAATAGGGTCTCAGACACCAGAAGGCAATCTAAACATGCACTGGTACTGTGGGCCCTTCAGAGATGTGTGTAATCACATTCCAGAGGGTGTAATGTCCTCCAGACATCAATCAACTGACATCGCTGTATAAAATGGCACAGATGACTTGAGGTATAGATCTTGCCTCCATCCGGTCCCTCAGATGTATCCAAAGTTGGATCAAGTACCGCATTCCAGTCTCTCTGGATATTCCGGCAGTTTTTCAATGTCATCCATCAGGCATGTGAAAAAGCTGGTGTCTGGCACATTTAGGGCATACACACTTCCCAGAATCAATAATCTCTACGTAGTAATGAAGCAACTCCCCCCTTTCAGCCTTGTGCAGGTGCTCCAATTACTTGGTCTACTATGCCTCTGCACAGTCTAATAAGATCAGCCATGAACTGATATGTTTCTTGTAACATGGTGATGTCCCCTCTGTCGATTCTTAGTCCTTAAGATCTTACATCCCTTGAATGGGCTACCTAGGCCACACACATCCCAGGATATCGTTCTCAGCCTGGGTCTGCCCTAGAATCCTTTCCATCCAAGGGTCGAAATGCCATATAATTTTGGCGAGAGTTCCCCCAGCCTAGGACCCCCCAAGATCTTTCCTCTGTCAAGCCACTCTCCCTGCAAAACAGTGGCCTTATTACCTTTTGTAGGTGACCCCCAGGGTTCACCCTCCCTCCCTCCCTCCTCCCTTACTCTTCCCACCCTCTTCCCTTACTCTTCCCACCCACCCACCCAGTCCCCTAAACCCCTCTCCAAAAACTCCTCCCATCTCATAGTAACAGTCATACCCTGATGTTATGGCTAACCAGCCCCCCCCCCCCCACACACACACACATAAGGAGACACAATCTTCCCTTGATCTACCCCCCCTAATTGTGTCTCCCAATCTCTATCTCCCCAACTGCCAAGCAGCCTCCTTAATTCAGACTATATGTCAGTTGTCTCAAATGTATAAATCCTATGGGTCTTCCCCTCCCCAAGATGTAGACATGCAAGCATACCAACACCATTGTAGCCCATTCTCACTTCTGAAACCTCCACTCACACACACACACAGCCTTCCCTCCCCAAGTTTAACTTTCAGATGTCTGTCTTTCTAAACCCCTACATGAAGCCATTGCCTTAAATTTGGCCTTCTGCACAACTCTTCTCCACCCCCCCCCCACCCTCCCCAGCAGCCTAGAGAAAGAGGCCAGAGTCCAAACCCAAAATTCTTGTTCCTCAATAGTTTACAAGAATAAAAACTGATATCATCTGGGGAGACAATTAAAAGATTGAAACCAGGAAAACATTATGTAGCTGCTTGAAGAAAGTGAAATAAAATATTATGTACATCCAATATAGACAATGTCTGGATGTGGGCTTCATTGATGGGCCACCAATGGACCGCAGCACTTTGCAGTACGACCTGAATCTGTTAGGTCCCAACTGTTTGAACAGTGAGAAATCTATTTGTTTCAAAGAGGAGCCCTATGGTCCACCATGGAGAAGGTCCTATCTCCAGGAACAAGCAGGAATCTAGTCATCACATATGGGTATCGTCGGTACCGATGGAGCCTGCATGGGAACGCTCCCCAGCGTCCAATTAGAACGCTTTTGGGAGCATCCCACAGCGCCTGCGTGCTGCCTTCCCACCTTTCCCAACTGCCTCTCTCCAGTTCTTCTTTTTCCGCGAAGCCAGCAGGTCGTGTTCCTGTCACCACAGAAGAATGTCTTTATTTCTTTTTGTGGTCACGTCTGCCTTCTTCGACGCTCTACCGGTACCGCCGGTCTTTCTTTTCCTATTTCTAAAAAAAAAAAAAAAAAAAATTATTTTTCTATTTTCTTCAGGTGCACCCGCCTTTTTGGGCCTTAGGCCCAAAAACTTCCTTTACATGGAAAAACCTGCCTCAGGTTTTAAAAAGTGCACCAAGTGTGGCGGTACCATTTCCGTCACCGACACCCATGAATGGTGTTTAAAATGTTTAGGTCCTGACCACTCCATCACGGATTGTGTGTCCCGTGCCATGATGTCTAAAAGAAGTCGGCAGAACCGAGCGGCAAAGCTCAGTACCCTGTTTCCCTCTGATGCAGCTTCGGTGGCATCGACGTCTTCCAGGGCTGCTTCTTCCTCCCGTGGATCTCAGGTAACTAAACATAAATCCAGCTGGTCCTCGAAGGGTAGATCTCCTTCTAAGCATCGAGATGCCTCTGGCGTTGCCCTCGAGGATTCTGCACTGGCAAAATTACCCCGGCGGGAGGCTTCAGCTTCTAAAGCATTATCGGGGTTCCAGGATGTTCTAGATGGCTCGGCCTCGACAGATCTCCTGGTGCCATGCTCTGGGGTACCGGTGGCTTCCACCGGTACCGACTTCCAGGCATTGGCGGCGTCCATGGACCAGGGTATTCTGAGCATGGAACGCAGTCTGGCGGCTTTCCTTGCGGCATCAATGCCCTTGGTACCACGACAGACAACTCCACCGGTACTGGCTCTAGCACCGGCATCGGTATCAACATCGGCATCGGTATCAACATCGGCATCGGTGTCTGCTATGCTGGTACTCTGTCCTACCATGCCCTTCGGTACCGATTCTCCGGTACCGGTTATTCCCGGTACCGACGTTGGTCGGTACGGGTATCGGGCTCTGCAGGAGCATCCGGACAGACAATACTTTGAGTCCTCAGAAGAATCTGAGGATTCTGAAATTTCTGTCGATGCAGAGATACTTCTTCCAGAGGAGTCCTCCTCCCCTAAACGCAGGATGTCTCCTCCAGAGGACATGTCTTTCCAAGACTTTATCAGGGAGGTGGCTCGGGGCCTGTCCATCACTGTGGCCCCTGAAACAGAGCCAAGGGCCAAGGAGTTGGAAATTTTACAATATCCCAAAACTCCTAAGAAGGCAGCTACCTTACCCATTCATGAGATTCTATATGATCTCATGTTGAGGATGTGGGAAACACCTCTTACCACCTCTCCTCATTCTCGTAGGTTAGATACTATGTATCGTGTCCCTCCTTGTCCTGGGTTCCATAAAACTCAGCTTCCTCACCACTGTATTGTGGTGGAGTCAGCTATGAGAAGGATTAGAAGTGCATAAAGACATGCCTCTAATCCTCCAGGACGTGAATGCAGAACCCTGGATGCTTTTGGACGTAGAGTCTTTCAAGCTTCCATGCTTGCTGCAAGAATCCGTTCCTATAGTCTCTACATGGGAATGTTCCTAAAGGAGGTCACAGATAATTTACAGACTTTAAGTCCTTTCATTTCTGAGGAGAAAAGACAGGATTTTCTCACTTGGGTCAAACATGCCCAAGATGTCTCTTAATTCTCCAACCGTGCAGCCTTTGACTGCTTTGAGTGTATAAACAGAACCTCGGCTATTGCCATAGGTGCACGTAGAATTGCTTGGCTCCAGGCATCTGATTTAGAGCTCTGGGTACAAGATAAATTGGGAAATATCCCTTGTACTGGTGAGAACCTGTTTGGGAAAGATTGGCAAGAAAAAGCCAATGAAATGGATGCTGAAAATTCCACCTTGGATAAACTATCCAAGTCCACTGCTGATCCTGTTAGAAAGAAGTTGTTCAAGAAAACACCTTTTTCTAAAAAGAACAGATTTTATCCTGCTTATACTCAGCAGGCATCTTCTGCAGGTCAGTTTTCAACCAAACGTCAGCAACCACCCAAACAGAAGAAAGCAAAGGCTGCTAGGCCTCCACCGGCTCAGCAGCCTCAGCCTCCTCAAGGCCTTTGACTTTCAGCTAGAGAACTTAGCCTTTCTGGTTCTGGAAGGACCAGAACCATCCACCATTCCAGGAAGGTTATGTCATTTTGCCCCCAGATGGGGGCAAATAACAGCAGAGCATTGGACACTCTCCATCATAAAGGAGGGGTACAAACTTCTTTTTTCAAGCATGCCCCCTCACACAATAGTGAAACAGTTCAATTCTCCGACACCTTTCATCAACCTCTTAGGTCAGGAGGTTGCCATTCTTCTTGCCCAAGGGGCGATAGAAGAAGTGCCTCTTCATCAACAGGGCGCAGGGTTCTATTCCCCTTATTTTCTTATCCCAAAGAAAACAGGGGATACAGACCTATATTAGATCTCAGAGAATTGAACAAATTCCTTGTCAAGGAGAAGTTCAAGATGATTTCTCTCGGTGCTCTGCTTCCATACCTTCAGAGTCAGGATTGGCTTTGTTCTGTAGATCTCAAGGATGCATACACCCATGTACTCATCCATCCAACCCACAGAAAGTTCCTTCGGTTCCTTTTTCAAGGAAAGCACTACCAATACAGGGTGCTTCCTTTTGGTCTGGCCTCTGCTCCAAGGGTGTTCACGAAATGCATGGCTGTGGTAGCAGCATTTCTCCATACTCTGGGAATATTCGTCTTCCCTTACTTGGACGACTGGCTCATTCGAGCTCCAACACAGTCAGAGGCCAAGACTTCTCTATCCTGCACAATGCGTATCCTTCAGTATTTAGTGCTGGTAATAAACATCCCAAAATCCAGTCTGACTCCCACGCAATCTTTATAGAGTTCATAGGAGCTCCGCTGGATGCCACAAGTGCAAGGGCCTACCTCCCCCAGGCCCGTTGCCTTCGCTTAGTGCAGTTAGCTTCTCAAGCAGCGCTAAAGCCTCACCTAACTGCTCGAGAAATGTTGCAATTGCTGGGCCACATGGCATCCACCGTGCATGTGGTTCCATATGCTCGCCTCCACATGAGGGCAGCTCAGTGGACTTTATCCACCCAATGGACCCAGGCATCAGGGTGCCTGTCAGACAAAATAGCAAACACAAGTCGCCTCATTTTGTCCCTCCAATGGTGGAGGTCCACTCAGAATCTGTTGCTGGGGTGCCCCTTCCAACAACCCTTACCCCAAGCAACTCTCACAACAGATGCTTCTCCAAAGGGTTGGGGAGCTCATCTGCAAGACTTCTCCACCCAGGGCACTTGGTCTCCACAAGAGAGTTGTCTACATATCAATCTCTTGGAACTCAGAGCAATTTTCCTGGCTCTGCGAGTGTTCCACTCCCTGCTCAGCTACAAGACAGTTCTCATTCATATGGACAATCAGGTAGCCATGTTCTATGTGAACAAGCAGGGGGGAATGGGCTCTCTGTCGCTTTGCAATGAAGCTTTGCGACTATGGGCCCTCGCCAGAGAGCATCAGATTCATCTGCTGGCAGTATATCTTCCAGGCATTCAAAACTCTTGGGCAGAAAGACTCAGTCGAGTTCTCCTTCCACACGAGTGGTCTCTGCATGCAGACCAGGTGACCAGGATATTTCAACTTTGGGGAACCCCGGACATAGACCTCTTTGCAAGTCCATGGAATGCCAAACTTCCCCGGTTCTGTTCCAAAATTCCGGCTCTGGGGGCTCAGGCCAAGGATGCTTTCCTCCTTTACTGGGGTCAAGACTTCCTGTATGCCTTTCCACCCATTCCCCTAATTCCCAAAACCCTCTTCAAGCTTCAGAGAGACAGAGGCCACATGATCCTCATAGCACCGCATTGGCCACGGCAAGTGTGGTACCCTCTGCTTCTACATCTCTCTCAAGCTCCCTCCCTGGAGTTAGGGTCTGCCCAGATCTCCTATCTCAGGAAAATGGGATGTTATGGCATCCCAATCCCCAGTCCCTGCATCTCGGGGCTTGGTTGCTGAAGGCCTAGATCTCCAAGATCTTCATCTTTCTCAGCAAGTGAAAGATGTTCTTTGTGCTTCCAGAAAACCTTCCACTACACGTTCTTATGCTTTCAAGTGGAAAAGGTTTACTATTTGGTGTTCAGAAAAGGGTCTTAACTGCCTTGCTATACCTCTGGAATCTTTACTGGAGTATCTCCTCCATTTGTCTAATGCAGGCCTTAAGACAAATTCAGTAAGAGTCCATTTGAGTGCTATTGCAGCTTCTCTTAAACCTCTAAATGGACAACCTATTTCCTCTCATCCTCTTATAGCAAGATTCATGAGAGGCCTCCTTCTAGCTAAGCCTCCCATTAGACCACCTCCGGTGGCATGGGACTTGAACCTGGGTCTTGGGCAGCTCATGAAGCCACCTTTTGAACCCTTAGCTACCACCTCCTTGAAATTCCTTTCTTGGAAGGTTGTCTTTCTCATTGCAATCACATCAGCACACCGCATTAGTGAATTGCAAGCACTAGTAGCTAATCCACCTTATACAAGGTTCCATCATGACAAGGTAGTCCTTAGGACTCATCCACACTTTATGCCTAAGGTGGTCTCGCCTTTTCATCTCAACCAAGAGGTCTACCTACCTGTCTTTTTTCCAGGACCTTATGCATCAAATGCAGAGAGGAATCTTCATACCTTGGACTGTAAAAGAGCTCTAGCTTTTTACTTACAAAGGACACAGCAACATAGAAAGTCCTCTCAACTCTTTGTTGCTTTTGATCCTTCTCATTTGGGACTTCCAGTCTCCAAGAGAACACTATCTAACTGGATTGCTCAGTGTATTTCTTTCGCCTATCAGAGTAAGAACCTTTCTCTGGAGGGCCATGTCACAGCTCACAATGTGAGAGCCATGGCAGCCTCAATGGCTCATCTGAATTCTGTGTCTATTGACAGCATCTGTCGAGCAGCCACTTGGGCCTCCGTTCATACCTTCACAGTCTATTACTGCTTGGACAAGGACTCCCTCCGGGATGCCTTGTTTGGTCAGGCTTTTCTCAAACACCTGTTCCATACCTAATCAACTCCTACCCACCATCCCTGGTAGGATGCCAGAGATCCATGGGGGGAAGTGGAGCCCTTCTCAGGGACACACAACTTCTGGGGTCTCTCCCTGGCACCTAAAGCTAGGGAGTCCCCATATGTGATGACTAGATTCCTGCTTGTTCCTGGAGATAGCATAGTTACTCACCTGTAACAGGTGATCTCCGGGAACAGCAGGAATTTAGTCTTCACAACCCACCCACCTCCCATAGGAGTTGTATCTCTCTATCTCTCTCTTTTCCTTTCCCTCGCTCTCTCTCTCTTTGTCTCAGCTCTAAAACTCAACTGGAGAGAGGCAGTTAGGAAAGGCGGGAAGGCAGCACGCAGGCTCTGTGGGATGCTCCCAAAAGCATTCTAATTGGACGCTGGGAGCGTTCCCGCGCAGGCTCCGTCGGTACCGACGATACCCATATGTGAGAACTAAATTCCTGCTGTTCCTGGAGATCACCTGTTACAGGTGAGTAACTATGCTATATGGAGCCAACAGTCCAGGAGGCCATCCGTGACAATCCAGCTTCCAGGGGTCAATTTACGTGGTGCATACCACCTCGCCATAGTCTTCGTCAACTCAGAAGGGGGTTGTAACAGATGTTATTATCATACCATGTTTTCAAGGGCTCTTTCTGGGTGATAGGAGACATAAATAGCCTTGATCCCCATAGGCTTCAGCCCCGTAAATGTCTGAGATTCATAATATTATTACAGTCTGCACATATTGTAGAGCCGAGCCCGGATCCTTGAACACCTTAGTGGTACCATTGTGGAAGACAGGCAAGATATTGCACGGTGAATTTTATGTGTGCCTCAATCAGACGCTGGCATACTCCCATGTAAGCTTTTTGTCATTGGCTTAGCTCTGCAGAATAATCTTGAAAAATGTTGATTAAGGAGCCTTCGCACAGGATGGAACCAAGGGTTCGTATTACATGCAGCACCTTATCTTTTTGTATAAAGTTCATAAAATGTGCTAGCACAATTCGGGGGCACAAGTCTCCTGGTCGAACAGGCCCCAGACTATGTACGCACTTGATGATTACGGGTCCACAGTCGTCACCTAACTGTAAGGTTGACGGAAGCAAAGTTGTTAGGTACCCTTTGAGCTCAGAATCCTTCATTGCTTCTGGAATGCCAGTGACTCTGAGATTCTTGCAACAGCCTCAATTTTTGAGGTCATCTAGTTTGTTGTCCTGTTTGGCCACAGTCTCTCCTGTAATGTTTTAATCACTTTGTCATCTTCAGCCTGGGATACTGCTCAAACATTTCTCAGTTAAACCCCCTTTCCCTTGGATTATACCCTCAACCCATATATAACTGCATCATATATAAATATCACTACCTTCATGTAAATAGTTAATAGTTGTTAATTAGCACACCCATTGAACCCCATATAATCATCCAAGTTCAACACCCTGTTCTATGTAAAAGTTGGTTTTGTTGAGATGTGTTCTGTAAACTGCCCTGAATTAATGATAGGGCAGTATAAAAAACCTGTTAAATAAATAAAATGTAACGCCAATTTTTAAAATGGTTTTAAGGGGTGATCTGGGAAACTACAGACCAGTGAGCCTGACGTCAGTACCAGGCAAAAATGGTAGAAACCATTATAAAGCATAAAATTACTGAATATTTAGATAGTCATGGTTTAATGGGAGAAAGCCAACATGGATTTAGCCAAGAAAAGTCTTGTCTTACTGATTTATTATATTTTTTGAAGGTGTGAATAAACAGGTAGATAAAGGTGAGCTAGTTGATATAGTGTATCTGAATTTTCAGAAAAAGCCTTTGACAAGGTCCCTCATGAAAGACTGTTGACAAAATTAAAAAGTTATGGGATAGGAGGCAGTGTACTATTGTGGATCAGGAACTGGTTAAAAGATAGAAAGCAGAGGGTAGAGTTAAATGGCCACTTTTCTCATTGGAGAAAGATGAACAGTGGCATACTCCAGGGATCTGTGCTGCACCTGCTGCTTTTTAACATCTTCATAAATGAGCTGGAAATTGGAATAACGAGTGGAGGTGATACAATTTCAAAGTTGTTAAAACACAAGAGGATTGTGAAATATTGCAAGAGGACCTTGATAAATTGGAAGACTGAACGTCCAAATGACAGATGAAATTTAATGTGCGTTAAGTGCAGAGATATGCACTTAGCAGGAAGTAGAACAACCCAAACTATGGTTACACAACGAACGTTTCCACATTAGGAACCACCACCCAGGAAAAGGTTTAAGGCATCATTGTGGATAATATGTTGAAACCCTCTGCCCAATTTGCAGCGGCTGCCAAGAAAGCAAATAGAATCCTAGGAATCGTAAGGAAAAGAATGGAGAATAAAATGAAGGATATTATAATACCTCTGTATTACCCCATGGTGCAATCGCACCTTGAATATAGTGGGCAACTCTGATCGCCATATCTTAAAACGGATATAGCAGAATTAGAAAAGGTACAGCGAAGAGCCACCAAAATGGCAAAGGGGATGGAAGGATACCCCTATGAGGAAACGCTTAAAAGGTTAAGGCTCTTCAATTTGGAAAAAAAAACGGCTGAGGGGAGATAAGATAGAGGTCTATAAATTAATGAATGGAGTGGAACAGGTAAACGTAGATCAGTTGTTTACTCCATTGAAAATAGGAAGACTAGGGAACATGTAATGAAACTGCAGTGTAACCCATTTAAGACTAATAAGAGAAAATATTTTTTCACTCAATGCGTAGTCAAACGCTGGAATTCGTTACCAGAGGATGTGGTAAAAGCTGTTAGTATAGCTGTGTTTAAAAAAAGGTTTGGTTTTCAAAAGGACTTTATGGCAATGCAACTGCGTTTAGAAATGTTAGAAAATCATTCCCGTTATTCCAATTTGCGGTTGGTTAATTTTCCAAAGGCCCCCTCTGTGGGGTCGAAGGAAATGATTAAGAAATATATGTTGGAAATATTGGGGGTACCTGTGGAATCGCACCCCCCGTTGGTTAAGGTTTATTATCTTCCTGTTAGAAAGAAAATAGAGGGAGGTGGGGATATATCTGGGGTAAATGTTGCTGATTCCCTGGATGTCTCAGCTCTGTTGGAAACTTCTTTAGTGGATACTGTTACTCCTGCTACTTTAATTGCAACTTTTGCATTAGCTTCAGACAGGGATTGGTTTCTTAAAATGTTTTTTCATAAAAGGGACACTGCCTTTCTGGGTTTGACAGTTCGGGTTTTTCCTGATCTCGCAAGAGCAACCCAGAAACGTAGAAGGGAATTTTTACTTTTACGTCCCGCTGTGGTGTTGTTGGGTGCTCAGTTTTTTCTTAAATTTCCTTCAAAATGTATTATTAAAATGACTTCCGCTACATATGTTTTTTATGATCCGTCCCAGTTGCTTGCCTTCATTAATTCCCATCGTCCCTCTGATACAGTGTAGGTTCACTGCAGAGGATAGTGCCTGACTGTTTTCCTTCAGTCTTATTTTCTTCACTTATGTGTAATTATATTTCTTAGTTGGACTCTCCCCCATTTTTGAGGGCTGTGGATGGAACAGGTTTTGTTTGATTACTTGCTAGGTTGATTTCCTGTTGGGTTGGATGTTTAACTGACCTTTGTTACCTGTATCCTTATTTTCATTTCAAGTGTGTTTGCTTGGATTATTGTAAAAATTAATAAACAGAAATAAAAAAAAAAAAAGGTTTGGACAAGTTCCTGGAGGAAAAGTCCATGGACCAGGGAAGTCTACTGCCTGCCCCAGGATAAGAGCATCATGGAATTTGTGTACCTTTTTTGGAACCTGACAGGTACTTGTGACTTGGATTGGCCGGTGTTTGAAATAAGACACTGGGCTTGATGGACCTTGTTCTGACCCAGTATGGCATTTCTTATGTTGTGTGCAGGGGATTGAGACTGCTGAGCCACGAGAGTTTTGTTTTGGTTGAGTGTGGAGAGATCGAGGCCACTGAGCCACCAGGATTTTGTCTCAGTTTGGTGGAGGGGATCGGGGCTGCTGAGCCATCAGGATTTTGTTTCTCTCAGGGGGTTGGTGTCTGGGGGATACACTAGCCCCCTGACACTGTGACGATGGCATCGGGGGGCATTCCCTAGTGCCTGTATCATCTTGAGAGGTGATGACCCTATTTGTCCAGAATAGCATGCCAAACTTGCACCAACTTCTTTGTGCATATGTTTGGCTTGCTCTCTCAGTTTAACTCTGGTTTATTTGCATATTGCATCCGAGCGCAAAAAGTCAGTATTAAACTCGTGCTATGAAATCCTGCGCTAGAGCTTTAAGCACTGGACTGTAGCGTGGGGTTTCAGCATCAGCTGTAAGTGCTTATCAGGGAAGGAGGTGGGGAATGAGTGGGTTATTTATTTCTTGTTATTTATTTAACAGGTCTTTTATACTGCTTTACCATTTCAATCAAAGTGGTTTACATTGTAACTTAAACTTAGTAATGTACATTAAGCAGGGACATTGATAACTTATAATTTTCTGAGGCAATGGAGGGTTAAGTGACTTGCCCAAGGCCACAAGGAGTGCTAGTGGGAATCGAACTCTGGTCTCTTGATTCCTAGACTTTGCTCTAACCATTCAGTTGCTACTCCACTCTAGAGGCAGGGACAGCACCTTGCAGTTTGTGCATAAGTTACTATGTGCTGTCACTGCTGCTAATGAGGATACATTTATCACTTGCTGAAAAGGAAACGGTTAGTGCATCTGCACTATTGATAAGGCACTTACCGCAGACAATATAGCTACAAAATAGCCCACGCCCCAGAATCCTTCCAAATATCGGCCTTCAAATTACAGCTCTTAATAGAAGGTTTCCCTGTTGCCGTCTACTACTACTACTTATCATTTGTATTGTAAAGCACTACAAATTATAAGCAGTGTTGTACAGAGACATGTAAGAGACAATCCCTTCTCCTAAGAGCTTACAGTCTATTCAAGACAAGATAATAGCTGGGAGCAGGAGTGGTCCCCCAGATGCTCTTGCCCCATTGGTGCCTGGATTCAAAATGGTGCCTCTTATCACTAGTAGTAGTCTTGTGGTACCTATGCTAGGAGTTAAGCTGTCATATAAGAACTGATTTTGAAGGTTGAGGGGGGAATGGTCAGGGAGGGATTTAGAGGATGATGTCAGAGAGGGCCTGCGGGTTGGGGGGTCTCAAAGGCTGATGTTGGGGGCTCCAAGGGGATTTTAATGCAGATGTTGGGGATCTGGCACTGACAAGAGGACAAACGAGGCTTCTCACTGAGCATCACAGATAGAGGGAGAGGGAGGACCTGCAGTGGATTTAAATATGTTGTAGAAGAGATATGGAACTCTAAAGCTGAGATTGTGGCTAAAGTTCTAGAGTGGTTTGAGGAGAGTTCACTGGAGTGGCCACTCGCCTTACAGAGGTACAGAAGAGAGTTGGTGCTCTGGGGGAAGTTATTACACTTTGAAAAATGGTGTTTTGGTTAAAGGTCAAGGTGGAGGATCAAGAAAATAGGTATCAGTGTGCTAATCTCAGGATATTTGGCATCTCAGAAGGGGTAGTATTAGTTGATATCTGTCAGCTTGTAAGAAAATTGTTGGACATGTGCTTACCCTCAGCCATAGCCAAGCCTAGTTATGAAATTAAACTGCCACATCGAAAAACGAGGCCTAAGCCAGGCCTGGAAAGTGGCCAAGAACCATAATTGTATGACTGCTTCACTTTCATGAAAAGACACATATAATTAATGAAGCGCAGAAAACAGGTGGGAAACAGGTCAAGTTGTGAAGCCATAGGTGTGCACATGTGGGATAGTGTGATAAGAACATAAGAACATAAGATATGCCATACTGGGTCAGACCAAGGTCCATCAAGCCCAGTATTCTGTTTCCAACAGTGGCCAATCTAGGTCATATGTACCTAGCAGTTTCCCCAAGAGACACAAGTTCCACAATGCTTGTACTGGGTCAAGCATTGATATCTTCGGTCACTTCTTAATAATGGTTTATGGACCTTTCCTCCAGGAACTTGTCCAAACCTTTTTTAAACCCAGCTACACTAACAGCCTTTACTACATCCTCCGGTAACAAATTCCAGAGTTTGATTACACGTTGAGTGAAAAAATATTTTCTTTTATTAGTCTTAAATAGTTTACCCTGTAGCTTCATTGCATGTCCCCTAGTCTTTCTATATTCTGATAACGTAAACAATCGATCTACGTTTACCCGTTCCACTCCGTTCATTAATTTATAGACTTCTATCATATCTCCCCTCAGCCGTCTCTTTTCCAGGTTAAAGAGCCCTAACCTTTTTAGCCTTTTTAGCCTTTCTTCCATCTTTTAGCGTATCCTTCCATCCCCTTTACCATTTTGGTGGCTCTTCTCTGAACCTTTTCTAAAATCGCTATATCCTTTTTAAGATACGGTGACCAGAATTGCACACAATATTCAAGGTGCGGTCTCACCATGGAACGATATAGAGGCATTATAATATCTTTTGTTTTATTTTCCATTCCTTTCCTTATCATACCTAGCATTCTATTTGCTCTCTTGGCCGCCGCTGCACACTGGACCGAGGGTTTTAACATGGTATCCACAATGACGCCTAAATCTTTTTCCTGGGTGGTGGTTCCTAATGTGGAACCTTGCATCGTGTAACCATAGTTTGGGTTGTTCTTCTCTAGGTGCATAACCTTGCACTTGTCCACATTAAATTTCATCTGCCATTTTGATGCCCAGTCTTCCAATTTATCAAGATCCTCTTGCAATTTTTCACAATCCTCTTGGGTTTTAACAACTTTAAATAGTTTTGTGTCATCTGCAAATTTGATAACCTCACTCGTTATTCCACTTTCCAGGTCATTTATGAATATGTCAAAAAGCAGCGGACCCAGCACAGATCCCTGGGGTACACCACTATTCACCTTTCTCCATTGGGAAAATTGGCCATTTAGCCCTACCCTCTGCTTTCTATCTTTTAACCAGTTCCTGATCCACAATAGTACACTGCCTCCTATCCCATGACTCTTTAGTTTTGCCAAAAGTCTCTGATGAGGGACCTTGTCAAAGGCTTTCTGAAAGTCCAGATACACAATATCAACCGACTCACCTTTGTCCACCTGTTTATTCACTCCTTCAAAAAAACATAACAGATTAGTAAGACATGGAGATGAGGGACAGGGTCATGATGGATAAGGGGAGGAGATGTATCGTTGAGGACCCCCAACAGTGGTGATTAAATGTGCTTCTCTTCATAAAGGGGATTTGAATAAAGTATAGTTACCCACCTATAGCAGGTGTTTTCCAGGGACAGCAGGAATCAGTCCTCATATATAGGTGATGTCGGCACCAACAGAGCCTGCGTAGAGCATTTCCCTAGCTTTCAAAGAAAGCCTTTGGGACATGCTACCACGCATATGTGGTCCCTTTCCGGCCCAAGGATGCCATCTTGCTGTCAGATGACATAGCTAGGACGGCAGAAAGCACTAAAACATGGTAGTAAGGCAACTCCCAGGGGAGGAGGGAGGGCTGTGAGGACTGATTCCTGCTGTCCCTGGAGAACACCTGTTATAGGTAAGCAACTACGCTTTCTCCAGGAACAAGCAGGAAGTCAGTCCTCAAACATACGGGACTCCTTAGCTCCAGGCTGCCAAGGACCGAACCACGACAGCACCAACGACGACTGAGTCGGGTAGCCGAGAGTTGTAGAAGGTAAGTCCCCACTGAGAGACTCTGCAAGACCCTTAGTGTCCAGCGACACTATCACTCCGGTAGCCTGAACACAGAAGGGTCGATGGGCAGGAGTTACCTATACCCCGAAAATATTACAGAGTACTGCCTGGCCAAAGGCACTGTCCCTGCAGGACTCGCTCTCCAGGCAGTATTGAGCTGTGAATGTATGAATTGAAGACCATGTGGCGGGCTTGCAGATCTCCGTCACCAGTACTGAGCGGAGGTTGATCACTGACATAGCCATCACCCTCACGCGATGTGCAGTGATCCGGTGCTCAAGGGAGAGGCCAGCTCACTCTTAGGCGAGGGCAATACAGTCTGCCACCAAAGTGGACAGAGTTCGCTTAGCTACGGGGCGTCCCAGTCTGCTGGGGTCATAAGACACAAAAAGCCGAGGAGCTTTTTGATCAGTCTGAGTCTGCCTTAAGTAGAAAGACAGGGCCCATTTGCAATCTAGTATATGAAGCACTAGTTCCTCCCTGCTGGCGTAAGGCCACGAGAAGAAGGTGGGAAAAACCACCTCTTGGTTGAGGTGGAAAGGAGACATCACCTTCTGGAGGAATTAGGGGTGTGCACAAAGCAGTACCCTGTTCTTGTAGAAACTTGTATATGGTGGATCTGCCACCAGGGCCTGGAGTTCACTCACTCTTTGAGTGGACATGAGGGCCACCAGAAAGACCACTTTCCAAGACAGGTACCACAAGTGGCCAGGGGCTCGGACAGTGGTTTGAACTTGGAGAGCACCACGTTGAGGTCCCACTCTGCCGTTGGAGGGCGGAGAGGGGGGGGCTTGGATAACAGGAGTCCTTGGAGGAACTTGGAGACCAGGGACTGGCTTGAGAGAGGTTTTCCTTTGATAGGGTGGTGGTGAACAGCTATGGCGCTCAGATGTACCCTCACCAAGTTAGATTTCATTCCCGGTGTGTGACAGGTGCAGTAGGTACTGAAGTACTGGTTGCATGCGGCAGGAGAAGGGATTCTCCTCCTTTTCCAAACACCAGGCGGAGAACCTTCTCCACTTAAAGGCATAAGCCCATCTGGTGGAGGGTTTTTGGGAGGCCAGTAGGATCTCTTCGACTTCTCCTGGAAGATTGAAAGGGGCCAACGTTACCCTTTCAGCAGCAACACTGTTAGTGTTAGTGACCCCAGATTGGGATGCAGGAGGGAGCCTTCCTCCTGGGACAGGAGGTCTGAAGCTTGGCCTAGTGGGACTGGGAATGTCATTGACAGGGAAAGCAGCAGAGGGAACCAAGGTTGCCTGGGCCACCTGGGGGCAATCAGTATTACCGATGCCCTTTTGCTCTGGACCTAGAAGAGGGTCCTGGTGACCAGGGAGGTTGGTCGGAACACATAGAGCAGGCCCTCGGACTGAGAGATCAGGAAGGCATCTGCCGCCACTCTCTCCAGGTGAAGCTAATGGGAGCAGAAGCGAGGCAGCTGTATGTTGTCCAGAGAGCTGAATAGATCCATCACAGGCCTGCCCCAGAGGTGGAAAAGCTGCTTTGTTACTCTGGAGTTTAAGCGCCACTTGTGTGGACATGGACTCTGCTCAGCCTGTCTGCTAGACAGTTGTCCTGGCCCAGGATGTACACCACTCACAGAAGCATGCTGTTGGGTGCTGCAAAGGAGAAGAGGGCCACCGCCTCCTGGCAGAGGGAGTACGAACCCGTGCCCCCCCTGCTTGTTGATACAGAACATGGCAACCTTGTTATCCATCTGGATCAGCATGGGTCGGTATTGCAAGTGGTGGCAGAACACTCGTAGGGCCAAGAAGATTGCCCTGAGCTCCAGTAGATTAATCTGGAGGAGTGATTTCTCCTGAGACCAGCTGCCATGAGTGCGTCAGTCTCTGCAATGTGCCCCCCAACCCAGGAGGGAGGTGTCTGTTGTCAGGGTCCTCTACAGTGCGGGTGCCTGGAAGGGCATTCCAGCCTGGAGGTGGCGCACGTTTTTCCACCAGTTGAAGGACTCCGGCAGTTGGCGGGTAACCCTGACCCTGTCCCGTAGCCTGCCTGTGGCCTGAGTCCACTGCGAGCATAGGCACCACTGGGCTGTCCGCATGTGTAAGTGGGCTGAGGGCGTGACATGGACCTTCAAGGCCATATGGCCCAGTAGGCTTAGGAGGAGGCAAGCCAGTACTGACTGGTGGAGCTGTACCTCTCCTGCCAGTTGCCTGAGATGTTCTGCCCTTTCTCTTGGGAGGATGGTCTTGTCCAGCTGCGCACCGATGAACTCCAAGCTTTGGGCTGGAGAGAGCTGGGATTTTGGGTAGTTGATGACGAGCCCCAGGTGCTGCAGAAGGAGTATTGCGCATTCTGTGGCCTGACTGACCTCTGAGGCCATACTGCCTCTGATGAGCCAGCTGTCCAGGTAAGGGAAAACGAAAGCCCCTTGTAGGCTACCACCGCCAGTCATTTGGTAAAGACCCTTGGCGAAGAGGCTAGGCCAAAGGGTAGCACCCTGTACTGATAGTGCCCTCCTCCCACCACGAACCGTAGGTACTGCCTTTGGGAGGGGTGGATCCGGATGTGAGTATACGCATCCTTTAGGTCTAAGGAGCACAGCCAATCTCCCTGGTGGAGATAAGGCAGCAGTGTTCCAAGGGAGAGCAACTTGAACTTCTCCCTCACCGGAAACTTAAGTTTCTCAGGTCTAGAATGGGCCCGAGGCCCCCAGTTCTCTTTAGGACAAGGAAATATCTGGAGTAGAAGCCTTTTCCCCATAGATGTTTGAGCACAGGCTCTACTGCATTGTCCCTGAGCAGACCTGCGAGTTCTGAGAGCAGAAGGGTCTGGTGAAGGAGAGGTCATACTGGCTCTCCTGGAAAGAACCTGGGTGGTACCTGCTGTAGGTAGAGGAGGTATCCTTCTCTTACCACCTGCAGTACCCACTGGTCTGAGGTGACACTGGCGCACTTGTGTGTGGAGTGCCAGGTGGCCCCCTGTGAGCTGGTGAAGGTCTCCCGGGAGAGGGGTCTCCCTGTCCCAGGAGTCAAAAGCTCCCACCGGGCTGGGCAGGAGCTGGAGCCTGGGGCTTCTGTGCCTTCAGCTTCTGAGCCCCATGGCCTTTTAATGTGAGAACCCTGTTGCTGGTCTGGTACAGGGGTCTTTTCCCCAATGGTTTCATACAGGTATAGGAAGAGGTCTTCTTGGAGAGCCTCTGTCAGGTCACTGCATTGGCCTCAATCTCGGCCATAGGTTTGTCGAGCAGCTTGTCTCGGACCCATTGCTTGAGGTCTGAAGACTGCAGCCAGGCTTGGCATCGGGCGAGCCGCTGACTCAAAGTCACCATAGGCCGCCCAAGAGAGGAACTTAGAACAGTCCTTGATCCCGGAGGTCAAGGATTGGTACCGCTGGAGGGGTTCCCGGTAAGCCCTACTGAAAACCCGGACAACTCCTGGGTTAGGGCCTTTAGGTACATGCCTATGTACAATTCATAGGCTTGGATCCTGCAACCCAGCATGGAGCCCTGGTAACACTTGCACCCAAGGGCATCGAGGGCTCTTGCCGTCCCTCCTAGGAGGGACCGGAGTGGGTCTTCTGGCTCTTAGGTTTCTGCATTATCGACTCGACGCCCATGGAGTTATGTGGGAGTTAGGGCTTGTGGAACCCAGGGCCCTTCCAGACGTGGTAGATGGCGTCGAGGCGCCAGCTCACCACCGGCACCGAGGACAGCGTCTCCCTCATTGAATAACAGCCGCTCAAGGTTCAGCTGCACAGGTACCGTGAGAGTCTCCTTGGGTGGAGATTCTTACTGGAGAATCTCCAGTTCCTCGGTGCGTGGAATTTCTTCCGCCTCAGTTTGCACCGAGAGGGCCCTGACCATATCCTTGACAAAGTTGTGGAAGGCCACATCTTCTGGAGGAGAATGGCACAGAAGGCGACGGGTCCAAGAGAATATCTTGGTGCTGCTTGGTTTCCAGGGATGCCTCGCCATCGGTCTCCCACTCTGAGTTAAGTGGTGACGACGAGTCCGAGACCCTGCAACTCATAATGCCGGGGCCGAGTGGCCGGCGGTTTCCAGATGACCTGGGTCCGAGTCACGGAAACTGGCTGGGGAGGACCAGATGCCCAAGGAACAGGACCGAGACCTTGACCGACGCCGAGGGCTTACCCGAGGTCGATGGTGCTTGGAGCTCGACTCGATGGCCGGGAACTCCCCAGCAGTTGAGGACCTGATCGTCGGTGCAGACGATACAGACAATCCAGCAATTATTGCCTGCTGCAGGGCCAGGATAGCAGTGATGTTCTGCTCTAAAGCCACAATTCTGGTTTCCAAGCCAGAAGGCTCCGCAACTTTTGGCTCGGGCACCAAGGACCTCGGGCGTGGCGCCAGCACTCTCGCAAGTGCATCTTCGACAAGGACTGTGGTCTCAAGGAACCTCGAACGGTCTTCTTGAGAACTTTGGTAGGGCGCTTCTTGAGGACTTTGGTAGGGCGCTTCTCGGAGCAATCTCGGTGGACTTTCTCTCGGGGTCCGAGGTCTTCTCGGAGCTTCCGCCGCCACGGGACTCCGAGAATGCTTGGGCCTCACGGAAAGTGCTAGGCTTGGAGCTCGGCGTCTGGGAAGCCAGTGCTGAGTCGGACCTGGTGAACAGTTTTTCTTGCAACTCCAATCTCTTTTTATTGGTTTTAGAATCAAGGCCTGGCACAAGTCACAGGAGGTGATGTCATGGTCCGGGCCCAGGCAGTATAGGCAGCAGTCGTGGGTGTCTGTCACTGACTCCGTTTGACTGCAGCAGTCACATTTTTTAAACCCACTGGGGGACATGGTGGGGAACACCTGAACATGGTTGATGACTCCCGGAAGAAAAAGGGCGTGAACCCCGGTCGAGGCAAGCCTCGATCAAAAAAGACAAAAGGAACCAAGAACAGCGCTGGAGAAGGCCCTGGCTCGAGGCGGGAAGAGGAACCGGTATGCAAACCAGGAAACTAACTATTTTGAGGATAATTAGCAAGGATTTTTTCCAGGGAAACAGGACAGACATCCGTTGGGCTCCGCAGAAAAAGGAGACTGAGCAAAATGTCACCCTTGAACGTGAAGAAGACCATGCATGCGTGGTAGCGTGTCCCAAAGGCTTTCTTTGAAAGCTGGGGAAATCCTCCATGCAGGCTCTGTCAGTGCCAATATCACCCATATGTGAGTACTGACTTCCTGCTTGGAGAACCCCATAAAGAAGAAGAGGGTCCTGGCATACCTAGCTAAACAAAGGATTGCAGGAAGTTAAAGCAACCTTATGGGAGATGGAAAAGTTGCAAAGTGGTTGATGTGGAAAGGTAGATTATTCCGTGTTTACTTCAAAAAAGCAAGGGGTAGCGATACTATTTCATAAAAAGCTTTCTTATAGAATATGCTCAGGGTTCTGATGTGCAAGGGAGGGCAATTTGGGTAGTGGGGTGGGTGGATGATTGGGAATTTCTGTCTGTATGCCCCTGATGGGCCAAAGAGGGATATTTTAGAGAGCTTTTCTGGACTTTGATGAAAAGGCTAAAGAGATGCAGTGGGAGGGGAGATGACTTAGGACTGGATGATAGATCTACAAGATGGAACATAGCTGTTCAGGTAGATGGGGAAGGTCCTAAGCATGGGAAACTTTGGGTGGGTAGATACTTGAAAACTGTGAAACCAGGGGATAGTTGATTATACTTACTGTGCTGGGAAAACTAACTCTTATTATCATTTGGATCTATTTTTAGTTCAGGACGAGTGAGTGGTAGCTGTTATGAAGCACAGACATGTCAGTCAAGCGGCGGGGTGTAAGGTGTAGGGGGTAGACACTAGAAGGTTAATGTCAAGTTTGCTTCAAAAGCAGAAAATAAGGGAGTGTTTGACTCAAGTATGACAAGACTTTGAGTACCTAATGATCAGGGAGAAGTGAGAGCTGTTTTGTTATGGGATACCAGTAAGGCCAAAATGCAAAGCTGGTTAATACAACTAGCCTCGCAGGGAGTTGGAACTGCAGAACTTATATTCTGAGTTGGAGAGGCTTCAGAGCCTGCATAATCAAACCAATAGTGCTCACATATTTAGCAGATGGTGGGAGTGCATATTGAGATCAGCACTCTTGAAGTGGAGAAAGTGGAGTTTTTGATGTGGATGGCTAAAATTAATTACTTGGAAGCTGGCGGGAAGGCCAGTAAAATTTTGGTATGGAGGTGGCGCAAGAAGAGGAGTGATAGAATAATTAAGGAGGTGAAGAATGCAAAGGGAAGAGTGCAGAAGACCAGCCAAGGTATATGAAGGCATTTAGGCAGTTCTGTCCATCTCTGTCAGTCAGAGTTTACATATGATAATGAGATTAGGCCATTCTTGCCAGAAACTGTTCTTAAGAGTGTTACTGCAGAACACTAATCCCTATTAAATAGGCAGATATCAGTATTAGACGTGGATTGGGCTATCCAGAGTTTAGCAGTTGGTAAGGTGGCCAAGGAGGATTGTTTTTCATTTGAATACTATAAACCTCTGCAACCACAATTGGCTCCTAGGTTAGCAATGATCTATAATGAGGTTTTGCAGTCTGGGCTTTTGCCTGACCCAGTGTAAGCAGCTAATATTATTGTGATTCAAAAGGAAAGTAATCCAGTTGAGCAGAGTAGATATAGATCCATCTCGTTTCTAAATTGTGATGTAAAGATATTTCCAAAGATATTGGCCAGTAGATTGGATTCTGTGATGTCTGATTTAGTACACCAGACCAGACAGGGTTTGTGTGTGGGAGGCATATTGCAGATAATGTATAGAGAGTTGTTAGTATCATACAGACAGCATAGCGGAAATCAGACATGGTGCTCTGTATAGTCTTAGACATGGAAAAGGCATTTGATAGAGTGGAGTGAAGCTATCTATCTCCAGGAACAAGCAGGAATGAGTCTTCACATATGGGTACGTCGGTACCGACGGAGCCTTCGCGGGAACGCTCCCCAGCTTCCCAAAAAGGAAAGCTTTTGGGAGCATCCCACAGCGCCTGCGCACTGCCTTCCCGCCTTTCCTAACCAACTCTCCTCAGTTCTTCTTTGCCGCGGAGCCAGCAGGTTGAGCCCTGTCACCGCTGAAGAAGTTCTTTATTTTATTTTATTTCTTTGGTCGCGTGTCTGTCTTCCCCGACTCCGGACCGGTACCGCCGGTCTTTTCTTTCTTTCTTTAAAAAAAAAAAAAAAAATCGATATTTTTTCTCACTTGGTGTATTTTTCTTCTTAGGCCTCAGGGCCCACAAGAAAATTTCCCTCATGGAAAAACCATCCTCCGGGTTCAAAAAATGCACTAAGTGTAGCGGTACTATTTCTGTTACAGATACCCATGAATGGTGTCTTAAATGTTGGGTCCTGAACACTCCATTCCGGATTGTCCGTCCTGTTCTTTAATGTCTAAACGGGGGTTACAGAACCGAGCAGCTAAGCTCCATGTGCTGTTTTACGCTGATGCACCGGCGGTAGCATTGACATCTTCCAGGTCTTCTTTTCCTGATGGATCTCAGGTAACCAAACATAAACCTAGCAGGTCCTCGAAGGGTAGATCTCCCTCTAAGCATCGAGATGCCTCCGGGCTTGCCCTCGAGGATCCTGCACCAGCCAAACAACCCCGGCAGGAAGCTCCGGCTTCCAAAGCTCCTCCTATGGGGTTACAGGTTGACATCGATGGCACGGCCTCGACCGATCACCTGTTAGATTGCTCTGGGGTACCGGAACTTTCTCCCGGTACCGACATCCAGGCTTTCATGGCGTCGATGGCTCAGAATGTTCTGTCCATGCAACAGGCTATCAAGGCCTTCATTCAAGTTGCGACGCCGATGATACCGCAACGAGCTCCGTTGTCGGTATCGGCTCCGGCACCAGCACCGATACCAGTACCGACTGCATCGACATCGACCAGGATACCGACTGCAGCGGTTCCTTGTTCAGGGCTATTTCTCGGTACCGATCCGGTACCGGGGACGCCCGATGTCGATACCGCTCGATACCCGTATCGAGCGTTAGAAGAGCACCCGGACAGGCGATACTTCGAGATTCCTCTGATGATTCTGATTCATCAGATGAGTCTCCTGAAGTATCCATAGCCCTTCCTGAAGAGCCTTCTTCTCCAAAAAGAAGAATGTCTCCTCCAGAGGACTTGTCCTTTCAAGACTTCATAAGAGAAGTAGCTAAAGGACTTTCTATTTCAGTAACCTCTGAATCAGAGCCTAGAGCAAAAAAAACAGATATTTTAGGGTACTCTAAGGCTCCTAGAGAGGCTGTCACCTTACCAATTCATGAGATTCTTCATGAACACATGATTGATTTATGGGAGACTTCTCTCACTCTCTCTCCTCATTCTCGCAGATTGGACACTATGTATCGTGTCCCTCCTTGTCCTGGATTTCAGAAAACTCAGCTTCCTCACCATTCCATTGTGGTGCAGTCAGCTATGAAGAGAATAAAGAGTACAAAGAGACACTCTTCTGCTCCTCCAGGACGAGAATGCAGGACCTTGGATGCTTTTGGTAGGAAAATCTTCCAAGCCAGTATGCTTATTGCCAGAATCAACTCATATAGCCTTTACATGGGTATGTTTCTAAAAGAGGTTGCACAAAAGCTGCACAACTTCCTCCCTTTTCTTCCAGAGGATAAAAAGGAACGAATTCCTCCTTTGGCTTCAGCATACTCAAGACATTTTAAAGTTTTCCAACAGGGCAGCTTTTGACTCCTTTGAAGGTGCCAGCAGAGCATCAGGCATTGCCATAGCTGCTCGCAGAATTGCTTGGCTCCAGGCTTCTGATCTAGAACCCTGGGTTCAAGATGGCTTGGGAAATCTGCCCTGTATAAGTGAAAATCTATTTGGCAAAGAGTGGCAAATAAAAGCCACTCAAATGGATGCAGAGAACTCTGCTCTGGATAGACTTTCAAAGTCAACCTCCATTCCTGCCAAGAAAAAGATTTTTAAGAAGTCTTTTTACAAAAAGGGCAGATTTCCTTCTACTACTGGCCAACAATCTTCCACAGGTCGCTTTGCCACTAAGCGTCAGCAACCTAAGCAGGCCAGGCCTAAGTCTACAGGGGCTGCTGCAACTCAGCAGTCCCAACCTCCTTAGGGTTTTTGACTTGATGCTAGAGAACTTAGCCTTTCTGGCTCTACAACAGCCAGAACCTCTCACCATTCCAGGAAGGTTAGCTCATTTTGCTCCCAGATGGGAGCAAATCACATCAGAGCAGTGGACCCTCTCCATCATAAGAGAGGGCTACAAGCTTCATTTTTCAGACCTTCCTCCCCACACCATGGTGAGACATTTCAATTCTCCCACATCTCTTCTCGACCTTCTAGGTCAAGAGGTAGCTACCCTTCTTGCCCAAGGGGCAATAGAAGAAGTTCCTCTTCTTCATCAAGGGTCAGGGTTCTACTCCCCCTATTTTCTCATTCCAAAGAAGACAGGGGGATACAGACCCATCTTAGATCTCAGAGAATTGAACAAATTTCTATACAAGGAGAAGTTCAAGATGCTTTCTCTGGGCACTCTCCTTCCATACCTTCAAAGTCAGGATTGGCTTTGTTCTCTAGATCTCAAGGATGCGTACACCCATGTCCTCATCCATCCCTCTCACAGGAGATACCTACGGTTTCTTTTCCAGGGAAAACATTACCAATACAGAGTTCTTCCTTTCGGTCTGGCCTCTGCTCCAAGAGTGTTCACCAAATGCATGGCAATAGTTGCTGCATTTCTACGAACTCTGGGAATATTTGTCTTCCCATACCTAGACGACTGGCTCATTCGAGCTCCATCTCAGCCAGAGGCCCAGAATTCCTTGAACCGCACAAGGAGCATTCTGCAGTATCTGGGACTTGTGGTAAACCTCCCAAAGTCTCAGCTCACCCCTACTCAGTCTCTAGAATTCATAGGGGCCTGGTTGGATACCACTACTGCAAGGGCTTACCTTCCTCAGGCCCGTTGCCTATGTCTAGTGCAGTTAGCCTCCCAGATTCAGTCAAAGAGCCACTTAACTGCCCGGGAGATGCTACAACTGCTAGGCCACATGGCTTCCACAGTGCATGTGGTACCCTATGCTCGCCTACACATGAGAGCAGCTCAATGGACTTTGTCCACCCAGTGGACTCAAGCTTCAGGAGCTCTCTCAGACCAAATAGAAACCTCCAAACGTCTCTTTTGGTCTCTCCAATGGTGGATGTCCACTCAAAATCTGTTGCTGGGGTCCCCCTTCCAACAATTGTTACCCCAAGCAAACCTCACAACAGATGCCTCCCAAACAGGTTGGGGAGCTCATCTACAAGACCTCTCCACCCAAGGCACCTGGTCCCCACAGGAGACCTCTCTTCATATCAACCACTTGGAACTTCGAGCAGTATTTCTAGCTCTCAAGGTCTTTCATACCCTCCTCAGCTACAAGATAGTCCTCATTCATACGGACAATCAAGTAGCCATGTTTTACATAAACAAGCAAGGAGGAACTGGCTCTCTGTCGCTTTGCAACGAAGCTCTAAGATTATGGGCCTTCACCAGAGAGCATCACATCCATCTTCTGGCAGTATATCTCCCAGGAATCCAAAACTCTTGGGCAGACAGACTCAGTCGAGTTCTGCTTCCACACGAATGGTCCCTGCACATGGATCAGGTACTCAGAATCTTCCAAGAATGGGGAACCCCGGACATAGATCTCTTTGCAAGTCCGTGGAATGCCAAACTTCCCCGGTTCTGTTCCAGAATTCCATGTCAGGGAGTTCAGGCCAAGGATGCCTTCCTCCTTCTTTGGGGTCAAGACTTCCTGTATGCCTTTCCACCCATTCCCTTGATTCCCAAGACTCTATTCAAAGTCCAGAGGGATCAAGGATCTATGATCCTCATAGCTCCACGCTGGCCACGCCAAGTGTGGTACCCTCTACTTCTGCATCTCTCCCAAGCCCTCTCCCTGGACTTGGGAGCTGCTCCAGACCTCCTGTCCCAGGAGGAAGGGACTTTGTGGCACCCAAACCCCAGGTACCTTCACCTCAGAGCTTGGTTGCTGAAGGCCTAGACCTTCAAGACTTGAATCTTTCTCAGCAAGTGAAGGATATCCTCCATGCTTCCAGAAAACCTTCCACTAGGCGTTCCTATGCTTTTAAGTGGAAAAGATTTTCCATTTGGTGTGCTGAAAAGGGTCTTGACCCTCTAGCACTACCTTTAACTTCTCTGTTAGATTATCTCCTGCATCTGTCCAATGCAGGACTTAAGACAAATTCAGTAAGAGTCCATTTAAGTGCTATTGCAGCGTCCCTTTAGCCCATTAATGGACAACCTATCTCCTCTCATCCCCTCATTGCAAGATTCATGAGAGGCCTAACTTTAACTAAACCTCCCATTAGGCCTCCTCCGGTGGCATGGGACTTAAATTTGGTTCTTGGTCAGCTTATGAAGCCACCTTTTGAACCCTTAGCCACTACCTCCTTGAAATTCCTTTCCTGGAAGGTTATTTTCCTCATTACAGTCACTTCTGCTCGCCGCATCAGTGAACTGCAGGCCTTAGTGGCTAATCCACCTTATACAAGGTTCCATCATGATAAGGTAGTCCTTAGGACAAATCCACACTTTATGCCTAAAGTGGTCTCTCCTTTTCATCTTAATCAAGAGGTATATTTACCTGTCTTTTTTCCAGCTCCTCATGCATCCAGTGCAGAGAGGAATCTTCATACTCTGGATTGTAAAAGTGCTCTTGCTTTTTATCTACAAAGAACACAGCAACATAGAAAGTCTTCCCAGCTTTTTGTTGCTTTTGATCCTTCTCATCTGGGACTTCCAGTCTCTAAGAGAACACTGTCCAATTGGATTGCTCAGTGTATTTCTTTCGCCTACCAGAGTAACAACCTTTCTCTGGAGAGCCATGGCACAGCTCATAATGTGAGGGCCATGGCCACCTCTATGGCTCATCTAAATTCTGTGTCCATCGACCAGATCTGTCGAGCAGCCACCTGGGCCTCGGTTCATACCTTCACAGCCCATTACTGCTTGGACAAGGACTCCCGCCGGGATGCCTTGTTTGGTCAGGCTGTCCTCAGACACCTGTTCCATTCTTAAACAACTCCTGCCCTCCTTCCCTGGATGGATGCCTGAGATCCATAGGAGGACGCAGACCCCTTTCAGGGTCTCTCCTTGGGGATCTCCCAGGCATCTCAGCTAGGGAGTCCCCATATGTGAAGACTCATTCCTGCTTGTTCCTGGAGATAGCACAGTTACTTACCTGTAACAGGTGATCTCTGGGAACAGCAGGAATAAGTCTTCACAACCCTCCCACCTCCCCTAGGAGTTGTATCTCTTTTCTATCTTTCCTTTCCTCTCTCTCTCTATTGTCTCAGCTTTAAACTCGAACTGAGGAGAGTTGGTTAGGAAAGGCGGGAAGGCAGCGCGCAGGCGCTGTGTGATGCTCCCAAAAGCTTTCTTTTTTGGGAAGCTGGGGAGCGTTCCCGCGCAGGCTCCGTCGGTACCGACGTACCCATATGTGAAGACTTATTCCTGCTGTTCCCAGAGATCACCTGTTACAGGTAAGTAACTGTGCTTTTTTTCCCTTATAGAACCTGTGGATTTGGGAGGGATGGGATAGGAGGCAGTGTACTATTGTAGATCAGGAACTGGTTAAAAGATAGAAAACAGAGGATAGGGCTAAATGGCCAATTTTCCCAATGGAGAAAGGTGAATAGTGGAGTACCCCAGGGATCTGTGCTGCGTCTCCTGCTTTTTAACATATTCGTAAATGACCTGGAAATGGGAATAATGAGTGAGGTAATCAAATTTTCCAGATGACAATTATTCAAAATTGTTAAAACCCATGAGGATTGTGAAAAATTGCAAGAGGACCTTGATAAATTGGAAGACTGGGTATCCAAATGGCAAATGAAATTTAATGTGGAGAAGTGCAAAGTTATGCACTCATTTATTTACATTCTCTTATATACCGCGCTATTCTGCATCAGTGCGGTTTACATTGAACAAAGTGAAATTACAATGAACAGGACAAGTAACATTATAACTTGGAGATTACTATTTTACAGGGAACATGGGCTATGGAGGGTTAAGTGGCTTGCCCAAGACCACAAGGAGCACCTGTGGGACTAGAAACCCCAGTCCTTCCGGCTCAAGGTTGCTGTCCTCTAGTGGGATTTGAACCCCTGACCTTCCGGCCTGAAGTACCTTGCCCCAACCACTAGGCCACTCCTTCACTCCACTTAGGAAAGAACAACCCAAACTATGGTTACACAATGCAAGGTTACACATTAGGAACCACACCCAGCAAAAAGATTTAGGCGTCATTGGGGATAACATGTCTAAACTCTCCGCCCAGTGTGCAGCGGCGGCCAAGAGAGCAAATAGAATGCTAGGAATCATAAGGAAAGGAAAGGAATGGAGAAGAAAACAAAGGATATTCTAATGCCTCTGTATCGTTCCATGGTGAGACTGCACCTTGAATATTGTGTGCAGTTCTAGTCTTCGTATCTTAAAAAGGATGTAGTGTTATTAGGAAAGGTACAGAGAAGAGCCACTAAAATGGTAAAGAGGATGGAAGGATACCTCTATGAAGAAAAGCTAAAAAGGTTAGAGCTCTTCAACCTGGAAAAGAGACGGCTGAGGGAGAGATATGATAGTGGTCTATAAATTAATGAATAGAGTGGAACGGGTAAATGTAGATAGATTGTTAACGCCATCAAAATATAGAAAGACTAGGGGACATGCAATGAAGCTACAATGTAACCTATTTAAGTCTGATTAGAGAAATATTTTTTCACTCAACATGTAATCAAACTCTGGAATTTGTTACTGGAGGATGTTGTAAAAGCTGTTAGTGTAGCCGGGTTTAAAAAAGGTTTAGACAAGTTCTGGAGGAAAGGTCCATATACCATTATTAAAGGGGACCTGGAAAATCCACTGCTTGCCCCACTAAAAGCATTGTGGAGCCTGTGTCTTTTGGGGAAACTGCTAGGTACATGTGACCTAGATTGGCCACTGTTGGAAACAGGATACTGGGCTTGATAGATCTTCGTATGACCCACTATGGCATATCTTATGTTCTAACTGTTTGAGGTAAGTTCAGGCTTTGTATGCTAGACTTTGGACCAGAGTACAGAAGAAAATTTTGTTATATAGAGGTACTAGATAGGGATGTCCTTTGACACATCTGATCTTTGCCCTTGATATAGAGCCTTTTGCTATCAGGGTCTCACTCAGTGAGTATATTTGCCCTGTCATAGTGCAGGGTTGCTCAAAAAACTATTGCTATATTTAATTGTTTAAGCTCAGTGGTCCTCCACTAGTTGGTCAAATATTCAGGGAGATTAAGTTGGATGAGTAGAGCTACAGCTTTAAAAATGATGATGTTTCCTTGTTTTATTTACTTATTTACACGGTTACCAATGGAGGTTCCTTTGTGTCTTTTAAAGCAGATGGAAAAGTGAATGGATAGATTAATATAGGGATAGAGAAGATGGGGGGAGGGGGGTTTGGGATGCCTGGAACTAACTTTATATTATAAAGCAGTAGTTCTTAAGGTGGTACAAGGTGTTACAAATATCACTACTTTTGGCCTGGTGGACTGCATTGAGTTGAATTAAAAAGGAGAATGCTGGCCTCAGAATTATTATTTGGGGTTGTATCTGGAGAGGGTATAGAGTTACTAGAGGGGAACAGTGACTATCACATGTTTTTGAGGCCACTTACTCGATTGTGGAAGGAAGTGAGGAAAAAGGCTAGATTGGCAGACAGGCCGTAACTCTTGGATAAGCTGGTGGATGTTGCCTTTTTCAGCAGGACTTTTCAGAGAACTAAGGGAGAGCATGAAAGAGGTGGAGGTGGAGTGCTTCTCAGTGTTGGTACAAGAGGAGGTACCCTTGTTTCAATGCAGAGGAGACTGGTTAGAAAGAGAGTTCCCCTGTTCCATTCCTTCCAAATGAGGTATTTTGTGATGCGGCGGGAACATTGGGGGTTGATTTTATTTATTTATTTATTTATTTAACACTTATTTATATACCGCATCTTCCAGCGATCAGTTGCGGTGTACAATCAACAACAGTCAACAATGCAGAGCTTGTTTTACATAGAACAATGATAACTTTTTACATAGAACATCTTAACTTACACAACAACGGGTTTAAAAACTAAGCGGAATAATTCAATAATTCAACTAAGACAGAATGTGTAACAGTTAAAACAAAAGTACTGTCCCTATAACATAGGCAGATTATGACAGTTGTAACTATATACAGATTATGACAGTTGATAACAGGGGAAATGATAGCTCTGGAGGAGTGTCTGTGCGACAGGAGAACTAATGGTCTATTGTCTTAGGTTTTTAAGGCTTTGAGAGAACTGTACCTCATGGATAGCTTAGTCCATGAGGAGGCGTGGAATTCTTGGTTATCTAGACCTTTGCTGGCTTTTGAATAGAAAAGGGTATATAATTTTGGACGTTACTTGTTTTGTTTTTGTGAATTATCAACAGTTACAATATAATCTCACATGCAGACAGCATAGTTACTCGCCTGTAAAAGATGATCTCTGGGAACAGCAGGAATTTAGTCCTCACATATGAGTATCATCGGTACTGACGGAGCCTGCGCGGGAACGCTCCCCAGCGTCCAATTAGGAAGCTTTTGGGAGCATCCCACAGCGCCTGTGTGCTGCCTTCCCACCTTTCCCAACTGCCTCTCTCCAGTTGAATTTAAAGCTGAGACAAAGAGAGAGAGGGAGAGATACAACTCCTAGGGGAGGTGGGTGGATTGTGAGGACTAAATTCCTGCTGTTCCTGGAGATCACCTGTTACAGGTGAGTAACTATGCTATCTCCAGGAACAAGCAGGAATGTAGTCCTCACATATGGGGACTCTCTAGCTTTAGATGCCAGAGAGAGACCCCAGAAGTTGTGTGCTCCTGTGAAAGGGCTCCACTTCCCCCCATGGATCTCTGGCATCTAACCAGGGATGGTGGGTAGGAGTTGATTAGGTATGGAACAGGTGTTGGAGAACAGCCTGACCAAACAAGGCATCCCGGCGGGAGTCCTTGTCCAAGCAGTAATGGGCTGTGAAGGTATGAACCGAGGCCCAGGTGGCTGCTCGACAGATGTCGTCGATAGACACAGAGTGCAGATGAGCCATTGAAGCTGCCATGGCTCTCACATTATGAGCTGTGACATGGACCTCCAGAGAAAGGTTCTTACTCTGAAAGGCAAAGGAAATACACTGAGCAATCCAGTTAGACAGTGTCCTCTTGGAGACTGGAAGTCCCAAATGAGAAGGATCAAAAGCAACAAAGGGTTGAGAGGACTTTCTATGTTGCTGTGTTCTTTGTAAGTAAAAGGCTAAAGCTCTTTTACAGTCCAAAGTATGAAGATATCTTTCTGCATTAGATGCATGAGGCCTTGGAAAAAACACAGGCCAGGTAGACAGCCTGGTTTAGATGAAAAGGTGAGACCACCTTTGGCATAAAGTGTGGATGAGTCCTAAGGACTACCTTGTCATGATGGAACCTTGTATAAGGTTGATCAGCTACTAGTGCCTGCAACTCACTGATGCGACGTGCTGATGTGATTGCAACGAGAAAGATAACTTTCCAAGAAAGAAATTTCAATGAGGTAGTAGCTAAGGGTTCGAAAGGTGTCTTCATAAGCTGACCAAGAACCAGGTTTAAGTCCCATGGCACAGGTGGTGGCCTAATGGGAGGCTTAGTTAGAAGAAGGCCTCTCATAAATCTTGCTACAAGAGGATGGGAGGAAATAGGCCGTCCATTTAGAGGCTTGAAAGAAGCTGCAATAGCACTCAAATGGACTCTTACTGAGTTAGTCTTAAGTCCTGCATTGGATAAATGAAGGAGATACTCCAGTAATGATTCCAAAGGTATCGCAAGGGGGTTGAGACCCTTCTGCGAGCACCATATGGTAAACCTTTTCCACTTGAAAGCATAAGAGCGTCTTGTGGAAGGCTTCCTGGAAGCATAAAGGCTCAAAACCTCTAAATCACCTGTGACTTCTTTAAGGAACATTCCCATATATAAAATATAGGAACTGATCCTGGCAGAAAGCATGGAAGCCTGGAAAGTACGACGTCCAAAGGCATCCAAAGTTCTACACTCACGTCCTGGAGGATTAGAGGCATGTCTCTTTGCACTCCTGATCCTTCTCATAGCTGATTCCACTACAATAGAGTGGTGAGGAAGCTGAGTTTTCTGGAAGCCAGGACAAGGAGGGACTTGATACATGGTATCCAGTCTGCGAGAGTGAGGAGAGGTGGTGAGAGGTGTCTCCCACATTCTCAACATGAGATCATGTAAAATCTCATGGATAGGCAAGGTAGTTGCCTCCTTAGGAGCTTTTGGATATTGTAAAATCTCCAACTCCTTAGCTCTGGGCTCTGTCTCAGGAGTCACAGTAATGGACAACCCACGAGCTACTTCCCTGATGAAATCTTGAAAGGAGATATCTTCTGGAGGAGACATCCTACGTTTATGAGAGGAAGGCTCCTCTGGGAGAAGTATCCCTGTACCGGCAGAGCTATCAGAATCCTCGGAGTCCTCCAAGGATTCGAAGTATCGTCTGTCTGGATGCTCTTGAAGAGCCCGATACCTGTACCGACCGAAGTCGGTACCGGGGGTAATCCGTACCGGTGTATCGGCACCAGAAGGCATCGCATGACTGGGTGCCGTCAAAGCCGATGTCGATGCTATCGGTACCGGCATCGGTGCCGGTACCGGTTGAATTGTCTGATGCGGTTCCGAGGGCGTCGATGCCGCAAGGAGAGCTGCCAGACTGCATTCAATAGCCAGGAACCTCTGGTCTATCGACGCTGCCGATGCCTGGGGGTCGGTACCGGAGAGAGCCGGTACCCCAGAGCATGGCACCAGTAGTTCTGCCGAGGTCGAGGCCTCGAGAACATCCTGTATCCCCGATAATGTTTTGGAAGCCGAAGCCTCCCGCCGGGGCAACTTTGCTGGTATGGAACCCTCAAGGGCGTATGTTTAGTTACCTGAGATCCATGGGAGGAAGGCGAAGCCCTGGAAGACGTCGATGCCACCGAAGCTGCATCGGAGGGAAAAAGGGCACTGAGCTTGGCAGCTCGATTCTGTCGACCCTTTTGGACATCATGGCACAAGCCATGCACTTGGAGATGGAGTGGTCAGGACCTAAACATTTAAGACACCACTCGTGGGCGTCAGTGACGGAGATGGTACCGCCACACTTGGTGCATTTTTTAAAACCCGAGGCGGGTTTCTCCATGGTGGAGGAAATTTTGGGCCTAGGGCCCAAAATGGTGCGTGCACCTGGAAAGAAAAGTTTGGAAAAAAAGAATACTATATATATATATTTTTTTTTTTTTTTTAAAGAAAGAAAGAAAGAAGAACCAGCGGTACCAGTGTAGCGTCGAGGAAAGGCAGACGCAACCACAAAAAAGAAGAAGAAGGAAAAATAATTTTCTGCGGTGACAGGAACACGACCTGCTGGCTCCGCAGAAAACGAAGAACTGGAGAGAGGCAGTTGTGAAAGGCGGGAAGGCAGCACGCAGGCGCTGTGGGATGCTCCCAAAAGCTTCCTAATTGGACGCTGGGGAGCGTTCCCGTGCAGGCTCCGTCGGTACCGACGATACCCTTATGTGAGGACTACATTTCTGCTTGTTCCTGGAGATTGTATGTTACTCCAGTATATATTAGTAGGTTAAGAATGCGGGAGTGCTGGTGTGAGTGTGGAGAATAAGGCACATTTTGTCATCTCTGGTGGGACTGCAGGGTGATATCGAGGGGGGTTGCAGAATAGGAGGAGATTTAGGGACCTGTTTTGTGTTGGCCATTAGAATCATGCTTGCAAGAGTGTGGAGAAGAGTGAGTGGGCCGACATTTTTGGAATGAAGGTAGGTGAAATGATGGGCTTTGATAAGTTGACCTATATGCTATGGGGGCAAATGGAGACATTTTGGGAGGTGTGAGCTCCTGTTTGCTCTTGCTGAGATATCGCTCCCAAATAGTTGAATATGTGCAGGATTGGGGAGTTATTTGTACAAGAACACACTCTAATCTGGTTTGGTGTTTCTTTGAGTTTCTTTTGTATGTTAGGTTACTGATTGTTGGGGGAGGGGGGTGTCTAGAAATCCATGTAAAGAAACTAATGGGAGGGAGATTTCCTATGAAAGAGAGATTCTGAGCATCTATAATTATTTATATGATTATAAAGGGAGCTAGGTAATGCAGTCGTCTCCATCTTGTTGTTCGGAATAAAAATTAAAGTTGCAAAAAAAAAATCACTAGCTATTCTGTTCTTCCAGTCCACTAGCCCTTATTCTAACAAACCTATCTTCCACTCTGTCCTCTCACTTCAGTCTTGAATACCCAGCAGGCAAGCAAGACACACAGGCCTGGGAACTCCCTTAACTGTGGGCCCCTGGAATATCCTGTGTGCCCTGTCCATACTTTTTAAAATCATCAAACAGGCTTTAAGAAATATAATAGAAAGTAAAACATGGGAGTTTGGGTGTCTTTTGGAATCATTTTCTACACCATAGAATTATATCTCACTTGAATTAATTCTTATTATAGAAAAAAGACAAAAAACAGCACTGTGTTAAGAATGTTGGCTTTGTTCTTTGTTTTCTGAGTGACACATTCTTCATCATCTCTGTAAGAAAAAGGACTGGAAAGTAACACACATTTTGAGGATATGATAATAGCACAATTGGACTAATGGAGCACATTCTGTATAAAGTTTATTATCAGAATTAGTCTTAGAATAATTGAGAGTTATAATAGATCTCAAGTTTGTTGCAAATATAGGCCACCGTAAATGCAATTTTGAGCTTTTTTGCATTCATTTTGCATCTTTTAATCTTTACAGCAGATTTCTTTCAAATAATCTTAGAAGTGTGTCTTTTTTATATTTATATTTTTGCCTTAAAGTTATTAGAAATGTATTCAATAGCTAAAATATGTGTAAATGGCTGTGCTTATTTTCTTGCTTAATATTACAGGGAAGCTGACAGGAATGAATGAGAGCTGTGCTACAATTACTGTTGCTCCTCAAAATTCTACACCACAGATACTTATTCAGAAGATGGTAAATGTGGCAAATCTTGGTGTGGTTCCTTCTGGTCAAGACAATATACACAGGTAAATTTATCTCCAGTAATAATTCGGTGTTGCTTATGATTCATAAGGTAAGAACTGTATTCTGCCAACAAAACAGAAATGTCTAGTTCTTCAGATCAATCAGGAACTTGGCATTCTAGGAATTTGAGGCTGAACATCTGATAGAAACAGCTACGTTTCATTAACACAATCTGCAGAAAACTACAGATCAAAATGTTGGGACTCTGGATGCCACATCAGTTTCCAAGGATAAAGGCTTCTGTTGTACAGAGGCCAAAAACGTTTTGCTGTACCCCCACTATAAAAATTGTTCCAACTTCCCTGTCCAGAGTTTATAAGCCAAATTTGCAGCCTGACTGGTCCCAGTAATCATGTCATATCATAAATTAGCATTCTCCAGGACCAAGCAGGAAGTCAGTCCTCACTTATGGGTGTCATCGACGCCGATGAAGCCCCAGCGGAGCATTTCCCCAGCTTTCCATGAAAGCCTTTGGGAATGCTGGCACGCATGCACGGTTCCCTTCCCGCCTAAAGGTGCCATCTTACCTCAGTCTCTTTTTTTCCGTGAAGCCCATCGGACGTGTGTCCTTTTTTTCCCGGAAAAGAGAAGTTTTTTCTTGGCGTTGTTTCACTTTTTTCCTCGGATTCTACGTCGGTTCCCCTCCCTCCAGGTTCGGTACACCGGTATCAAATCCCTTTTTTCCTTTTTCGGTTTTTGCCCTTAGTGGCTAGGCGCTCGCACCAATTCTTTTTCTTTTTCCCTGGAAGGCCGGTCCTTTGACCTCGCGGGGACCCTTTTCTCCCCGATGGCTTCCAGTGGTTTTAAAAAGTGTGATCGGTGTAAGAAGATAATGTGTCTCACTGACACACACGACTGCTGCCTTCGGTGCCTTGGCCCAGACCACGATTCTAAAACGTGCGGGCCATGTGGAAAAATGTCTTCCAAGGCCCTCCGAAGTCGTCAGCAACAAAGTGAAAGGCTTTTCTCGGACTCGGCCTCTGCCCGGGCCCGGACCTCGTCTGAGGCCTCGATTCTGATCCCGAGAGGCGTCGGAGCTCCTCGGACAGGGGGTCCCCCGACCGGGAACGTAAGAGGAAGAAGCGGCTCGCGAGGGCGGCGTCGGAGGAGGTCCCTGAGCCCTCGAGGGCCAGGTCTAAGACCCCCGACCGTCGTCCCAGGCCCGTGGACCAGGAGAAGCCAACTAAAGTTCCTCGCATGGAGCCGGAGTCTGCTGGACATGTAAGTCCTGTTGTCCTCATGGACTCGCCTCCCCGAGTACCGACGTCGGGCCCGGCGCCACCGGGGCCCGAGTCGGGGGCTGCTGCGTCACCCGAGCTGAGTCTCAGGTTGACAGCCTTGGAGAGCAGAATGTCTGCCTTCATGGATCAGCAGCGGGCACTGATGGCCAGCCTGTCTGGCGCATCTGCCCCGACCACTGGGACATCGACTTCGAAGTCGACCCCGGAGACCGAGCCGATACTCGAGTCCCTTGCGGCTCGAGGTCTCCCTCGACCTCCCGTTCGGGACCGAGGGTCTCGACGCCGGTGCCACCGACTTCGGGGCGGGTGCCTAGGGGCCCCGCGGGGTCGGACCTCGACTCGACATCGGACGAGTCTGCTTGGGAGACCGAAGACGAGGAGTCTCCTGACACCTTCAAGACTCAGTGTGTCCCTTCGGACTCACCAGAGTCTGAGCCCCGGAGTAGATCCCCTCCGGAGGATACTAGGTTCTCGGAGTTTGTCCGTGATATGGCCGCTGCCCTGGCTATCTTGGCTGACCCCGAGGAGGAGCCTCGAGCCGAAGAGCTCAATGCTCTGCAGTATGACTCTCCTCCGAAGGAGGCCTTTACTGTCCCGGTTCCTCCGATGCTGGAACGGCTCCTCTTCTGGATGTGGGAGGCACCAGCCTCGGCGCCGGTTTTGAGCAAGCGAGTCGATTCCATCTATCGGCTCCGAAAGAGTCCTGGCTTCCAGAAAGCACAGCTACCACACCATTCCATGGTTGTGGAATCGGCCATGCATCGTCTGAAGAGTCAGAAGATGCACTCCGCGGTGCCTCCTGGAAGGGAAGCCCGAAGCCTTGATGGCGTCGGTAGAAAGTGCTTTCAGGGCTCGATGCTTGCTTGCCGTGTCCAGACTTACCAGTTGTACATGGGCATGTATTTACGAGACCTGGCCAAGGAGTTGGCCGGATTCTCTGCTGGTCTCTCCGGGGAACCCTTGCAGAGTTTTAAGTCCTTGTCTTCGAGGATCCCGGAATGCTCTAAGTTCATGTCCCGCGCCGCCTACGATGGCTTCGAGGCTTCGGCCCGAGTAGCAGCAGCCGGCATCGCGGCCCGACGCCAGGCATGGCTGCAGTCATCGGACCTCGAGCCATGGGTTCAGGACAAGTTGGTCGATGTCCCTTGCCGAGGTGAAAACCTTTTTGGCAAGCCTGTGGCCGAGAAGGCCGCTCAGCTCGAGACAGAGCACCTCACGAGGACAAGGCTGTCGAGGAAGACCTCTGCCCCTTCTCATAAGAAGAAGGGCTCGGGTGAAAAATCATTTTACCTGAGGAAGGGCACTGCCTACAAACAGTACACACAATATCAGGCTGCCCAAGCTGCCCCCCAGGGTCAGCAAGCCAAGGGCCAGGGTAATGGGCCCCGTAGGCAGAGGACCCCCAAGCCTGCAGCCCCTGCTCCCACTCAGCAGGGTGGGGGGTTTTGACTCCTTGAGCATAGCCATACCTCCCTTGCAGACCCAACCCTGCACAGGAGGCCGCCTAGCCTTGTTCGCCCACGAGTGGCCCTTGCTAACCCAAGACAGTTGGGTGCTGGACATAGTCCATCGAGGCTATGCCTTGCACTTCAACCAACTGCCTCCGCCACACTTCCCAGGGAAACCTTTCCAGCCTCCCCTGCATACAGCCCTTCTCCTCCAGGAGCTAAAAGGTCTGTTGCTAGACAAGGCGGTGGAGCCTGTGCCTCCCCACTTCCAAGGTCACGGGTTTTACTCCAGGTATTTCCTGGTGCCAAAACGAACCGGTGGTCTTCGACCCATTTTGGATCTCAGAAACCTGAACAAGTTTCTAGTGAAAGAGAAGTTCAAGATGCTTACTCTTGGAACACTTCTGCCCTACCTCCAGCAGGGAGATTGGCTTTGCTCTTTAGATCTGAAGGATGCTTACACTCACATCCTTATTCATCCAGACCACAGACAGTACCTCAGGTTCATTGTGGGAGGAAACCATTATTAGTACAGAGTACTGCCTTTTGGACTGCCTCCGCTCCCAGGGTGTTTACCAAGTGCCTGGCAGTGGTGGCAGTCTACCTGAGAAATCAGGGCATCTTTGTGTTTCCTTACCTAGACGACTGGCTCATCAGAGGCCAGACTTCCCTAGAAGTTCAACAGGCCACCAACAGGACCATAGAACTGCTCCAAAAGGTGGGCTTTGTCATCAACTTCGCAAAGTCCACTTTGCTCCCCTCCCAGAACTTGGAGTTCATAGGAGCAAGGTTGGATTCTCAGCTGGCAAGAGCATTCTTACCAGTGGACCGAGCACAAAGGCTCATGGACCTCGCCAGCAAGTTTCTGCACAGGTCCCTGGTCTCCGCCAGACTCTGTCTCAGGCTTCTGGGCCACATGGCGTCGACAGTCCAAGTGACCCCCAATGCCAGGTTCCATATGAGGCCTGCCCAGTGGTGCCTTCGGACTCAGTGGTCACAAGCCTCAGGCAGTCTCAGAGACAGGATCAGAGTGTCCCACCGTTTCCTGGCCTCCCTCAACTGGTGGTTACACCCCCCCCAATCTGCTGGTGGGGGTGCCCTTTCAGATCCCACCTCATTCAGTGGTACTGACCACCGATGCCTCTCTACAGGGTTGGGGAGCACACTGCCTAGACAAGTGCACCCAGGGCCTGTGGTCTCATTGGGAGGCGTCCCAGCAGATCAATCTACTGGAACTCAGAGCTATCCGCTTGGCCCTCAAGGCTTTTACTGCTTCCCTGGCACAACAGTCTGTCTTGATCCAGACAGACAACCAGGTGGCCATGTTCTATGTAAACAAACAGGGCGGAACTGGTTCCCAGCCCCTTTGCCAGGAGGCCCAGGACCTCTGTTCCTTTGCCCTGAAGCATAACATGCTCCTCAAAGCAGTCTATCTTCCAGGCCAGGAGAATTCCCTGGCCGACAGATTGAACAGGATTCTGCAACCACACGAGTGGCAGCTACATCCTTTAGTGGTTCAAAAGATTTTCTTGAAATGGGGGCTTCCCTCCATAGACCTGTTTGCCAGTCCACTGAACAACCAGCTGCCAAGGTTCTGTTCCAGGCAACCGCATCCTCTGAGAGTAGAAGCAGATGCTTTTCTAATTCCCTGGACTCAGGGCCTACTCTATGCGTTTCCTCCCACCCCTCTGGTGGCCCGAACACTGTTCAAGATTCTCCGAGACAGGGCCTCAGTCCACTTGGTAGCTCCCAGGTGGCCAAGGCAGCCTTGGTTCCCCCTCCTGCTTCAACTGGCAGTGGATCTGCATCTGCCTCTGGGATTGCAGCCCGACCTTCTCTCTCAGAATCAGGGCTCCTTGCTGCATCCCAATCTCAAAGCTCTCAATCTGATGGCATGGAGGCTGCAAGGGTAGTGTTTGCTCCCTGGGGCCTGCCTCCCGAGGTTGAGGAAGTTCTCCTAGCCTCCAGGAAACAATCCACTAGGAAGACCTATGCTCTCAAGTGGAAAAGGTTCTCTGTGTGGTGTCAGCTACGTGCTGAGGATCCTTTCTCCTGTACTGTGTCAGTAGTGCTTCAGTACCTGCTGCACTTGTCCAATCAGGGTCTCAAGTCCAACTCTGTTCGGGTCCACCTCTCTGCTTTAGCAGCTCACCACTCCCTAGTTGAGGGCCATTCCTTGTCTGTGCACCCTTTGGTGTCTAGGTTTCTCAGAGGCTTGCTTCTGCTCAAGCCTCCCATACGTCCTCCTGCTCCTGAGTGGGAGCTTAATGTGGTCTTGCAGCAGCTGACTCACCCACCTTTTGAGCCTATGGCTACTTGCCCTCTATGCTTCCTTTCCTGGAAGACTCTCCTTCTGATAGCCCTTACTTCGGCTAGGAGAGTGAGTGAGCTTCAGGCCTTGGTCTGTGATAGACCTTACACCAGGTTCTATAAAAACAGGGTGGTCCTCAGGACTCACCCTAAGTTCCTTCCTAAGGTTGTCTCCTCTTTCCACCTCAACCAGGAGGTGGTTCTTCCTACTTTCTTCCCTAGGCCTCATGCAAGTCAGGCTGAAACAGTTCTCCATACCTTGGACTGTAGGAGGGCCTTATCCTTCTACCTTGAACGTACGCAAGGTCACAGGAAGGCTTCTCAGCTCTTCCTTTCTTTTGACCCCAATAACTTGGGGAGGCCTGGGTCCAAGCGTACCTTGTCCATCTGGGTGGCTGACTGTATCACCTGGGCTTACAAGGCAGCTGACCTTCCTTTGCAGGGTAGGGTCACGGCCCACCGTGTGAGGGCAGTGGCTGCATCAGTGGCTCACCTCCGCTCTGTTCCATTGCAAGACATCTGCAGGGCTGCTACTTGGTCTTCAAGCCAGACTTTTGCAGCCCACTACTGTCTGGAGAGGGAGTCCCGTAGGGACAGTGCTTTTGGCCAAGCAGTACTCCGGAATCTCTTTGAGGTCTAGGCAACTCCTGCCCTCTTGTTGGGCTACCTGTGGAGGGTGTGTCCTTGCAAAGCCTTTACTGTGTTGCTGAGACTAGAGGGAGTTCTCTTGTTCAGCCTGGGTTCCTGGTAGCCCAGAGCTGGGGAGTCACCCATAAGTGAGGACTGACTTCCTGCTTGGTCCTGGAGAAAGAGTAGTTACTCACCTGTAACAGGTGTTCTCCAGGAGCAGCAGGAATCAGTCCTCACTACCCTCCCTCCTCCCCTTGGAGTTGCAGTTGTACATAGTTTAATTTTGTAATTTTTGTGCGCTGTTCTTAGCTATGTCATTTGACTGAGGTAAGATGGCACCTTTAGGAGGGAAGGGAACCGCGAATGCGCGCCAGCATTCGCAAAGGCTTTCATGGAAAGCTGGGGAAATGCTCCACTGGGGCTTCATCGGCGTCGATGACACCCATAAGTGAGGACTGATTCCTGCTGCTCCTGGAGAACACCTGTTACAGGTGAGTAACTACTCTTTTTCTATCTCTCTCTCATTATGTATTTTTAGGGAGGATCTTTTTTTATATTCTTATTGCAGAATATTAATGCAATAGCAGCATAGAAAACCACACAAATTCTTCCAGCCGAGATTTTCAATAAAGCACAATTTGAGGTTCCATTGGCCACCTTTCCACCCCACCTTTCACCTCTCTTGTTCTACCGATTCACCCCCCCCCCCACACTCCCAGTTTCATACGGCAATCCAATAACTGCTGCTGCAGGGGTCAATTTTTCATACGGGTATCACCAAGTGTTGATATAACTATCAGTCACACACTTATTTGCATACAGCACACTCAGCCGTTATATTTGCATCTGTTCTTTCATTCACTCCACTTACTGCCCACTCTAGGAGGGAGGGGCTCAAACCAGTTAGCCAGGACATGCTTCCATGCCATCAAAATACCAGGGTTAATAAAAAGTTGTTTACCCAGTCTAACACATAGAAACATAGAGACAGAAAAAGACCACATGGCCTACCTAGTCTGTCCTTCCATATCAACGACTACAACGGTCCCCTTTTTTCCTTTAGAGATCCTCTGTGTTTGTCCCAAGCCTTTTTGAATTCAGATACTGTCCTCATCTCTACCACCTCCACTGGGAGACTATAACATGGATCCACAACTCTTTCCGTAAAGAAATATTTCCGCATATCACTCCTGAATCTATCCCCCTTCACCCTCATCCCATGTCCCCTCATAGCAGAACTTGCTTTCAATTGAAAGAGGCTCTCCCCCTGTACATTTATGCCACTGAGGTATTTAAACATCTCAATCATATCACCTCTATCCCGCCTTTCATCTAAGGTGTACATACTAAGATCCATAAGTCTGTCTTCATATGCTTTATAATGAAGACCACTAACCATTTTAGTAGCCACCCTCTGTACTGACTCCATCCTGTTTATATCCTTTTGAAGGTGTGGTCTCCAGAATTGCACACTATACTCCAAATGAGGTCGCACCAAAGACTTATACAGAGGCACTATCCCTTCCTTTTTTCTGTAGCCATTCCTCTCCGTATGCACCCAAGCATCCTTCTAGCTTTTGCCGTCGCCTTTTCTACCTGTTTAGCTATTTTAAGATCATCAGACACAACCACGCCTAGGTCCCGCTCTTCTTTATTGGACAAAAGTACTTCACCCCCTATACTGTATTGCTCCCTTGGATTGCTGCAGCCCAAATGCATGACCTTACATTTTTTAACATTAAATCCCAGCTGCCAAATTCTAGACCATTCTTCAAGATTAGATAGATCCCTCCTCAAGTTATCTACACCTTCCTGGGTGTCTACTCTTGCAGATTTTGGTATCATCCGCAAAGAGGCAAACCTTACCCGACAGCCCTTCCACTATATCACTAACAAAGATATTAAAAAGAATCGGACCAAGGACAGACCCTGGGGCACCCACTGGTAACATCCTTCTCCTCAGAGTGAGCTCCATTTACCTATACTCTTTGTCGTCTCCTGCCCAACCATTTTCTAACCCAAGCAGTAACTTTAGGGTCCATCCCTAGGGTGCTCAGTTTGTTTATAAGTCTCCTGTGAGGAACAGTGTCAAAGGTTTTACTAAAATCTAAATATACCACATCTAGGGCTCTCCCTCGGTCCAACTCCCTGGTCACCCAGTCAAAGAAATCAATCGGATTTGTCTGACAAGACCTGCCTCTAGTGAATCCATGCTGCCTCGGATCCTGTAATCCGCTGGACTCCAGAAACCTCACTATTTTCTCTTTCAGCAGCGTTTCCAATAATTTACTCACCACCGAAGTTAAACTAACCAGCCTCTAGTTTTCAACCACATCCTTACTTCCGCTTTTGTGTAAAGGCACCACATGAGCCTCTCTCCAGTCCTTTGGCACCACTCCCGACTCCAATGAGGCATTGGAAAGGTCAGCCAGTGGAGCTGCTAGAACGTCCCAAAGTTCCCTCAGTATTCTAGGGTGTATCCCATCTGGTCCCATCGCTTTGTCTACTTTAAGTTGAGCTAGTTTCTCATGAACACAGTCTTCTGAAAATTGTTCAAGATGTCCCTCGCTTCTGTTCCTGTTTATGGGTGTTTTCTGAGGTCCTGCTCCTGGTTCTTCATCTGTGAACACAAAACAGAAATATTTGTTAACCAATTCCACTTTATCCTCATCTGCTTCTACATATTCCTCCCCTTCACCCTTGAGTCTGATAATACCACTTTTGCCCTTCCTCTTCTCACTAACATATCTGAAAAATGTCTTATCCCCCCGTTTTTTTGCATTGGCTATTTCCTCCTTTTTGAATCTTTGCTTTCCTGACTACTTTGCTAGCTTCTCTAAGTTTTTCCAAATATAGATGCCTGTCTTCCTCTCTCTGTGATCTCTTGTATTTCATGAAGGCCTCCCTCTTTTTCTTCATCTTTTCAGCTACTTCTTTCAAAAGCCACAGCGGTCTCTTTTTCCTTTTACCTTTATTTACCATTTTAACAAAAAGTTTGGTTGCCCTTAAAATATCCCCTTTCAGTTTTGCCCACTGTTTTTCTACATCCCCCAGCTGCTCCCATCCCGCTAAAGACTCCCCGAGGTATTGGCCCATCGTGGCAAAGTTAGTCTTCCTAAAGTCTAAGACCCTCACCTTTGAATGGATTCTAACAGCCCTAGTCCTAATACTGAACCACACCATCTGGTGATCACTGGATGCAAAATGATCTCCCACTATAACATCTGAAACACTTTCACCATTGGTAAGCACCAAGTCCAGTATGGCCCCTTCATGTGTGGGGTCTGTTACCAATTGCCTGAATAGTTCTCCCTGTAGAGAATCCAGGATCTCTTTAGTTCTAGATGATACTGCAGCAGGAATGTGCCAATCAACATCTGGCATATTAAAATCCCCTTTCAGTAGCACTTTCCCCTTTCGTAGCAGTGCTGCGTATGTCTTCAATTAACTCTCTGTCCACCTCTTCCTCTTGTAAGGGAGGTCTGGATATCACGGTAATACAAATAGATTTCTCTTTCCCTCTTTCTAGTGTTGATTTCATCATTAGGCATGTAGATAGCTGGGTGGGTGGTGGACGTGAGGATCGCCTGGTAACATGCCTGCCTGGTGCTAAGGTAGCGGACCTCCCGCGCCACCTACATGTCGGTACCAATGACATATGAAAATGTGGTAGGGAGGTTCTGGAGGCTAAATTTAAACTTTTATGTAGGAAGTTGAAATCTAGAACTTCCAGGGTAGCGTTCTCCGAAATGCTTCCCATTCCACACGCAGGACCCAAAAGGCAGGCAGAGCTCCGGAGTCTCAATGTGTGGATGAGACAATGGTGCAGAGATGAGGGTTTTGGATTTGTTAGGAACTGGGGAACATTCTGGGGAAAGGAGGGGCTCTTCCAAAGGGATCGGCTTCACCTTAACCGGGATGGAACCAGGCTGCTGGCATTAACCTTTAAAAACGCGATAGAACAGCTTTTAAACTAGATAATAGGGGAAAGCTGACAGTCGCCCAAGAGCGGATGGTTCGGAAGAATGTATCCTTAAGGGAAACTACCAAAAGCAGAGAGGTTCCAAAAAGAGTAAAGTAGCCCAAATGCCCTCGAGTATGGAGCAGACAGAGCTTAAAGATCCCAAATTACCCATGTCTACCAATAGCCAAATTAATATGAATAAAATACAGTCTCTAAAATGCTTGTATGCAAATGCTAGAAGTCTAAAAAATAAGATGGGAGAGTTAGAATATATAGCACTAAATGAGAGGTTAGATATGATTGGAATATCAGAGACATGGTGGAAGGAGGACAACCAGTGGGACACTGTGATACCTGGGTACAAACTATATCGTAATGATAGAGCTGATCAAATTGGTGGAGGGGTTGCACTCTATGTTAGAGAGGGCATTGAGTCAGAAAGGATTAAAGTTTTGCAGGAAACAAAATTTGCTGTAGAATCTCTATGGATTGAAATTCCATGTAAAAAGGGGAAGGCAATGGCAGTTGGGGTGTACTATCGACTGCCTGGCCAGAATGAACAAATGGATGATGAAATGCTCAAAGAAATTAAGGAAGCTAACGAAAGTTACAGCGCAGTAATAATAATGGGTGATTTCAATTACCCCTGTATCGACTGGGTCAGTGTCACGTCAGGACAGGCTAGGGAGATAAAGTTCCTAGATGAAATAAATGACTGCTTCTTGGAGCAGCTGGTTCATGAACCGACCAGAGGGGAAGCCATATTAGACCTAGTCCTTAGTGGAACACCAGATCTAGTGCAAGAGATAAGGGTGTTGGGGCCACTTGGCAATAGTGATCATAGCATGATCGCCTTTGATTTAATTAGTGGAGGAGGGATAGTAAGGAAATCCACAGTACTACCTTTTAACTTTCAAAAGAGAGACTATGATAAAATGAGGAAAACAGTTAAGAAAAAACTAAAAGGAGCAGTTGCAAAGGTTAAAGACTTGCATCAAGCTTGGGTGTTGTTGAAAAATACTATCTTGGAAGCCCAGACCAGCTGTATTCCACGCTTTAAGAAAAGTGGAAGGAAGTCCAAAAAACTGCCAGCATGGTTTAAAGGTGAGGTCAAAGAGGCTGCTGTTGCCAAAAAAGCATCTTACAGGAAATGGAAAAAAGAGCCAAACGACGAAACCTGGAAACAGCACAAACACTGGCAAGTCAAATGCAAGGCATTGATAAGGCTGGCAAAGGGAGAATTTGAGAAGAAGCTTGCTGCGGAAGCAAAAACGCGAAATAAAGACTTTTTCAAGTACATTCGTAACAAAAAACCTGTGAGAGAGTCAGTTGGTCCATTAGATGATGGAGGGGTTAAAGGGGCACTAAGAGGCGACAAGGCGATAGCGGAGAGAGTGAATGAATTCTTTGCTTCGGTCTTTACTGAGGAAGATGTAGTAGGGATGTTACCCATGACTGAAGTGGTATTTAAAGGTGCGGAAGAATTGAAGGAAATATCGATACATCGGGAAGATGTATTACAACTATTAGATAAACTGAAGAGTAGCAAATCACCTGGGCCGGATGGTATACATCCAAGGGTGTTGAAAGAACTGAAATATGAGCTTGCAGACCTGCTATTAGTAATCTGTGAACTATCATTAAAATCATCTCAAATACCTGAAGACTGGAGGATTGCCAATGTAACACCAATTTTTAAAAAGGGTTCCAGGGGTGATCCGGGAAATACAGACCAGTGAGGCTGACGTCAGTACCGGGAAAAATGGTAGAAACCATCATAAAGAATAAAATTACTCAGCATGTAGTTAGTCATGGCCTAATGAGAGACAGCCAACATGGCTTTAGACAAGGAAGATCTTGTCTTACTAATCTGTTATGTCTTTTTGAAAGTGTGAATAAACAGGTGGACAAAGGTGAGTCAGTTGATATAGTGTATCTGGACTTTCAGAAAGCCTTTGACAAGGTCCCTCATCAGAGACTTTTGGCAAAACTAAAGCATCATGGGATAGGAGACAGTGTACTACTGTGGATCAGGAACTGGTTAAAAGATAGAAAGCAGAGGGTAGGGCTAAATGGCCAATTTTCCCAATGGAGAAAGGTGAATAGTGGTGTACCCAGGAATCTGTGCTGGGTCCGCTGCTTTTTGACATATTCATAAATGACCTGGAAAATGGAATAACGAGGGAGGTTATCAAATTTGCAGATGACACAAAACTATTTAAAGTTGTTAAAACCCAAGAGGATTGTGGAAAATTGCAAGAGGATCTTGATAAATTGGAAGACTGGGCATCAAAATGGCAGATGAAATTTAATGTGGACAAGTGCAAAGTTATGCACCTAGGGAAGAACAACCCAAACTATGGTTACACGATGCAAGGTTCCACATTAGGAGCCACCACCCAGGAAAAAGATTTAGGCGTCATTGTGGATAACATGTTAAAACCCTCGGCCCAGTGTGCAGCGGCGGCGAAGAGAGCAAATAGAATGCTAGGTATCATAAGGAAAGGAATGGAAAATAAAACAAAAGATATTATAATGCCTCTATATCGTGCTATGGTGAGACCGCACCTTGAATATAGTGTGCAATTCTGGTCGCCATATCATAAAAAGGATATAGCGTTATTAGAAAAGGTTCAGAGAAGAGCCACCAAAATGGTAAAGGGGATGGAAGGATACCCTTACGAAGAAAGGCTAAAAAGGTTAGGTCTCTTTAACCTGGAAAAGAGATGGCTGAGGGGAGATATGATAGAAGTCTATAAATTAATGAACTGAGTGGAACGGGTAAACGTAGATCGATTGTTTACGTTATCAGAATATAGAAAGACTAGGGGACATGCAATGAAGCTACAGGGTAAACTATTTAAGACAAATAAGAGAAAATATTTTTTCACTCAACGTGTAATCAAACTCTGGAATTTGTTACCGGAGGATGTAGTAAAGGCTGTTAGTGTAGCTGGGTTTAAAAAAGGTTTGGACAAGTTGCTGGAGGAAAGGTCCATAAACCATTATTAAGAAGTTACCCAGGATATCAATGCTTGACTCAGTACAAGCATTGTGGAACCTGTCTCTTTTGGGGAAACTGGTAGGTACCTATGACCTAGATTGGCCACTGTTGGAAACAGGATACTGGGCTTGATGGACCTTGGTCTGACCCAGTATGGCATATCTTATGTTCTTATGTAACCCACAATGCCTCCTCTCTCCCTTTTAAGCTCTGTAATTCCAAAGCTTTAATATTATTTTTTACATATAGTGCCACTCCTCTTCCCCTTCTTCATACCCTGTCCTTTCTGAATAAAGTATAGCCAGGTATAGTTACATCCCAGTGATGGTTTTCTGTGAGCCATGTTTCTGTAACTGCCACTAAATCCAAGTTGGCCACTCCCACCAAAGCTTCAACATCAGGAATCTTATTTCCCATGCTACGGGCACTTATACACACTCCTTTCCATATGTTACCCCTGTTACCCATTTCCATAAAGGTATTTAATGTATCACTTACCTTGGGGCTTTCTTCACCCATCCCCAACGAATCTAGTTTAAAGCCCTCTTCAGTAGATTAGCCAGCCTGCTACTGAAGACGTGTCGACCTTTCTTGGACAGATGGATGCCATCTCTGCTCTGCAACCCTTGGAACAACATCCCATGGTGTAGGAAACCACATGGTTGCACTTTCACTCCCATCAATTTTATGAAGGTTCTAACAAACTGTATTGATTTTGTTGATCTCTGTGCAGCCTTAAGAACAGTATAATGGAACTGGCAGTGTGTCTTAATGTTAATATTGCCAAATAGGTGATCTGTGTAGACTGGTCGGGGCTGAAAGTCTTATCAAAGTAAGATCCATAAGATCTAGAGCAAAGGCTGAACCAAGTTTTGCTTTTATGGCAATATGGATTTTCCACCAAGGTTAAAATAGAAAATAGCTCCTTAAACGTCTATCTTGTTCTCTAATAAAGGCAGCATTTTGTAGTGTATGTTATATGAAAGCATGGTTGTTCTCTAATTAAAAGCCATAGGGAAGGAAAAGGATACAGGTCTTGTTGAAAGAAATATTCTGAAGTACATGTTCTCTTCTGTGAATTGAATTGCTACAATCAAAATCCATTCATTCCAAACAGTGTAGAGACTATAAAAAGTAATGGCATTGAATTAGATTTTGTTTGCAAAATGCAGTGTGTGCCTTCAAGTCAATGCTGACTGCTGGCAACCCAGCAGCTCCTGGGTTTTCTTGGCTGTGTGACTGGAAGTAGATTGCCAGGTCTTTCTTTCAAGACAATGGAGGGTTAAGTGACTTGACCAAAGCCACAAGGAATGCTAGTGGGTATCGAACCCTGTTCTCTCAGTTACGAAACCAGTGCTCTAACTATTAGGCTACTCTTCCACTCCATAGATTTTATTTAAACTTAATTTATTTCATTAGCAGCCTCTCACAAAGACCATATTGAAGCTGTTCTAAAGAAATATAAATCTACATTCAGGTTAAAGCGAAAAATAAAACAGCTTATGAGACTTTTTTACCAAGCTGTATTAGCTGTTTAACATAGGAATTGCCGTGTACTAACAGTGCAGACCCACCTTAATAGTTGTGTTAACTGTTGGTGGGACTAGGCGAGAACTGCATCTTACAGTTAATGGGAAGGAGCTCAAAAGGGTGGTATTAACTACATCACACATTATCTGCTCTGTAGTTTACATGTGGTAGCAACTTTTTCTGCATTAACTGCACAGCAGCCCTCTGAAAAATGCCAGGAATGCCTTCAACAGTTAATCTGGAGGTTTTGCGGAACCACGCATTAATTTTGGCAATTACCATATGGTAACTACTAAATCTTAGCAAACCTTAGTAAAACAGGCCCCATAATAAACAAAAAAGAAAAATCTCACAATATGTACAAAAAGTAATTTGGTACTTGAAAACTCATATCTCTTATACCTGGACAAATATTTACATTTTCAATTTCTTCCAAAGCTGAACATCCTGCTAGACCAGTCCAGACAAGTGGTTAGCAGATGATGGAGACAGAGAAAAAAAACCCTGAACATTCCAATGGCATCATCGCTTTAAGGGCTGGGGCAGCTAGGGGCACCCTCCAGTATTTTCTGTGTCGCCAGCAGATGGTGGTAGCTGCACTGGTGCGGCTATAATTGTGGGCTCCTGGTCGTCATCCAGTGGGACACCTTCCAGTGTTGTCCTGTCAGCAGAGGTCTCCAGGGTCTTTTTTTATTTATTTATATATTTATTCGTTTTTTAATATATATCTAAATGAAATGACAATAATATCAAATCCAAAAAAATACTCTTCAATCATTCTTATTGCAATTTTAGACAACAATAAAAAGGGGAAAAAAAGGGAGCATCAGGTAAAGCAAAAGGAAAAGAAACAAACAAAAGCTACTTTATATAGAAAAAAAGCCTTAACAAACAGGGCAAAGACTTAAGCGTCAGCTGTATGGGGCACAACAGCAACAACCGTCACCTCTCTTGCTACCAGGAATTCTAAGATCTGTTTAGGTTCAAAAAATAGAAAAACCTTATCTTTATAAGTAATTACACAGCGAGAAGGAAATCGCAACACAAATTTCCCATCCAGAGAAAGTGCCCTAGGTTGGAGAGCCAGGAACTCCTTCCTTCTCTCTTGGGTTGCACGTGCCAAATCAGGAAACATACAGACACTAGAACCCAAAAACGGCTCAGTAAAATTCTAAAAATAAGCTCTCAGAATAACAGATTTATCAGACTCCAAGGCAAGGGTCACAAGAAGGCTGGTGCACTCAGTGATCATTTCCCAAGGAACTTTCCAGAAACCCCGTCAGATCTCCAGAATCCAAAGGAGCATCACTTGAGCCAGCACCCACGGTCAAATACCGTACCCTAATGAGTGGGGGCAGGTTTTCAGGATATAGCTTAAGTACCTCCCGAAAGTACTTGCTCACCATCTCTATCGGAGACAGAACAGGAGACTTTGGAAAATTCAATAACCTAACATTATTTCTCCTAACTTGATTGTCCAAATGTTCTATCTTCCTGGCAAGCAGAGTACTGTCTTTAACTTGGGCAGCACACAGTCCATGAAGTTGGACAAGCTCTTCTTCTAAGGCACCAATCTTCCCAACTTGTTGCCCTTGTACTTGAGAGACCTCCATAACAGTTTTTCAAAGACGAACGTTCCTTACTCAGAGATGCCACAATAAAGAGAGGAGTTCATCGTTGCCAATGCATCCCACAGCTATTCCAAAGTTATTTTTGCAGATTTAACCAACCCTCCAGAGACTGAAATTTGAACTATACTCTCTCCCACAGCTGCGAGGTTCTCTCTAACGGGAGACCCATCCCCCGCCAATAGAACAACAGACCTCTCAGCAGCAGCAGTAGGCGAAGTGAAACCCATTGTGTCAGCAAAGCCCTCTTCCCTGGTGCTTGTCTGCTGCCCAGGGGGGAAGCACTTCACTTGGTGCAACTATACTTATGGGTCTCAATGGGGGTGGGGGGTTCGCTGCTCCAGAGATAACTATTCTGGATTCATTCAGGGCAGCAGAAACCACACTCCACTGCCCTGCCGAGAACGTTGCTTCAGCCTCTAACACGGAAAAGCCACATGCCGTCAAGGTCCGCTGGCCGCTTTGACCAGGGTATATTTTTTAATACCCTTCTGAAGTTTCCCACTCTCCATGGAGACTTTGCTCCCAGTTAAGAGGACCGATTGAGCTTTGGGGTGTTCTGCTTACAGAGAGTTGACTCTTCAGCTACTTGCTTTCACTTAATTTTTTTTTATTTTGAAGTTAAAAAAAAAACAAAACAAAACAATACTTTGGAGTCAAGAGCAGCTTTATCCCTTCCCTCCCCCCCCCCCAATCCCTTTCAGCCATCTGTGCCTGACATGGGGCCGAGAGAAGTGCTGATTCCTAGATCCAGACCATGAGTACGACTTTGGGGCTGATTGTGGTATAGCGCTAATTCTCCTCAATTGAACTGCCGTGCCAGTGCTCCATGCTTTTTGCTTGCCATTTTTTTCTTGTGGAGAATGAAGTCTCCAACGTGGACAGGCCACATTCTTCTCTGCTGTGTTTTTTTTTCTGGTGGGACACTCCTGCCATTTGGATAACAGTTTGAGGAATTATGGCCAACTTGAACTTGTTCTTCACTATCAGTCATGAAGAACTTGAACTATTGTAAAACTACAGCAACTATTCCTATGTCTGCTAATTAACAAAACAAGATTCTAGGAACCCCATATCAAAGGAAGCAGAGACATCAATAAACAGAAAAACAGAAGCAGTGTACTTCTGTTGGAGCCCTGTCATAACCGAGTTAACAATGAAATCATTAGTTTCAGGGTTGTGTTCTACCCGAAAACCATGCTGCCATGTATCCCACACTTGCTGTTTCAAAAGCAGACTCTTGGATTTGCACACATAGAACTCATTCTATCAACTTACTTAAAAAGATCAAACAAGATTTTGTTTAAAATTAAGATCAAAATACGAATGTGTCTAATTCAAGATGGGCATAACAGACGCATGTTTTAATGACAAATGCAGTGTACCAGTTAAGACAATAATGTGCATAAAAATGGTGCTGAGTCTCTCATAGGCATGGCTGACAAAGTTTATTAAATGAACGGAATGTAGACCTAATTTTTTGCAATAATAAACTATAACGTTAATAGTCATGATAGAGAAGGAATCTAAACCACTTCCTTTAAACTAGAAACACTAAGGTGTTCAATATGGTGATCCTTATTATCCATAAGCGGTGCCACAAACTGCATAGTTAAGATTTTTATCATATCAAAATATTGTGTAAAATCAATAGCAACTGAATTATTGTCCCCTTTGTTAGAGTGCAAGTCGGTTTCCTCAGCATAGCAGCAAAATTCAGCTGGCTTAGGCGCAGGGCAAGTCAATTCTTTGAAGTGTAAAACATTTTTTTTACATTTTATGTATCTGAAAATTATTAGTATAGATGATAAAAAGTCTGTTTACCCTGCCTTTACCTCATCCTCTCAGATTTCGCTTCAAATCCAACCACTCTACCATGAAACCTTGTGAGCACAGGTTGATGTTTTTTCCGACTATAACAATGTGGCAAAATTTAGAAACTTCAGTCCTCCTATATCTCAGCTAGTTCTTCCATATTTAACTCATCTGTAAACATATGTATCTAAGGTCCGTTCTATTTTATTTATGCAACAATTTTCCAAAATCAAGAAAAGAAGTTACATCTTAGAAAAAGAATAAGCATAATAAGGATATACAATATAAATCTCACTAGAAATAAAATTAAAAGAAAAATATAGCCTCAAGCCCACAACTACTGTATTGAGGGGAGCAATTCACAATATAAAGGCAATAATAAGCAAAAAGAAATCTAAATATTTTGGCAGAAGCATCATCCAGTTAACCAGTCGAAGGCCCTTCAAATATAGGGCCATCCCTAATATCCACTGTCACAGAGGGCTGAGCACCAACAACCTTGGAGGCTATTTATTTATTTTATTTAACAGGTTTTTTTTATACTGCTTTATCATTTCAGTCAAAGCGGTTTACATTGTAGCTTAAACTTGATAATGAACATTAAACAGGGGCGTTGATAACTTGGATTTTTGTGAGGCAGTGGAGGGTTAAGTGACTTGCCCAAGGCAACAAAGAGTGCTAGTGGGACTCAAACCCTGGTCTCTTGGTTCCTAAGCCTGTGAGCTATAAAAGCAGATAACTGCTGTGGATCAAAGAAAGTGTAGTTAACCCTCCCGAGTTTAATCAAGTATTTACATAGGAAACAAAGAAAAAAACAACCTACCTAGATGAGCTATAGTGTGCTTTAATAAAAGAAATTGTTTCCTTCTCTTTTGCATCACTTTAGATTCATTAGGAAATATTCTGACATTGCAATCCATAAACTTACTATCTTTGCACCTAAAGTACATTTTAAATAACCAATCATGGTCAGGTTCCAGAGCCAAAGTCTCTAACCAAGTAGCATTCATCCGTGGTTCAGAATCAGATCTTTCAAGGAAAGCCATCAAATCTGTACTGTTCAAAGACATCACAGGTGACTGCTGCTGCCTTTTTGGGGATCTAACTTTAGCAGATGGCAAATAAAATACAGTAGTGATTAGGAGTATAGACTCGGAGCGAATTTTCAAAATATTGATTAAAACTCTTTTGAACAGCTCATAAGTAGAAATGGTTGGAACCTTTGGAAAGTTCAATCATCTTAAATACCATCACCGATTGATGTTTTCTAGAAACTCCATTCTTTTATGAATAAAACCAGAGTCCTTAACAAATGCCAAATTAGAAGAAGAAATTTGCTTGGTTTTCTCCTCCAAATTTACAGTATGATCTCTTATTTTGCTTAATTCCTGATCATGGTCTTCAGCCTTCTGGGCAGTTTTTTCCCCATTTAGCAATATACCCCGTGAATGACCAGACAGAGTCTGTTCCAAATAACTTAAGCCATCCCACAGTGTCTCAGAGTTAAAGACTTAGGTCTTACCCGCTGGTCAGGGACATTAAAGATAAACTCTTCACCTCTTGTGGGTCCAGTTGAACTGAAGAAGAAAGAATCTCACCAAGCTGAGTCTGCTCTCTTTGCTTTGCAGGAGTGCTGGACACCTCCAGCAGGCTGGTCAGTACCACAACAGCAAAGGCTCCTACCCCCACTCATGGCAGGCAAAGCTGAGAGGAGATGCCAATATTCACCTCTAATGCCATCTCCAACCCCGATGCTGTGAACGTCTGAGCCGGGGGAGGGGGGTCAGGTCAGATCGCTAGGCTGAGAGATGTATCCAGATCTGAGGTGGGTGCACAGTCTGCTTCCACCGCCACACCGCCTAGCGATCACACTAGAGTTTATCCACTGCCACTGGGCCACACAAAGATATCCACTGGCCTTTTGAATGCAGCTTCTGCCACAGCCATCTGCAACTGCTTCGCCTTCGGCTTTCTGGCAGAATGAGGCATTAGGTAAGTGAGGGCAATCAGGAAATCAACAGCATGCTACCGACAGCTAGAAGCTATCACATCACAAACCCATGCTGACAATGGGGGACTTCAACCACAACTCAGCAACCCAAAAGGAGGCTGGCTCTTTTCTTAGAGCCGTGGAGGCCATGAAACATACCCAATTAATACACGAGCCCACAATCAGAGAGGGCTGCATGCTGGATCTCGTCTTCACCCCATCCACTCTGATAAATGACAAACGCAACCTCACCCAACTATATCACCAACTCATGGTCTGATCACCATATAATAAAATTTAACATAGTGATGCCCACCCAAGAGCAACACGTTGAGAAGAGATTTAGGACATATAGCAAAGAACAATTTGTGAATGAAATATTACCTAGACTGGACCACAACCACACTGACCTTGAAAGCATAACGGAGAACTGGAACCACTCTATCATGAATGTGGCAGCAGCACAATGTAGAACAGCTACAGCATAAAATATCCCACAAACTCCCTGTTACTCAAAAGAAATTAGAGAAGCTAAAAGGAATCTCAGAAAAATAGAGAGGAAATTGAGAAGAACAAAATACCAAGATTCATTACAAAAACACAGGAAAATGCAAAATGATTACAACATGACCAACAGACACAAACAGGAATATAACACAAATCTGGTAATGAAGGCAGTGAACAAACCAAGAGAACTCTTTGGAATAGTTCACATGCTAACCAGAGAACCCTCACAGAAAGACTGCACTGACATACATCTGCATGAATAGCAGACTACCTAATGTCGAAGCAGCTCAGCAATCAGCCAAAAACAAAGATAACATCAATTGAATCCAATAACCTACTACAACATATCAAGACATGGGAAGACTTCACTATCCCCCAACACTCAGACAAGTGGAACACACCATAACCCTAAACACAACAACCTCACCAACCGATCCCTGTCCAGTGACATGGATAAAATCAGCTAAGGAACTTTTATCCCTTTTATCCACCACATCATGCATACATCCCTTGCACAGGGGCATATGCCTGCATCCCTCAAACTGCCATCAATCAGGCCCATTCTAAAAAGCTCCAAATCTGACAAGACAGACCCCAAATCATACCAACCAGTCTCCAGCTTACCTTTCATGGCCAAAATAATAGAGAAGACAATTCAGTTCCAATTATAGGATCACATCAACTCCTATGCACCCTTGGACCCACATCAACATGGATTCAGGCAACACCATGGGTCGAAACCTTACTAACGACTCTCTTTGACCAAATCATCGGAAAAATTGACAATATAAAAAAAGGCATATCCTAATATTTCTTGAGATATCAGCTGCCTTCACTCAGTGTCACACTCCATACTTCTAAGACGCCTACAAGAAATTGGTCTCTACAATAACACTTTGAAATGGTTCCACTCATACCTAAAGGATAGACAACAGAATGTCAAATGTGGGAGAGACACATCCTCTTATTCACACTAACACAAGGAGTCTCCCAGTGGTCAGCATTATCACCCATGCTTTTCAACATATACATTCAAGCCACCTTGTGAAGTCATTTGGAAACATAACATTCACTACAAAATCTATGCCAATGACATCATGGTTCCCTTACCATTCCTCCTAGATGTATCCCATGTCTACACCTACTGTGTTGTCTTGACTAGATTGTAAGCTCTGATGAGCAGAGACTGTCTTTTACATGTCAGTGCAGCGCTGCATATGTCTTGTAGCGCTATTTAAATGCTCAGTAGCAGTATACACACCATTTGATGTTGAAACCCAGATTACACAAATATAACTGAATGCCTCACAGAAATCTCCTGTTGGCTAAACTCCCATCATCTCAGCTTAAACTACAGCAAAATGGAAGCACTCACAATAACAAGAAACAAGACCTTCTACCATCCCTCCACCATAGCTGTCAAAAGTGAAGCTAAATACCTAGGAGTCATCTTTGATCAGAACTTAAACTTACAAGCCATTATTAACAGGACAACACATAGCACTTACCACAAAAGGAAAATCATTCGGAGACTAAAGCCCCTGCTAAGTTACAATGACTTCAGAATGGTCCTACAGGCCATAATCACACAAGTATTGGACTTTTGTAACTCAAATTACCAAGGCCTGTCAGCAACAACAATCCATTCACTACAGATAAGAACATAAGATATGCCATACTGGGTCAGACCAAGGTCCATCAAGCCCAGTATCCTGTTTCCAACAGTGGCCAGTCTACATCATACGTACCTAGCAGTTTCCCCAAAAGACACAGGTTCCACAATGCTTGTATTGGGTCAAGCAGTGATATCCTGGGTCCCGTTTTAATAATGGTTTATGGACCTTTCCTCCAGGAACTTGTCCAAACCTTTTTTAAACCCAGCTACACTAACAGCTCTTACTACATCCTCTGGTAACAAATTCCAGAGTTTGATTAGACGTTGAGTGTATTTTCTCTTATTTGTCTTAAATAGTTTACCCTGTAGCTTCATTGCATGTCCCTAGTGTTCCTATATTCTGATGACGTAAACAATCGATCTACATTTACCCGTTCCACTCCGTTCATTCATTTATAGACTTCTATCATATCTCCCCTCAGCTGTCTCTTTTCCAGGTTAAAGAGCCCTAACATTTTTAGCCTTTCTTCATAGGGGTATCCTTCCATCCCCTTTACCATTTTGGTGGCTCTTCTCTGAACCTTTTCAAATAACGCTATATCCTTTTTAAGATACGATGACCAGAATTGCACACAATATTCAAGGTGCGGTCGCACCATGGAATGATACAGGGGCATTATAATATCCTTTTATTTTACATTCCTTTCCTTATGATACCTAGCATTCTATTTGCTCTCTTGGCTGTTGCTGCACACTGAGCGGAGGGTTTTAACATGTTATCCACAATGACGCCTAAATCTTTTTCCTGGGTGGTAGTTCCTAATGTGGAACCTTGCATTGTGTAACCATAGTTTGGGTTGTTCATCCCTAGGTGCATAACTTTGCACTTGTCCACATTAAATTTCATCTGCCATTTTGATGCCCAGTCTTCCAATTTATCAAGATCCTCTTGCAATTTTCCACAATCCTCATGGGAGTTAACAACTTAAAATAGTTTTGTGTCATCTGCAAATTTGATAACCTCACTTGTTATTCCCTTTTCCAGGTCATTTATGAATATGTCAAAAAGCAGCGGACCCAGCACAAATCCCTGGGGTACACCACTATTCACCTTTTTCCATTGGGAAAATTGGCCATTTAGCCCTACCCTCTGCTTTCTATCTTTTAACCAGTTCTTGATCCACAATAGTACACTGCCTCCTATCCCATGACTCTTTAGTTTTGCCAAAAGTCTCTGATGAGGGACTTTATCAAAGGCTTTCTGAAAGTCCAAATACACTATATCAATCGCATTCTCACAGGAACAAACAGATGTGAACACAACATCGATCTTGACACAACGTCATTGGCTCCTGGTCAGGAGTCATGCAAGATTCAAAGCTATCATTAATATATTCAAAATACTCCTGAATGAATCAGCTGAATCACTCCAAGACCTAATAAAAATATACCCTGAAAACCACCCGTCAAGAACAAGCAATAAAAACACTTTAATCACACCAAAGAAATTCTCCAAAGCTAAACAGTGCACTTCAAATAGAGCCTTTTCACTATATGCATCAAATCTATGGAATTCCCTACCGAACAATATCAGATGCATGAATTATACTAAAGAATTCAGGAAACTGCTGAAGACATTCCTATTCATTAAACATTTTGGCAACATCACACCAGACATGGACAATGACTACTGAACAATATCCCCGATCATACAACATGACCACAATAGCTTACGTATGTAAATAAGTTATGAAAACATACTGTTATGACACAATGTCTCCAAGTTGTAGAGTTTAAAACCCCTTGTTACAATGTAAATAATTGTTCAGTGATAGAGTTTAATGTAAACAACCTTGTTTCACATGGTAAAAATTGAGTTTAATGTAAACCACCTTGATTTAAGGAAAAGGTGGTAAAGAAATACTGTTAAATAAATAAATAAATAAATAAGCAAGCCTGCCTGCCCCCACGATCTTGCTCCCCCCTCAGTTCTATTTTAATTCATGTTTAAATATTGTGTGAGATTACGGCTTATTTTTATTGAGATGTTTTATAGAAAATCATGATTTAGACTTAAAACATGGTCTGTCTATGATCAGTACTTATTAGCTGAGAATGTTTTTCATCTGGGGAAAACAATAAATTAAATGTATGAACCTTACAGTAAGGGGGGGTTTGATTTTATGAAAGAAGCTTAATGCTTCCACTGCAATCATAAATAAAGTAACTGAGGGCAACTAAGATTGTCCATCAATGTGCATATTGAAATCTGTCATCAAGATGTTTTTAAAACCATAATTCACGGCAGTCAGCTATTCCTAAAAAGAGATTTTTCAGTTGAGGCACTCTGAAGGGATATAAATTAAGTATAAACCATAAGAACCATTAGATCTCAATAATGCTTAGGGGAGTGTCAGTATTGAAAAAAAGGGACTGAGAAATTCAAAGTGGAACAAATTATGTGTGAAAAGCGTAATTTCTCACCTATAACAAGTAATCTCCAGGAACAGCAGGAATCAGTCTTCACATATGGGTGACATCGGTATCGATGGAGCCTGCGCAGGAACGCTCCCCAGCATCCAATAGGAAAACCTTTGGGAGCACTCCACTGCGCCTGCACATCTGCCTTCCCTCCTTCCCAACTCCTCTCCTCAGTTGAGTTTGTAGCTAAGAGGAAGAGAAAGCATAGTTACTCACCTATAACAGGTGATCTCTGGGAACAGCAGGAATTTCATCTTCACATATGGGTGATGTCAGTACCGACCGAGCCCGTACGAGAATGCTCTCCAGCGTCCAATAGGAGAGCATTTGGGAACATCCTACTGTGCCTACGTAGCTGCATTCCCCGCTCTCCCTCCTTAGTTGAATTTGTAGCTGTTATGGTTAGCAAAGGTTGGACAGTCATCTTCTGCAATGATTTGTTTTCTTCTAGCTTTAAGTTATTTTTGGACAGAGCCTGGCTCGATAGTCTTGTTGTATCTCTGGGACACCACTGAACTATACCTCGCTTTTTTTCCCCTGTGTCGGGAGCATTGGAATGCTCTGGCACGGAGAATGTTGCAGATTTGACAAGCTGGGCTATTCTGAACACTTCCCATTGTAGATACTACTTTGGTACATCCCATGTGTGTGGGCTGGACTGGCGGGGGAAGATGTAGGAATGTTACGCATGGCTGAAATGGAATTAAAGCTGATGCCACAGAAGAAATGAAAGAAATATTGATGAACTGGGAAGCTGTATTACAACTATTTGATAAACTGAGGAGTAGCAAATCACCTGGACTGGATGGTTTACATCCAAGGGTGTTGAAAGAACTTAAATATGAGATTGCATACCTATTATTAGTAATCTGTGAACTATCATTAAATCGTATGTAATACCTGAAGATTGGCAAATAGCCAGTGTAATGCCATATTTTTAAAAAGGTTCCAGGGGTGATCCAGGAAACTACAAACCGGTGTGCCTGACGTCAGTACCAGGAAAAATGGTAGAAACTATTATAATAAACAAAATTACTGAACATGTACATAGTGTGGTGATGAGAGCTGCCATGAGAAAATGGAAACAGAAGAAAATGCTGTTTGTACCTTTAAAACGAGTGACAAGTCAGGTTTGCACAGAGTTAGAAAAGCAAGCACGAGAAAAAAACAGCTCTCTGCTGAAGCTAAGCCACGCCCAAGCTCTGACGTAGAACCAGGCTTGGAGGCTGATTACGGGCACATGTGCAAACAGAAGGGTGTGGCAGTCAGGAAAAGCGTTTTTAAACCTGACTCAGAACAGAGAGAGGAGGATTATCTGAAGAGGGAGAATTACCTGAAGGGAGAGAATTACCTGAAGGAAGAGAAGTCCCTGAGTGAGAGGAGATCTCTGACGGAGTGGAGTTCCCAGGGGGAAGAGAGTTCCCAGGAGGAAGAGAGACCTCAGAGAAAGGGGAGAGCTCAGAGAAGAAGGAAAGGAGAAGGACAAGGGAAGTCTGTCTTCCAGCTGCTGGATGGTACCGGTGAAAAGGGAAGCACACTGTCTCTGAATAATACTCCTAAAGCTGAAGCCAGCAGACGCCTAGCTGGGAAGGTTACAGCCCACGTGGAACAAGTTCCAACGTCCAGTGTTCTAGACCCCGTGTTGCAATCTTCAACTGCTAGAAGGTGGGTGGATACGCTTCTTTATGGAAAGAGCCAGAGCCCAGCCGAAAGCAGGGAAGCGGATTTGAACACCATAGAGACTTTAAGGGAAGTGTTCCAGGGTAGGAAAGCTCCCTCTCCTAATGTAAGTGTTCCCTCTCAGAAAGAAAAGTTATGGAATGAATTCTGTAAGTTCTTACAAGGGAAGAAGTTTGAACAAGCTTTTGAAGCCAGAGAAAGTGACAAGCAAGCTGTAGCCCAAGAACCTATGCACGTTGATTTCTGTGAGTCACAGTCTAGCTCGGAGGTGTCTCCGATGGACTGCTCTCCATGTTTTAAGGAAGTCTGAAAACCTGAGAGTAGGGCTAAAGAAAGAAACGTTTGCTGAGAAGAAATGTTTAACCAACTTTTGTATCTAATAAGCATTTCCCCAAAGTAAAGACATTTTTGTTAAGAGAAGAAGTTTACCTCTGCTGAAGGTGCTTAAACAAAGCTGTGCTGTGAGATGTTAATTTGTTTATTGAAGACAGCAGCTTGTGTCAGAAAGCCTTGTGTTCAGTTTTACTCAGTTCCAGTATCCTTGTTTCTTTGTGTTGGAGAAGTATCCTTTTACCTGTGTTCAGAACTTTAATGCGTTTTGGAAACCCACAAAAAAAATAAATATTCTTGTTTTCCTCAACCAACGGTTGCACAACTACTTTGTCTTTGAATGCAAATAGCCAAACTTCAAGTCCCAGAGTTCTTTGCTGGGAACAAATAGTAAAGCTTCATTTAAGGACATATAAAGGCGACCCTATGCCTGTAAGCTCTTGGGCCCAGGCTAGGGGATCACAATAGTCATGGCTTAATGGGAGACAGCCAACATGGCTTTAGCCAAGGAAGGTCTTGTCTAACTAATCTGTTATGTTTATTTGAAGGTGTGAATAAACAGATAGACAAAGGTGAGTAAGTTGATATAGTGTATCTGGATTTTCAGAAAGCCTTTGACAAGGTCCCCCATGAGACACTCTTGGCAAAACTAAAAAGTCATGGGAAAGGAGACAGTGTACTATTGTATATTAGGAACTGGTTAAAAGATAGAAAGCAGAGGGTAGGGCTAAATTTCCAATTTTCCCAATGGAAAAAGGTGAATAGTAGAGTACCCCAGGGATCTGTGCTCGGTCCTCCTTTTTAACATATTCGTAAATGACCTGGAAATGGGAATAACGAGTGAGGTTATCAAATTTGCAGAAGAGACGAAATTATTCAAAGTTGTTAAAACCCAAGAGGAATGTGAAAAATTGCAAGAGGACTTTGATAAATTGAAAGACTGGGCATTCAAATGGCAGATGAAATTTAACGTGGAGAAGTGCAAAGTTATGCACCTAAGAAAGAACAACCCAAACTATGGTTAAACGATGCAAGGTTCCACATTAGGAACTGCGACCCAGAAAAAGGATTTAGGCATCATTGTGGATAACATCTGGAAACTCTCCGCCCAGTGTGCAGCAGTGGCCAAAAGAGCAAATAGAATGCTAGATATCATAAAAGGAATGGAGAATAAAATAAAGGATATTATAATGCCTCGGTATCGTTCCATGGTGTGACCTCATCTGGAATATTGTGTGCAATTCTGGTCGCCGTATCTTAAAAAGGATGTGGCATTATTAGAAAAGGTACAGAGAAGAGCCACCAAAATGTTAAAGGGGATGGAAGGCTACTCCTATGAAGAGAGGCTATAAAGGTTAGGTCTCTTCAACCTGGAAAAGAGACAGCTGAGGGGAGATATGATAGAGGTCTATAAATTAATGAATGGAGTGGAACAGGTAAATGTAGATCGACTGTTTACATGATCAAAATATAGAAAGACTAGGGGAAATGCAATGAAGCTACAGTGTAACCTATTTAAGACTAATAAGAGAAAATATTTTTTTCACTCAACGTATAATCAAACTCTGGAATTAGTTACCAGAGGATATAGTAAAAGCTTTTAGTGTAGCTGGGTATAAAAATGATTTGGACAAGTTCCTGGAGGAAAAGTCCATAAACCATTATTAAAGGGAACCCAGGAAATCCACTGCTTGCCCCAATGCAAGCATTATGGAACCTGTCTTTTGGAGAAACCGCTAGGTACTTGTGACCTAGATTGGCCACTATTGGAAACAGGATACTGTGCTTGATGGACCTTGGTCTGACCCAGTATGGCATATCATGTTCTTATGAGAGAAAGAGGAAAAAAAAGAGAGAGCCTACAGCTGTTAGGGGAGGAGGATGGGTTGTGAAGACTAAATTCCTGCTGTTCCCAGAGGTCACTTGCTACAGGTGAGTACGCTACCTCCAGGAGCAAGCAGGAATGTAGTCTTCACATATGGGACTCCCTAGCTAGAAGATGCCAGAGTGATGACCTCAGAATCGGCTGTGGTTTGTCCCAGGTATACCTAAAGAGGTTATGTATCTTCCATGGATGTCTGATATTGAAATCCGGGATGGAGGGCAGGAGTCTGAAAGAGATGCTGGAGAACAGTCTGGCCAAACATGGCATCCCAGCGGAAGTCCTTGTCTAGGCAGCAATGAGCAGCAAAAGTATGGACCAAAGACCAAGTTGCTGCTTTGCAGATCTATCAATAGTTGTAGATCATAGATTTGCTATCGAGGTAGCCATGGCTCAAACATTATGGGCAGTGACATGACCCTTGAGGTAGAGTCCTGCCTTCTCATAAGCAAAGATGATGCAGTCAGCTGTACGTTTGGAGACTGGCAACCCGAGGTGATTAGAGTCAAAGGAGATGAACAACTGAGAAACTTTCCGGTGCTCTCGAGTCCTCTGGAGATAAAAAGCTAAGGCATGTTTACAATCCAGAGTGTGGAGGGTTGCTTCTGCCCTAGATGAGTGTGGTCTAGGGAAAAACACAGGGAGGTAGATTGACTGGTTCAAATGGAAGGGCGAGACGACCTTCGGCATGAAGTGAGGGTGAGTCCTAAGGACTACCTTATCATGCTGGAACAGTGTGTAAGGTGGATCAGCCACTAAGGCCTGGAGCTCACTAATGTGCCTTGCTGAAGTGAGAGCAATGAGGAAAATGACCTTCCATATGAGAAACCTAAGTGAGGTAGTGGCTAGAGGTTCAAAGGGCAGATTGAGAAGCTGTCCTAGAACCACATTGAGGTCCCATGCCACTGGTGGTGGCTTAATGGGAGGCTTGGTTAATCCAAGACCCCTCATGAAGTGTGCTATGTGCGGCTGAGAAGAGATGTGTTGGCCATCTAAGGGCACATGAGAGGCCACAATTGCACTTAGGTGTACTCTTACCGAATTGGTTTTGAGTCCAGAAGAAGATAGGTGGAGGAGATACTCAAGCAGCGCCTCCACTGGAGCTGAGAAGGGATTAAGATTCTTCTGAGAACACCAGAAAGAAAACCTATGCCACTTGAAAGCATACTACCGTCGGGTGGATGGCTTCCTAGAAGCTAAGAGGATGTCCTTAACCTTACCCTTTCTGAGCTGTCCCATGCTCTCTCTACGGCTCGAAAAACCACCTGTCCTTCTGATCCTATTCCTTCACAATGGCTTTCTGAACCTTCTCTGGCCCTGCTTCCTTTAGTCCTCTCTCTTTTCAATACCTGTTTGTCTTCTGGTTCTTTCCCCTCACCTTGGAAGCACGCTTTGATCCACCCCCTCTTGAAAAAACCCTCTCTGGACCCTTCCACTTTGTCTAACTGGCGTCCTGTCTCTAATCTTCCTTTTCTTTCTAAACTTTTGGAACGACTGGTCTTTTCTCAACTTTCTGCACATTTAGAGGATTCTTTGGTTCTTCACCCCCGTCAATCTGGTTCTGGGCATAGCACTGAATCTATTCTTATATCCTTTCTTAATGAGTTGCATGTCGCTCATGATAGGGGCTCTATTTCTGTTGCTGTTGCACTTGATCTTTCTGCAGCTTTCGATGTTGTCGATCATCGCACTCTTCTTCTTCGTCTCAGCTCTATTGGTCTCTCTGCGTCAGTTCTCCATTGATTTCACTCTTTTCTCTGTAATCGCTCTTTCTCTGTTCTTGTTGGTTCTGACTCTTCTCCCCCCATGCCTCTTCACTGCGGTGTTCCCCAGGGTTCTGTCTTGTCTCCTCTGTTGTTCAATATTTTCTTGGCTCCTCTTGCTTTACTTATATAGCAGCACGGTATCTCGGCATATTTCTGTGCCGATGATATTCTTCTCCTTTTTCACACCTGTTCACTCACTCCAGATATTGGTCCTCTTGATACTTGTCTTTCTGCAATTTCCTCCTGGTTTTCGGATAACTTTTTACATGTCAATTTGGCTAAGACTTCGGCAATCTGGTTCACTGCAGGTGCCTCTATTCCCTCTTTGTCCCTGTCTCTTCCTGCTGGGCCTATTCCCTTGGTCACATCTCTGCGTTATCTCAGTGTCACTTTGGATTCTGCCTTAACTTTTAGAGACCATATCTCTTCTGTTGTGCAACGTTCTTTTCACACTTTACGTCAGCTTCGAGCAATTCGGCCTTTTCTTTCCCCCACTTCTATGACTACACTTCTTCTTGCTTTGGTGGTTTCTCGCTTGGACTATTGTAATGCATCTCTAGCCGGTCTTCCACTTACTCAGCTTCGTCGCCTTCAACTAGTTCACCACACTGCAGCCCGTCTTCTGACTCACTCTCCCCGATCGGCTCACGTTACCCCTTTGCTTCTTCGTCTTCACTGGTTGCCTGTCCCTTTTCGCATACAGTATAAGATCCTGATTTTCGTGCACCGGTCTTTGCACACTGGTATTCCACTCTATCTCTCCGATCTGGTCCATTTCTCTTGTCCTTCCAGATTGCTTAGATCTCTTCACATGAATCGTCTTTTTCTTCCACCTCCTTCTCAGACTCGTCTCGAATCCACACGTTCTTCTGCTTTCTTTTTTCTTGGTCCCCATCTTTGGAACTCACTGCCACTTTCATTACGGTTGGAATCCTCCTTCTCCACTTTCAAAGCTTGTCTTAAGACCTATATTTTCTGCACAGCTTTTGACCTTCCTTTTCCCCCTCCTTCTATGACTACCTGACTGTCTGTCTGTCTTATCTCTCTTTTATTTTTAATATACTTTGTTGGTCTGTCTCTCCACTGTTCTTTACTCTACATGAATGGCATTCCTTTCTGTTTCTTTCTCAGTAGTCCCGTTTTTTGCTTTTATTGTAAACCGCTGTATGCCAATTGGTTCAGGCGGTATATTAAATTTTAAATAAAGATAAAGATAAAAGATAATGCCTTGGAAGGCTATGCCTTCAACAGCCATGCTGTTGTCAGCATACATCAGCATGACATTATGCCTAGCATAGGTGTCATGGCTTTTCCCAGACCTTGGATTGCAAGCAGCTTTTGTTACTCTGGTGATGTCAGTCTCCAAACTTAATGAGCGTAGTTCACAGGAGGAGATTAGCTCTGACCCCCTGGTGATGTCTGTCTCCAGACTGAATGAAACAGCCTCTCCTTGCTAATCAAGTGATAGCAGACCTCAAACAAACCAAATTATGACAAAGGGAGGTGCTGAAGATTTTCACTATAAATACAGGGAAACACAAAAATATCTCTCTCTTCCTATTCATCGGATACTTCTTGCTATGAGGCTCTGACACACACTACTCCTTACACCCCTCCCCCCCCCTTTCTCTTTCTCTCTGCTCTTCTTATTTCATCGGACACTCCTTACATCCCACCCTTCTCTCCCTCTCTTTCTTATTCATCGGACATGAGGGACATGAGGCTCTGACACCCACTTCTCTCTCTCTCTCCTCCCCCTTGTTCTCTCTTTCTCTCTATATTCTTCTTACTATGAGACTCTGACACACACTTCCCCCTCCCTCTCTCTCACACAAACACACATACACACACACACAGACGCAGCTCTGTAACAACCTTATAACTCTGTTCTGTACCTATGTAATAAGCCTATTTCTATATAAAACTCTTTTTCTAAGCCACACCAGTTTTGGTTGTCTTATTGTGCTCCTTACCATACTGTCTCTGTGAAATGAACCCAGGACCAAACGGAGAGTAGATACCAAAAGATTACATTTTATGGGGAGAGTAGATACCAAAAGATTACAGCTGTGAGATGGAGAGACTGCGGATTGGGATGGATCAGCGTTCCCTCCTCCTGAGAGAGAAGATCTGGAGCAGACCCGAGATCTATGGGTTGATCTTGAGACAGACATAGAAGGAGAGGGTACCACGGTTGACGTGGCTAGTGTGGGGCTATGAGTATCATAAAGCCCCTGTCTGTCTGGAGTTTGAAAAGAGTGTTAGAAATTAGGGGAATGGGAGGGAAGGCATATAGGAAGCCCTGTCCCCAGTGGAGGTGAAAAACATCCATCTGTTGGCTGTCCACAGGAGTCCTGGTACAGAAGCAAGGGAGCTTGGCATTCTGAGGACTTGCAAACAGGTCTATCTCTGGAGTCTCCCAGATCTGAAAAATGTGGGAGACTGTCTACATGAAGAGGCCACTCATGGGGGAGAAGGGTTCAACTTAGTCTGTCCGCTAAAACATTGTGCTTGCCCGGGAGATACACCGCTTGGAGGTGAATGCGATGATGTATGGCAAAGGACCATAGATGTAGAGCCTTGCTGCAGAGGGCCCAAGAACCTGTTCCGCCTTCCTTGTATAGAACACGGCTACTTGATTGTCAGTTTGGACTAGGACTGTGCGGCACTGAAGATGGTCGTGGAACACTTTGAGGGCATTGAGAATGGCTCTCAGCTCCAGCAGATTTATGTGGAATTGTGACGCCTGCTGACACCAGAGTTCTTGAGTGGAGAGAGATCCCAGATGGGCTCCCCAGCCCAGTCTGGATGCATCTGTCATCAGGGTACATTGATGTGCTGGCATCTGAAAAGGTGTCCCTACAAGGAGATTTCCTGAGGATCACTACCACTGGAGAGACAAGATTAGAAGGGTAAAGACTATTATCTTGTCCCCCAGGCGACCTGATGCTTGAGACCACTGGGATGCCGGTGTCCACTGGGCTGTGCGCATGTGTAGACGGGCATATGGAACTACATGCACCGTTGATGCCATATGACCCAGACGTTGTAGCATTTCTCGAGCAGTGAGACAGTTTTTGAGACATGCCTGAGATGATAGCTGATTGAGACGAGCACAGCGCAGTTGAGGCCGAAATACCCTTGACTGCTGAGTATTTAAGAGGGCCCCTATGAACTCTTGAGTTTGAGAGGGGATGAGTTGGGATTTTGGAAGATTTGTGACAAATCCCAAATGTTGTAACACCTGCATGGTGCGTGAGAGGGACAGACTGGCCTCCTGAGAGGTGCTTGCTCTTATGAGCCAGTCGTCTAAGTAAGGGAAGACAAATATCCCTAGAGTCCTTAGAAATGCGGCTACTACCCCCATGCATTTTGTGAAGACTCTTGGGGCAGAGGCGAGGCCGAAAGGCAGGACTATATTGATCGTATCTTCCCTAAACATGAAGCGCAGGAATTTTCTGTGTTCTAGATGGATAAGAATATGAGTGTACACTTCCTTTAGATCTAGAGAATAGATCCAGTCCTAACTCTGGAGATAGAGAAGAAGGGACCCAGGTACTGTTCCCTCTAAGCTGTGCGCGTGTGCGTGCGCACACACACCTCGCCGAGCGAGCGCACATACTTTACAACAGAGCGCACAAAAATTACAGCTCTGATTCTGATAGAAAACACCACAGACGTCTTAAAATTTAAAAGTTATGATTGTAATTACTAGAAATTTCCTGCTTCATTTAGTAATCGTCTATTTTCATTTAATTTGATTAAAATCAATGTGGTGTACATACTGTATTCTGACTTGTAGTCAAATTTTAAAGTATATAACTCTGAGTGTCGTTATGTGGCGCACAAAAATTTAACCTTCCTTCAAAAGCTGCACACAGCTGATATTTTATGCGCACACAGCCTACAGAAAATTAGAGGGAACATTGGACCCAGGTATACCATTTTGAACTTCTCCCATAGGGGATACTTGTTTATTCCCTGAGGTCCAGAATGGGCCTGCATCCTCCCCCCCCCCCCCCCATTTTCTTTGGAATAAGAAAGTAGGGAGAATAGAAGCCCATTCCCTTTTGGAATGTTGGAACCTCCTCTATTGCACCCTGCAGTAGAAGGGAGGTGGCCTCTTGTAGCAACAGAGCAGTGAGAGGGGGCTGAGAATAGAACCCTCTTGGTAAAGTCGGGGGGGGGGGAGATAGGCTTCGTAGATGAAGTTTGTATCCCTCCCGCACTATTGTTAATGTCCACTGTTCCGAGGTGATGAGATGCCACCTGTGGGCATAATGACAGAGTCTTCCAGGAATGTGGACAGGGTCAGGATTCTCTAGAGGCAGGATAGCTATGTTCTCTAGAAAGTAGTCAAAAACCCGGAGTAGTCTGGGTCTGCTGAGGTGGCTGAGACTTGGGCGTCTGAGCCTTCTTTTGCTGTTTTGGAGGTTGTTGCCTCTTCTGAGGAACATGATGTTGACATTGAACAGCAAGGGTATAAGAAGGATAATACTACTTCTTTTTATTGAAGAAAGTGAGCCACAAAAATATGAAAAACAGGAATTTTCTGCGGTGACAGTAATTGTTCCCTGTCAGCTCTGTGTAAAACGAAGAACTGAGGAGGGAGAGCGGGAAAGGCGGGAAGGCAGCTACGCAGGTGCAGTGGGATGCTCCCAAAAGCTTTCCTATTGGATGCTGGGAAGCGTTCCCGCACAGGCTCCGTCTGTACTGACTCACCCATATGTGAAGACTACATTCCTGCTTGTTCCTGGAGATAAAATAAACCAACCCTACAACTCCTAGAGGAGGAGGGCAGGTTGTGAAGACTGATTTCTGCTGTTCTTGGTGTGATCACCTATTACAGGTGAGTAACTACGCTATCTCCAGGAACAAACAGGAATGCAGTCTTCACATATGGGACTCACTAGCTCCTAGGTACCATACTGACATGGGGGGAGAGTAGTGTGATCCCTGAGGCTAAAGCTTAGAACCGAAGAGTGTGGACACAGTGTGGCTCATTGGGCTCAATTCCAGGAGGAATGAAAGTCTGGTCCCTTGAAGAAGTCTGGGACAGAGGGTAGGAGTTGCATTTAAGTCCCATAGAGGTGCTGGAGTACAGCTTGGCCAAAGACAGCGTCTCAGCGTGAGTCCCTGTCCAGATAATAATGTGCAGCAAAAGTACAAATGAAAGACCAGTAGCTGCTCAACAAATCTCCTGAATGGATACTGAACGGAGATTGTCTGTGGAGGTTGCCATAGCCCGCACATTATGAGCAGTAATGTGACCTTCCAGGGAGAGTCCGGCTTGTGCATAAGTAAAAGAAATGTTATCTGCTATCCATTTGAATAGAGTTCATTTTGTCACTGGTAGTTAAAGATGATTTGGATCAAAGGAAATGAGTAGTAGAGAGGATTTTCTGTGAACCTTAGTGCTATCCAAGTAGTAAGCCAGTGCTCGCTTGCAGTCTAAGGTGTGTAGCGCTGCTTCAGCCCGAGTCGCATGTGGTCTAGGGAAGAAAATTGGGAAGATTACAGACTGGTTTAGATGGAAAGAGGAGATTATCTTTGGTAGGAAATGCAGATGGGTATGGAGAACCACCTTGTCATGGCGGATCCGCCACCAGAGCCTTCAGTTTGCTGATGTTGCGGGCTGACGTGATGGCAATGAGGAAGATTACCTTCCAGGATAGGAACTTTAGTGAAGTGGTGACTAAAGGCTCGAAAGGAGGCTTTAGAAGTTGATTGAGAACCGCATTGAGGTCCCAGGCCACCGGAAGTGGCTTAATGGGTGACTTGGACAGCAGGAGACCTCACATGATGTGTGCTACTAAGGGGTGTAAGGAGATGGGCTGTTCACTCAGTGGTTTGTGAGAGGCCGCAATGGCACTAAGATGAACTCGCACTGAGTTAGTCTTAAGACCTGCCAAGGACAAGTGGAGGGGATATTGAAGAAGGGACTCCATCGGGCATGCAAAGGGGTCGATGCCCTTTGGAGAGCACCAGAGGGCAAACCTTTGCCACTTGAAGGCATAAGATCACCTGGTAGACTGCTTGCATAATGCAAGAAAGATATCTTTGACCTCCTGTGGTAGGTCGAGGTCAGCGAGCACTTTCCCTTCAGCAGCCAGACCTGGGAGAGGAGTGCGAGTGCATATCCGAGTCTGAGAGTTGGAATCTGCCCAAGGCGAAGAAGTAGAGGAAACCACAGTTGACGAGCCCAAAAAGGGGCTATGAGGATCATGGAGCCCTTGTTGGCCTGTAGCTTGAACAGTGTTTTAGGCATCACAGGGATGGGTGGGAATGCATAGAGCAGACCCTGTCCCCAATGGAGAAGAAAGGCTTCCAAGGCCTGTCAATGCAGGGTAGAAACCTTGAGCAGAAGAGTGGAAGCTGTGTGTTCTATGGAGTGGCAAAAAGATCTATAAGTAGGGTTCCCCACATTCAGAAGATTTATTTTATTTATTTGACAGATTTTATATACCGCCTTCTCCTTAAATCAAAGATCCAAGCAGCCGTCTCCCGATGTAGGGTTCACTTGTGTGAATGAAGGATACGGCTCAGCCTGCCCACAAGGAAATTGAACTCACCCAGAAGGTACACTGCTCTGAGGTGAATGCGGTGTGCTATGGCAAAGAACCAGAGGCAACGCGCTTCCTCACATAGGAGATAGGATCCTGTCTCCCCCTGTTTGTTCACATAGAACATGGCAACCTGGTTGTCTGTCCTAATACCTGTTGCCCCAAAAGGTGGGATTGAAAAACCTGGGCATTTGTTAGAGCTTGTAGTTCTAAGACGTTGCTCTGCAAGCAGATTCCTGTTGTATCCACAGTCCTTGTGTGGTTAGGTTGTTCAGATGTGTTCCCCAACCCAGTTTAGAGGCAACCATTGTTTATCCTTCTGGGCCAAGGTTGCTGTCCTCTAGTGGGATTTGAACCCCCAACCTTCTGGCCTGAGGTAACTTGCCCCAAACACTAGGCCACTCCTCCTCCTCAAGAAGGGATGGGCTTCAACTCTCTGTATTTTCTCATGTTTATCCGTGACTGATATTATACCGGTACCTCTGGTACAACTCTTAAAAACACTAGTTGGTTTTTCCATTTTAGAAAATATTATTCAAATCAAAGAGGATATGGAGGCCTAAACACCCAGTTAGCGGTGAAACCCGCAGGAAAAGAAAAGAAATATAAAATTTTATAACTAAAAAAGAAAAAAAATTATTGGGGCCAGTGCCAATTCTGACGGGGCCTGCATTGACAGAAAGGCAGAGCATGGCATACACCAAAAAAAGAAAACTTTTTCGGCAGTGACAGGAATTAGCAACCTGCTGGCTCCGTGGAAAATGAAGAACTAAGGAAAGGAGTTGGGAAGGCAGGAAGGCAGACGTGCAGGCACGGTAGAGTGCTCCCTAAGGCTTTCTTATTAGATGCTGGGGAGCGTTTCCATGCGGGCTCTGTCAGTACCAACGTCACCCATATGTAAAGATTGACTTCCTGCTGGTTCCTAGAGATTACCCCCACCACAGCCTTCAAAGCATCATGTTTGAAAAGCCTTAGAACCTGATGTACAATTATCATTGGTATACATCACATCAGCAGAAGTTGACCAAGTCTCGGTAAAACCAATTCTCTGTAAAACCAATTCTCCAGGAACAAGCAGGAAGTCAGTCCTCACATATGGGTGACCTCAGCGCCGATGGAGCCCTGCACGGAGCATCTCCCCAGCTTTCAAAGAAAGCCTTTGGGAGATGCCACCATGCATGTGTGGTCCCCTTCCCGCCCAAGGGTGCCATCTTGCTCAATATCCCTTTTTCTGCGAAGCCCTACAGAGGTTCGTTTCATCGCCTCAGAAAAAAGATGATTTTCTCGTACTGTTTTTGTACTTTTCCAGCTGCCTAAAGAGATATTCTGGATATTGTATCAGTAAAACCTTATACGACATAGCCATGAATGTAAACTCGCATTGTTAATGAATAGGGAGCAAATATAATCTTCCTAGTAAAGGCTGGGTACTTTCCCATCTGTTGGCCCCTGTTAGAAAGCAAGCTGCTGCATTTTGTAATATATTCAGATACTTCTTTGTCAACCCACATATAAGATGTTACAGCAATCCAGTATACTTGCCATTAAAGTTTGTACTATGACACATCAGGCATCCTCATCTAAGTAATGTCAAAGTAGTCTCTACTTTTCAATTAAAAAAAAACATTTCTCACCACATTCACATCCTCGGCCTGCCCAACTTCTCTGTCTAAAATACACCCAAGGATTTCATCAAATCTTTCCATAGTCCCATATGATGCCCAATCATCGCTAAAACATCCAAATCTTATATCTGCAGATTGCCTAATATTAAGCAAAACAACATAGCCCCTGTGTATAAAACTGAAAAATCATTTATAATCATTTGCACTGACACTCATGCACAATATGTTTACAAATACAGTCTTGGAAGCCCAAACCAGATGTATCCCATGCATTAAGAAAGACAGAAAAAAGGCCAAATGTCAGTCAGCATAGTTAAAAGATGAGGTAAAAAGTTTAGAACCAAAAAAAGCATCTTTCAAAAAATGGAAAAAGGAAAAAATGAAGAAAATAGGAAATAGCATAAGCACTGGTAAATTAAATGCAAAATATTGACAAGGAAGGCAAAAGAGAATTTGAAAATAAGCTTCCATAGAGGCACAAACTCAACAGTAAAAACTTTTTCAGGTATATTCGAAGCAAGAAGCTGCCCAAAGTTGTAAGCTGGACCATTAGATGATTGAGGAGTAAGCCCCCTTATGTTTTCCTTCCTCCATCCTATTCTATCCCCCTCCCTCTCTGATTTCCTCCAGCATTGTTCTGATTTCCTTAGTCCCTGCTTATGTGTTCTCAACTCTTCAGAAAACCAATTACCATTTTCTGTGACTTGGCTTTAAGTTCTTGCCAGAGTCACCTTATTTAATGTAGTTGTCATAACTTCATACTACTGCTTGACTGCTTCCTTGACATATGCACTATTAATCTGCTTTCACTCAGTTAACAGTAAACCTGCCCATCTGCCCAGGTCAGTCTTGCCTCTCTCGCCTGTTTTTCTTTTCAACATCTGCCTTCCACTTAGCATCTTTGTCTAATCCTTCCTTTAAACAATACCAAATATTGATCTGACCACAGAATAGGTCTTATTTCTCTAATCATTATCCCTATATGATCCCACCAAATCAAATCTGATGTGTGTCCTCCCTAGTGTGTTGACCCCATAACCATTTGATTCAAACCTACACCTTGTAGAGAGACTATTAACTCCGTTGCTGTGTCATATGGATCATCACCATGTGCACTGAAGTCTCCTAACACAAGGAATTCAGTGAATTACAGGCATAGACTTAACAGTTTCCATGAAAACATCCCAGGTTTAACCAGATTAGGAGAGCAATATAATAGTAAAATACTCAAAATATTAGAATGCTAAGTCTTCAGTAGTAGTATACATTCCATGCTCTCTGACAGTTCTACTCTCATCTGCACTAACAGAAATCTTTCTCGATTAACCAAGTGCCACACCACTACCTTGGCTCCCTACCCTAGGTTGATGAACATATAACTAACCTCCTCATGTTATTTACTCCTTCCTGGGTGTCTACTGTATTGCAGATTTTGGTATTATCCACAGAGGCAAACCTTACCCCACAGCCCTTCCTCAATATCACTTTAATATCTTTGTTAGTGACATTGCGGAAGGGCTCTCCGGTAAAGTTTGCCTCTTTGCGAATGATACAAAAATCTGTAATACAGTAGATACCCAGGAAGGAGTAGATAATATAAGGAGGGATCTAGTTAAGCTTGAAGAATGGTCAAGAATTTGACAGCTGAGATTTAATGCTAAAAAAATGCAGGGTCATGCATTGGGCTGCAAAAATCCAAGGGAGCAGAACAGTGTAGGGGGTGAAGTACATCTGTCTACAAAAGAAGAGCGGGACCTGAGCATGATTGTTTCTGATGATCTTAGGGTGGCTAAACAAGTAGAAAAGATGACAGTGAAAGTCAGAAGGATGCTTGGGTGCATAGGGAGAGGAAAGCCAGCAGAAAAAAGGAGATTGATAGTGCCTCTGAATAAGTCTCTGATGCAACCTCGTTTGGAGTATTGTGTGCAATTCTGGAGACCACACCTTCAAAAGGACATAAATAGGATGGAGTCGGTGCAGAGGATGGCTACTAAAATGGTTAGTGGTCTCTGTTATAAAGCATATAAGGACAGACTTAAATATCTTAATATGTATATATTAGAGGTCCTGAGAGAGACCGGGGACTCTGTCGAGAGGGAGCAGCAAGGGAACCAGGGTTGCCTGGACCACCACAGGGTTATGAGGATTACCGATGCCTTGTCTCGTTGGACCTTGAAGAGGGTGCAAGCTATCAAGGGTGTGGGAGGAAAGGCATACAGTAGGCCCCTCGACCATGAGATGGAGGCGTCTGCCGCCACCTGGGAGAGGTGGGGTTGGGGGGGCCACAAAAATGATGCAGCTGAGCATCGATCAGGCTGGCAGAGGTCCAGGCGGGGAAGGCCCCATAGCCGGAAAAGCTCAAGTGCTACCTCCAGGGTACAGGCGCCACTCATGCGGTTGGAAGACCCTGCTCAGCCTGTCCGCTAAGGCATTGTCCTGGCCCGATAGATAGACCGCTCTGAGGAGCATCCTGTGACTGGTCACGAATGTACAGAGGATGTGGGTGTAAGCACCCTTTAAATCCAATGAGCATAGCCAATCTCTGTGCTTGAGGTAGGGCAGCCGTGTTCCAAGGGAGAGCATTTTGAACTTCTCCCACACCTGGAACTTGTTGAGGTTTCTCAGGTCCAGGATGGGCTTCAGGCCTCCTGTCCTTTTTGGGATCAGGAAGTACCTGGAGTAGAAACCTTTCCCTCTCAAGGGGGGAGGGGTAGGCTTCACAGCCCTGTCCTTGAGAAGACCTGCAAGTTCTTATAGCAGCATGGCCTGATACAGGATGGACCAAGGAGGCTCCCCAAGGAAGACAGGTGGAAGTGCCTGGTCCAGGTGGAGGAGGTAGCCCTCCCTGACCACCTGAAGGGCCCAGGAGTTGATGGTGATGGAGGTCCACCGATGGGCGTAGTGGACCAGGTGTCCCCCTTTGGGAAGCTGGTCCTCCAGTGGAAGAGGGGCTATGCTGATGGTATTAAAACCCCGACCCAGGCTGGGCTGCGGCCAGCTTTTTGGCACATTTGCGTGAGACCTGGCCAGTTCCCTTGCTCTGGAGACTCTGTTGCAGGGTCTGAATGACAGGGTAAGAAGGGTAGCCCTCTCTTTGCTCCCCCCAAGAGTTCCAAAACTTCCCCCCCCCCCTTTCTTCCACCTCTCCCATGGTCTGTTATTTCAGGGTGATCTTGGGCAAGTCACTTAATCTTCCATTGCTTCAAGTACAAAACTCAGTAAATTTTCCGTGAACAAGCAGGAAGAAGTCCTCATATATGTATGATGTCCCCCAATAGAGCCCTGCATGGGAACGCTCCCCAGCTTCCAATTGGAAGCTTTTGGGAGCCTTCATCACGCATGCGTAACTGCCTTCCCATCTGCCATGGCGCCATCTTATTCTCAGTTCACCTTTTCCATGGAGCCCCACGGACGTGTTCCTAAGCGCTACCAGAAAAAAATTGTTATTGCGGGCCCTTCAGGTTTTCGTTTTCTTTTTTTTCTGCCAGTACTTTTCGCCTGTCGTCAAGGCACCGGTCTCAGCTTGCACCAGCCATCGCTTGGTTTTTTTCCCTCTTTTCCATCATTTTTCGCTCAGGAGGTTTTTCACCTTTTTTCCCAGACTTTCTTCGCTGATCAGTATTGAGCCATTTGATCTGGCGACCGCCACTTTTCTGGTCAGGTGGAAACCGGCTAATGGCGTCAAAAAGTGCACCCACTTTACACGCACCATTTCCGTGACGGACTGTCACAGTTGGTGCATCCAGTGCCTCGGCCCTGACCATGAGCCCTCCACTTGCAGTTTATACCTACAGATGGCCAAGAAGGGCCTCAAGGGTCAGGAGAAGCATTGTGAGTCCCTCTTCAGGCCGTCAAACTCAGTGTTCTCAGCACCGACATCAGCGTCAACACCCTCAAGGGACTCTGCCAAAGCCTCAGCATCATGGGGTGCCCATTCTCATTCAGAGCCAAGGGGCCATGGCAACATGAATCAGAGGCTCTCCATTGACGTTCCATCGATGCCTCGGAAGGACTCGTCGTCTGCCCTGTTGGTGTCAAAGGAGGTATCCGGAGACAGTGCCAAACACAGACATTGACACCAGAGCCCCTCTTGGTACGAGAGCAATGGCAGGGAGTGGCCTGCAAAGGTGCCGCAGTGGAACGAGTTGACTCTCACGGTCCCGGAGGGCCACCATCACTCTCCTGTAGATCTTACCATCATGGGGTCCTTGGAATGGAGGCCGGAGTCTGTGCCTGAGGTTGTCATACTGGCCCTGTTCCCCTCAAGAATGCAGTGCTGACCGAGCGCCTTTGAATCCTCGTGGCACAGATGGCGACTCTCCTGACTGCACGAGCCCTGGTGGCCCCGCCACCTGCAGTGGTGTCGCTAATGGCCATGCAGCCAATCTTCAAGATCCATGCTTTCCCTGCCAAGCCGGGGACGTCAAGTTGGTGGTCGGAATCCATCCTGGGTCAGATTGCGATATCCCTTTCCAGTGTCTCGGGCTCTGATGCCCCTGTGCCTGGGCGCTCAGGGGAGGACCGCAATCAGTCCCGCTGACACCTGGTGGCATACCCACCAGAGCAGAGTTGATGCTGGGAGGAGACCAGGAGATACTTTGACTTCCTCCCAGAGTTGGTCTCCGATGGATGGGAGACAGAGGAGGAGCTGGTTACCGAGAGGGAGTCCCTGGACATCCACTCAAAGCTGTCCCTGCCATACGAGAGGCAGAAGTCATCCCCAGAGGACATGTCCTTCCAGGAGTACTTCTCAGATATGGCAAAGGTGATCCCCTTCTCCCTGGATGCGGAAGAAGAGCTGAGGGTGGAGGAACTGGAGATCCTTCAGTACCCCTCAGCTCTGAAGGAGGCTGTCATGGTGCCAGTGCACCACATATTGCAACAGCTCCTACTCCAGATGTGGGAGACCCCCTGTTGGTGCCAGCCATCAGCCGCTGGCTCGACTCAATTTACCAGGCGCAAAAGGCCCCCGGGTTTGAAAAGCTGCAACTGCTGCATCACTTCCTGGGATGGAGTCCACCATGCGGTGAGTCAAGAGCTCCAAGACCCACTCATCAGTGCCCCTTAACAGGGAGCAGAGGACATAAGAACATAAGATATGCCATACTGGGTCAGACCAAGGTTCATCAAGCCCAGTATCCTGTTTCCAACAGTGGCCAATCTAGGTCATACATATCTAGCAGTTTCCCCAAAAGACACAGGTTCCTCAGTGCTTGTCTTGGGACAAGCATTGATATCCTGGGTTCCTTTTTAATAATGGTTTATGGACTTTTCCTCCAAGAACTTGTCCAAACCTTTTTTAAACCCAGCTAAACTAATAGCATTTACTACATCCTCCGGTAACAAATTCCAGAGTTTGTTTACACGTTGAGTGAAAAAATATTATCTCCAGGAACAAGCAGGAATGAGTCTTCACATATGGGTACGTCGGTACCGACGGAGCCTGCGCGGGAACGCTCCCCAGCATCCAATCAGAAAGCTTTTGGGAGCATCCCTCAGCGCCTGCGTGCTGCCTTCCCGCCTTTCCAACTGTCTCTCCTCAGTTTTCATTTTTCCGCGGAGCCGGCAGGACGTCCTCCTGTCACCGCAGAAAATTCTTATTTTTTAGTTTTAGTTTTCTTGTGGTCGCGGTTGTCTTTCCGACGCCACCGGTACCGCCGGTGTTTTTCTTTTCTTTCTTGTAAGATTTTCCTTTTCAACGGAATATTTTTTCTTCATAGTGTCACGGGGTCTTAGGCCTTTCAGGCCTCCCCTATTTTTCCTTCATGGCCACGAAATGTTCAGTTTGTGGAGGTACAACTTTATGTACCGTCTTGAAGGACTAGAAAAAGGGACTGTTACTTCTGAAGAGAGATCTGCAACTGTGAGTATATACTTCTGGTAATTTTCTAAAAGGAATTCTTTGTATTAAAGCTAATTAATCTGTGAACCCACTATTTTTTGTTAAATCAGTCAGGGCCTAGTAGCAGCAGTTTAAGTTTAAATATAAAACACAGAGGAGAACTTTCTGGTTACATTTCATACCCAGCAGAGAGCTTGTAGTTTAAATTTAATAGTCACTCAGGGCCTAGTAACAGCAAAGTACTTTTAGTTTAAATTTAAAACAAAGAAGAGAGCTTTCTGGTTACATTTGGAACCCAGCAGAGAGCTTGTAGTCTAAATTTAATAGTCTCTCAGGGCTTGGCATCAGCAAAGTACTTTTAGCTTAAATTTAAAACACAGAAGAGAGCTTTCTGGTTAAATTTAGAACCCAGCAGAGAGCTTGTAGTTTAAATTTCATAAGAAGTTAGAGCCTAGCAGCAGCTAAGAGCTATAATTTAAATCAAATCAGAATTTAGCTTACCTCAGCAGCACAAGACAGGGTACTGTGTAGCAGCCCTCTTTTAACAAGTGTTATTTCCCTCCCTCCCCTGGGATAATCGTAGCTTTATAGGTACTTACACATCTTAAAAGACAGGAGGTGCTCTCAGGTGAAGCTCATTACCCAAATCAGTCATACACTAAGGACCTGAGAGTAGTTAAGCTTCAGGTGAACAAGGTATATTGCACGTATTAGGTACAGTTTTATTAGTATAAATATCCATAGCAACCCTTAGTAAGTAAAGAACTTAGATCTAAATACAAACTTAAAACTAAGATGCAGACAGCAGTCCAGCAGCGGGATGGGGGCTTTCCAGTCTTTTGCATTGAGTGTCACATGTATGATTTTCTCCCAGTTGGTGAGAGGTCTTACGTGTGCACTAGGTGCAAGGAGCTCTTTGCTCTCAGGGAACGAGTCCGTTCTCTAGAGGCTAAAGTAGCAGACTTGAAAAGCATAAGACAAACAGAGAGGTACATAGACGAGACCTACAGGGATATAGTCCTGAAGTCCCACCTCCAGTCTGGCAGCATCCCTGTTGCCATGGAGGAGAGAGGTCACGTGACAGGAGAGCATCACCCTGGTGTGGCAGGAAGTGATCCTGTAACTAGGACCTGTCCTCCAGGTGATGTAAAACCCTCTCACACCGAGGAAGTTTCTCCAGGGCCATGTGCCCATGAGGGAAGGGTTAGGACAGCCGTTATAGTTGGTGATTCGATCATTAGGCATGTAGATAGCTGGGTGGCTGGTGGACGTGAGGATCGCCTGGTAACATGCCTGCCTGGTGCGAAGGTAGCGGACCTCACGCGTCACCTAGATAAGGTCTTAGATAGTGCTGGGGAGGAGTCTGCTGTCTTGGTACATGTCGGTACCAATGACATAGGAAAATGTGGTAGGGAGGTTCTGGAGGCTAAATTTAGGCTTTTAGGTAGGAAGTTGAAATCCAGAACTTCCAGGGTAGCATTCTCCGAAATGCTTCCCATTCCACGCGCAGGACCCAAAAGGCAGGCAGAGCTCCGGAGTCTCAATGTGTGGATGAGACAATGGTGCAAAGATGAGGGTTTTGGATTTGTTAGGAACTGGGGAACATTCTGGGGAAAGGAGGGACTCTTCCGAAGGGATGGGCTTCACCTTAACCGGGATGGAACCAGGCTGCTGGCATTAACCTTTAAAAAGGAGATAGAGCAGCTTTTAAACTAGATATTAGGGGAAAGCCGACAGTCGCCCAAGAGCAGATGGTTCGGAAGAATGTATCTTTGAAGGATACTACCAAAAGCAGAGAGGTTCCACAAAAGAGTAAAGTAGCCCCAATGCCCTCAAGTATGGAGCAGACTGAGCTTAAAGATCCCAAATTACCCATGTCTCACCACCAAAGCAAAGGACAATATAATGCTTCCTTTGCATCATTCCTTGCAGGATCTCCTTCTAGGAATGTGGGAAACACCTTTAAGGGTACCCCCACCTCCCAGAGCAACTGATCTCTTATATCAGGTGCCCCCCTCTCCAGGGTTCCAAAAGACTCAACTTCCTCATCATTCCATAGTAGTGGAATCAGCAATGAGGCGGATAAAGAGTAAGAAAAAGCACACACTTCTTATCCGCCAGGTCGTGAGTCTAAGACACTAGATGCCTTTGGACGTCAAACCTTCCAGACATCTATGCTTTCTGCAAGAATTCTCTCATATATTTTTTATATGAGTCTTTCTCTTGAGGAGGTCACAAAGCAATTACATCTTTTGACTCCTTTCCTTCCAGTTTCCAGGAGTACAGACTATTCCTCACTGCTTAAGCATATCCAAAATATCTCTTGGTTTCTTTCTCGTGCTTCTCTAGACTCTTTTGAGTCTGTTAGCAGGACTTCTGCTATAGCTATAGGGGCACGACGTAGAGCCTGGCTCCAAGCTTCAGCTTTGGCCAAGTGGGAACAACAACAACTGGGACATACTCCTTGCACTGGAGAAAATCTTTTCAACAAGGAGTCTTTACGTCAGGTTACTCAGTTGTCCACTGATTTACCTGTTCCTAAGGGTTCTTCTACACTTTCTTCTGTCCCAGTAAGTAGGAAATGTCCTACCAAACTTTCTTCCCACAGGAGAAGAAGGTTTTATTCCTCACTTGCCCATCATACAGATGTTCCCCTACAGGGGAGCCATCGTCCTGGTCTGAAGAATCCAACTTTTCACCAGGCTCAGCAAACCCAGCCTCTGCAGGGTTTCTGATCAGTCATCATCAAATGCTTGTGACTCTTGGGGTTAGAATCTACAGTTGCTTCTTCTCAATAGAGGCAATCCACTGCTTCATTCTAACCCCTACACATGGATCTCTTTCCAAAAGACATCCATTTTTTCTATATTTCTATGAGCTGTCAGGATGTTTATGCCTATAGGTCACAGGTTTCTCCTTTTTTCCTGCTAAGGAAAGAGGTCTGACCACTATTAAATGGTAGTTCCTATGCCAGCATGTATTTTTCCTTTCTATAGACTTACTACTTGGTAAGTCTTCTTCAGCTCTATTCTCTTCACCCTCTTACCAAGCTTTTTCCTCTGTAAGAGCGGAATTAATTACAGAGGGCTTTTTTCTTCAGCCTCTCTAGTTTTCTCACTTTCCAGTGTGGAGTTTTCCTCTCTGAGTTACCTCCTCTGTTTCCATCTTACTTTGGGGCAGCTTATCAGACATGTCCAGAGTTTCTACTCCTGTTCTGTCTGTTCTTTCTGTTTTTCAACAGTAAGATTCTTTCTGCTATTTTGCTAGTAGCTGCCTATGCAAGAGACTTAATGTTTCGACCACTGGTTCTTGTCCACAAACAACCAGATTTGTCCTCCACTAACATTCTGTCTAGTCTTAGTAGTGGCTCCAAGTCAGTGCTTCCATCTATCTTGGAGATTATCTCACTACAAGCTTTCTAGATGGTCTTCTATTTCTGCCATCTCCATTCTCCTGGGTTTGGCAGCATAGTTGGCAGAGATACTGGCTCTCTAGCAGCCAGTTCTATCTCCTCATTCTTCTGCATCATGCTCTCTGCAATTCTACAGAGAAGCTTTCCACTATGGGCCCTTGCTAGAGAGCATGGATTTTTTTTCTCCAACAGCTATCTTAGATGGTTAGAAAAGGCTTTTCAGTCATGTCTCCCATGACTAGAAGGTTCTCCCTTCTTTTACTATCTCCTTTTGCCATAAAGGACATAGGCCTTCTCTTACCTAAGGGCTTAAGGAGTTGCCAATCCCTGCTTTGGTCCATAGCATTCCCAATCGGGGATATGCTCTTTCTCCTGGCAGCTCGTCCTCATGGTAAGAACGTATGATACTTTTTGCCCTTCAGCAGGTCAACATGATACCTCATCCTTATCTGTCTTCTGTCTACTTACCATGCTAGAGTCTTGGACGACTAAGGACTTGCTGGCTACAGATTGATATCATCCTCTGTTTTCATATGACCATCCTGGTTATTTTACTAGCTAGCATCCTTGTGGATCATAACCAAGGGGAATAGATTCTCTATATATCTTCTCAAGTAGGTTGCACCTCCTTGTTATTAGATGAATCTTTCCTCTCCACATGTCCTAAGTGAATTCCATGCTGTAGGCATATATCTGTCTGTTTAAATACAGACACCCATATTTAGGCCTACATATTCATATTTATCTTTGTGTGTATTTTATGCCCTTCCATATCTCACTATAGATATATTCTTATATATATATATATATATATATATATGTATTTGATGAGATATTTTATTATAGATAGATCTGTCTCCACATACTTATCTATCTCACTATCTATGCTCATATAGCTATCTGTTTCTGACAGAGGGATTTTGCCCATACCTCTGCTATTCAGCAGGTTTGGGATTCTACACGCACAACCACTCCTGTGGTAGTCAACAATTCTTATACCATAACCTAACAGGTTTAGGTACCTCTGAATCTTCAGTTACTCACAGGTTTAACGCCTCAGGCATTTGTCTTCATCCTGGGATACAAGGGGTTCCCATACCCTCTCTCCCCACAAGGGCTGTGCTTGTTTGTCCAAATCGGTTAGCCTTTCTCTTTTTGCTCCCAAGAGCGAGATACTCTGCCGCCAAAAGAGTTTGGTTTTTACCATACAGCTTTCGCTGAAGGCCCACCGTTTTTGTACTACCCCAGTTTTTTCTACCAGGGGTGCCTGTTACCCTTCAGGATTCTGACCTCCTCTGTTTTTCCTACAGGTTTATTACCTCCACTTTCAGTGAGGTCCTCTTCACGGTTCCTCTACTGGCTTCCCAGTAAATCCATGAACCTCCATACTTCTATGAAATCCCGTTGGCGGAGTTCCATATTGCAATATTCTTTGCAATATCATTGATAACAATCATTATCCACACATGGACTCCTTTCCTGCAGTCCTGTGCTAGGTTAGCTGTTCCACAGCATCTTCCTTCTTCAACTCCTACCCTCCATCCTCAGGATGCCTGGTGTTGTGGGGGATAGCATGTTCCAACCTATGCCATGCTCGGACTCCAGGCATCTCAGCTTGGGAGTCCCCATATGTGAAGACTCATTCCTGCTTGTTCCTGGAGATAGCACAGTTACTTACCTGTAACAGGTGATCTCTGGGAACAGCAGGAATAAGTCTTCACAACCCACCCACCTCCCCAGGAGTTGTATCTCTATCTATCTTTCCTTTCCTCTCTCTCTCTCTCTTTGTCTCAGCTATAAAACTCAACTGAGGAGAGACAGTTGGAAAGACGGGAAGGCAGCACGCAGGCGCTGAGGGATGCTCCCAAAATCTTTCTGATTGGACGCTGGGGAGCGTTCCCGCGCAGGCTCCGTCGGTACCGACGTACCCATATGTGAAGACTTATTCCTGCTGTTCCCAGAGATCACCTGTTACAGGTAAGTAACTGTGCTTTCTCTTATTAGTCTTGAATAGATTACCCTGTAGCTTCATTGCATGTCCCCTAGTCTTTCTATATTCTGATAACGTAAACAATCAATCTATGTTTACCTGTTCCACTCCATTCATTAATTTATAGACCTTTATCATATCTCCCCTCAGCCGTCTTTTTTCCAGAATAAAGAGCCCTAACCTTTCTAGCCTTTCTTCATAGGGGTATCCTTCCATCCCCTTTACCATTTGGGACTCTTCTCTGAACCTTTTCTAATAACGCTATATCCTTTTTAAGATATGGCAACCAGAATTGCACACAATATTTAAGGTGCGGTCGCACCATGGAAAGATACAGAGGCATTATAATATCCTTTGTTTTATTTTCCATTCCTTTCCTTATGATACCTAGTATTCTATTTGCTCTCTTGGCCGCCGCTGCACACTGGGCGGAGGGTTTTTAACATTTTATCCACAATGACGCCTAAATCTTTTTCTTGGGTGGTGGTTCCTAAAGTGGAACCTTGCATCGTGTAACCATAGTTTGGGTTGTTCTTCCCTAGGTGCATAACTTTGCACTTGTCCACATTAAATTTCATCTGTCATTTTAATGCCCAGTCTTCCAATTTATCAAGATCCGCTTGCAATTTTCCACAATCCTCATGGATTTTAACAACTTTAAATACTTTTGTGTCATCTGTAAATTTGGTAACCTCACTCGTAATTCCCTTTTCCAGGTCATTTATGAATATGTCAAAAAGCAGTGGACCCAGCACAGATCCCTGGAGTACACCACTATTCACCTTTCTCTATTGGGAAAATTGGCCATTTAGCCCTACCCTCTGCTTTCTATCTTTTAACCAGTTCCTGATCCACAGTAGTACACTGCCTCCTATCCCATGACTCTCTAGTTTTGACAAATGTCTCTGATGAGGGACTTTGTCAAAGGCTTTCTGAAAGTCGAGATACACTATATTAACCGACTCAACTTTGTCTACCTGTTTTTCACACCTTCAAAAAAACATAACAGATTAGTAAGACAAGATCTTCCTTGTCTAAAGCCATATTGGCTGTCTCCCATTAAGCCATGACTATCTACATGTTGAGCAATTTTGTTCTTTATGATGGTTTCTACCATTTTTCCCGGTACTGACATCAGGCTCACCGGTCTGTAGTTTCCCGGATCACCCCTGGAACCCTTTTTAAAAATTGGCATTACGTTCGCCATCCTCCAGTCTTCAGTTATTACAGATGATTTTAATGATAGCTCACAGATTACTAATAGCAGGTCTGCAATCTGATATTTCAGTTTTTTCAACACCTTTGGATATATATCATCCAGTCCAGGTGACTTGCTACTCTTCAGTTTATCAAATAGTTGTAATACATCTTCCTGGTATATCGATATTTCCTTCAATTCTTGATGACTTTGGAAAGCACTGCTTCCAGGGCTCTAGGTTGCCTGTATCCTGTCTTACCAGCTCTGCATGGGGATGTTCCCTGTAAAATAGTTATCTCCAAGTTATAATCCCCTGTTCAGTGTAATTTCAGTTTGTTCAATGTAAACCGCACTGATGCAGAATAGCGCGGTATATAAGAGAATGTAAAATAAATAAATAAATAAATGTTCTTGAAACACATCATGGGGAACCTGATTGAGTTTGGCTCCCTCATCCTGGCTGAGCATCTGGAGTCCTTCCATGCCCTGGAGGGCCATGGAAAGAGCATATCCAAATACATGGTGTGAGCCACCTGTGTTGCCTCTGAGTCGGTGGGCAGAGTGGTAACATTGGGCATCAGGGCGCACTGGCTGGCCTGGCTCCGGTCCTCTGTCTTGAAGCAGTGGGTTTAGGACAAGCTGGCGGATGTGCTGTGCACAGGTGAGAACCTCTTCGGCAAGCCCATGCAGGAAAGGGTGGCCAGGATAGTGACCCAGCAAGTCACCATCTTTTGCCTCTCGCGTATGACAGCTGACCCCACCAAGAAGAAGCACCAAGATATTATCCAAAAGCACTGGTATTATCAGAGTCCCCAAGGAGCTCAGCCCAAGGTGTCGGCCCAGCATCAGCCATGGCAGGCTAAGCTACAGAAGGCCCAGCCCGTGCCTCAGCCCCAGCCAGATGTCTTTTGACGCCTTCCTCCAGAGCATAGCCAGTCACCCGCTCACCGAGGGGGGTGGTGCCTTTTCAAGTGGATGGTTAACTTTTCCATTTTGCACAGAGGTGGCTCCTCATTACCACAGATGCTTGGGTGCTTCAAATAGTTCGGGACATGTACCTACTGTATTTTGCCCAGCTCCTGCCCCCTTCTTCCCAAGGAAGTACCTTCTAGACCCACATCATTGCAGTCTCCTCCAGGCAGAAGTCACCATTCTGCTGGCTGAACTGGCCATTGAACTGATGCCCCCAGCCCAGGTTGGGAGAGGCTTCTACTCCCGGTACTTTCTGGCCCCTAAAAAGACAGGTGGGGGGGAGGGGAGGTTCGGCCCATCCTGGACCTCCAGATCCAAACTGTTTTCTGTTTCAAGAAAAGTTCAAGATGGTCTCCCTGGGTCCCCTGTTTCCCATATTTCCTCACGGGCGATTGGTTATGCTCCTTGGATCTGAAGTATGCGTACACACATTTCCTAATCCATCCTCTCCACAGGCAGTGCTTATGGTTAGTGCTGGCTAGCCAGTATTTTCATTACAGGATGCTAACCTGCCCCCAGGGTCTTCCTAGTGGTCATTGCCACCTACCAATGGACCCTGGGGGTCTTTGTCTTCCCGTACTTAGACGACTGGCTGGTAAAGGCCTCCATGCCGGACGACATGCAGCACTCAGCTCACCTGACGATTCAGGTGCTTAAGCAACTCGGGTTTGTGATAAACTACACTAAGTCTCACTGAAACTTGGCTCACTGACTCAGATCCCGCAATAATAAACCAAATAAGTAAACCCGGCTACAAACACTACAACTGCCCGCGCTCCAACAAAAGGGGAGGTGGAGTCCTCATAGCAGCCAAAACCAACCTGCAACTAACAAACACATCTACGATAACAAACACGGACCTAGACTTACTCAAAGTAGAAAGTACGGCTTTATCCATCTGCCTAATCTACAGACCTCTATCACCACTCCACGAAGCACTAGCTACAGCGCTGGAAAACATCACTACCACACAAAACAAAAAATTCCAAATCATCTTGGGAGATTTGAACTTAGCATCAATTCCTCTAACCCACGCGAACACCTTCTTTGAAGCCATGGATCAACTAGGCTTCCACCAAATAGTACGTGATGCCACCCACGACAAGGGAAATACCCTGGACATGGTCTTCGTACCAAACAATCTTCAGCCAAACGAAGAACCACCTATGATAAAGATAACCCAAGTCCCATGGTCCGACCATCACCAAATTGATATTAAAATAAAATTGCCATGCTCACCCAAAAATGCAAAAGAAATGAGAATACTACACCCAATCAGGAAGTTCAACAATTTCAACAAAGAACACCTCATAAGCACCATTTCATCCCACATAGATCTGAGCTCCACAGACCTTGACGAACTAACAAACAGATGGAACACAAGCATACAAAACGCATCCAACCCAACATTGAATTCCTCGAAGAATGCAAGCAAGCCCAGTTCAGAACCCTGGTACTCAGAAACACTAAAAAGATCGAAGAGAGAACTCTGTAGACTAGAGAGAAAATGGAGACAAACCAAATCCACCGAACTCAAAACCAAATACATGACTCTTCTCGCAAAGTACAAAGATGACGTCAACTCCGCAAAGAGAAAGCATCACACTAACTTACTAAACAAAGCTATCAACAGACCACGTGAGTTCTTCGAACTCATCAAATCGCTAACCAAAACATCTCAATGCGATAACCTAAACAGCACGATCAAGGCCCAAACTCTGGCAAACCACTACGCGAGCAAACTGACAGCCAAAAAACCCACACCCTCCCTAGCCACAACAATGCCAACACCACTACTCAACATTGAGACCAACAAAACTCAAGACCAGGTATGGAACAACTTCCACAAAATCGGAGACCAGCAAATTGTAACCATAATCACAAGCATCAACAGCACCACATCCCCACTCGATCCCTGTCCAGCAGCCTGGGTCAAGGCAGCGAAACAAGACATAGCCCAGTACATCTCCCACATAGTAAACCTATCACTGCAACTAGGAATCATGCCTTCTGAACTAAAGAAATCTATCATAAGACCAATTCTAAAGAACAGTACACTCAACAGAGATGACCCAGCATCCTACCGCCCAATATCGAGCATATCATTCCTAGCAAAGATCATTGAAAAGGCGGTCCTACTACAACTACAAGACCACCTGAACGACAATGCTCCCCTAGATGACCAGCAATACGGCTTCAGACAACATCATGGGGTGGAAACCCTATTACTAGTCCTGCTCAACAACCTACTCAAGGGCCTAGAAAACAAAAAGAAAATGTACATACTCTTATTCATCGACATCTCAGCTGCCTTTGATACAGTTAACCATGGAACCCTCATAAACAGGATCAAGTCAATAGGAATATCAGGAACTCCCCTAAAGTGGTTCACATCATATATCTCAAACAGAATGCAGCAGGTGCAGTTCAACGGCGAAAAAGCGGATGCCTTCCCTCAAACGCATAGTATACCACAAGGCTCTGCACTCTCAGCACTCCTGTTCAACGTATATATGCAACCACTATGCGGAATCTTCACAAAGCACAAAATCAACTACCACATTTATGCCGATGATATTATGTTGTACACTCAACTTGACACTGGTATCTCGGACTACAGCCCACTCGAAACATGCCTTGGCGAGATGCAAAACTGGTTACAACAAAGCAGCATGGCAATGTGCTGTATATCTCCAGGAAAGCAAATTTTGACCCCCCTACATCAATAACCCTATGCAACAATACCTACCAAATGAAGAAAGAAATAAAATATCTAGGAGTAACATTTGACTGTGACCTAAAAATGGAGAAACACCTCCGCAAAACCAACAGGGCAGTTTTCCACAAACTGAGAGTTCTACAACCTATTCGGAACATTATTGATCCCCATGACTTCAGATCCGTCGCGCAAGCACTCATCATGCCACATTTCGACTACTGCAACGCCATTCTGCAAGGCCTGCCTAAAAAAAACCTTAACATCCTGCAAATGGCGCAGAATGTAGCTGCCAGGATCATTATGAGAAAAAGTCTAACTGAACACATCACACCAGTACTAATTGAGTTGCACTGGCTCCCCGTTACAGCTCGCACAAATCACAAAATACTGACAACCACTTACAAGCTCATTCACAACATAGCTCCATCCTTCCTCTCCACCCTAATCGGCAAACAACCCACTGATAGAAACAGAAGAACCATCAACTCCAACACCCTTCAACTCCAACTGATATAAGATCTGTCAAGGTCAGCACTAGTAACGGCTTTCTCTTACACAGCACCGACACTATGGAACCAACTGCCGCCCGATCTACGAGCCAGCAAAGATCTATTAGACTTTAGGAAAAAACTTAAAGGCATTTCAAAGGCATTTCAACCTGTTCTAAGACCACTTGAGGGGCATCTATCTACCCAGAGTCCCAGTGAACTTTCGATGTAAAAATGTAAATAATGTTAATTTCTTTTCCCAATAAGATAATAAGTAGATCATTTTCTGTGTGCCGTGCTTACCCTACAAATCAATATGTATAAACCACAATTTTTCTGTTTGATTAGACAGCTTTTTCTATGTAATTATACCCGCTTCTGATCGCTGGAAGGAGCGGTATACAAATGCTTGCTAAATAAATAAATAAAATAAAATCTACAGTCATCATAGCAGCTAGAGTTCATCAGGGCCTTCCTGGACACCACGTGGGCCTGGGCCTTTCTCTCAGCAGACCACTTGCAGCGGCTCATAGAGATGGTCTCCTCCATCTGTCAAAGGTGGTATACCACAGCACCAAGAATGCTGCGCATGATAGGTCACATAGTCTCCACGGTGCATGTGACCCCAATGGCCCAGCTCAGAATGCACCTGGCCCAGTGGACTCTGAGCACCCAGTGATGACAAGCCATGGGCCACTTCAGGGACTGGGTAGCAGTTACCATGCCTCTCTTGGAGGCCCTAAGGTCATGGCTGGAGCTATAGCACTGGCTCTGGGGCCTCCTTTTCAGTTAGCGCCGTCCCACAGGATGCTCACCACCAATACGTCGAAGTTGGGCTGGGGCATGCACATGGATGGCCTGTGGATGCAAGGCCATTGGTCAGAGCAGAAGAACTTGCACCAGAACAACTTCCTGGAGCTGTGGGAGGGCTTGGAAAGCTCTGTTTCCAAGAGTGCTTGCCCTGTTTCCAAGCACTCTTGGCCAGCAAGGTTGTCCATATTCAGAATGACAATAAAGTGAACAAGCAGGGGATATTGGTTTGTACCCCCTGTGCTGGGAGGTGGTGTACTTCTGGAAGTTCGCAGTTGACCGCGGCATGGAGCTGAGGGTGACGTACCTGCCTGGCAAGCTCAACACTCTGACCTATATTGGTCAGGTCCTCCAGCCCTACGAATGGACTTGCCACAGGAGGGTGATGGAGCGCATCTTTCAAGAGTGGGGCACTCCAATAGTGGACCTCTCTGCCATGCCACACAATGCCCAGGTAGGTTGCTTTTGCACTTGTGTGACTTCTAGGGACTGCCTGGCCCCCGATGCCTTTTTTGTGAACTGGAATGTGGGCTTGCCTAACGCATACCCTTCGATCCCGCTGGTGATGAAGATGCTATTCAAACTCCAGACGGACAAGGAGACCATAATACTCATTGTCCCATATTGTCCCCGGTAGCCATGGTTCTCCCTGTTGCTTCAGCTCTCCCGTCAGGAGTCCCTTCAGCTGGGGTGCGACCCCACCCTCATCTCTGAGGAGGACAGGATCCTGCTGCATCCCAGTGTCAGGTCCATAGCCCTCATGGCCTGGATGCTGAGTGGATAGTCCTATCGGAGCTCAACTTGCCGGAGGAGGTGACTAATGTCCTGGCCTCCTGCAGGGATTCCAAGTGCCACTCCTTTGCCTTCAAGTGGCACAGATTCTCGCTCTGGTGCACTGACAAAGTGCTAGAGCCCCTTCTCTTGCACATGGAGAGCTTGCTGGGGTACCTCCTGCAACTCTCTAAGTTGCACCTGAAGTCCAACGGTGACTGTGTTCACTTGAGTGTGATATCGGCCTACCATTGTGGCTTGGAGGGGAAGCCTATCTCAGCTCTACCACTGGTGTCCTGTTTCATGTGGGGCCTGCTCCCGTGGAAGCCTCCGATTAAGCCCACGCTAGTCACGTGGGATCTGAATGTTTATGTTTACCTTTATTTGATGTACTGCAAAACTGCTTGCAATCTATGCAGTTTACAATAAATTAAAAAATATACAAAAATACGAAAGGAATGCCATTTTTCATAGGACAGAAGACAGAGAAAGAGAAGAGTTAACACCCAAGAAAAAAGCAGAGAGAAAGGGAGGAGATGGGACAAGGGCAAGGGCAAAGAAGGGAAGGGGTGGGGAATAAAACACTGATCCTGCTAGGCCCGAGGCAATGAGAAAGCAACCTCAAGAGTTGGCTGGATATCAAAAGCAAACTCAAAGGAAGGTTTTAAGAGCTTTCTTGAAACTTTTAAAGTTTTGATTAGTATGGAGGCAGCAGGCAGGCTATTTGAAAGCGCCAGGGCTGTGGCAAAGAAAGCAGTTTTCCACATTGATTTATATTTAACAACTGCAGGGGAGGGGAAGTACAAATGAAATACATGTAGTGATCGAAGTGACCTTGTAGGAGCATATAATGAGACCGAAAGAAGAGAGAGATTCTGGAGCAGCATCATGATTTACTTTGTGGGTGAGGATCATGGCCTTGATCATGGTCCGAGAAATAATGGGGAGCCAGTGGTGTTCACTGAGTAATGGAGTAACATATTCAAATTTCCGTGCTCATGTAAGTATGCATATAGTTGTGTTTTGGATCGTCTGGAGACATTTAAACTAGTACTGCAGGAGCCAGACATAAGGGATGTTGCAATAGCCTAACCTGGAAGTCACAGTATGGAGTAGGACAGTAGTTTGGGCAGGCTTATCAAAGAAAGGCTGCATGGCACAGAAGAGATGCAAGGCCTGAAAGGAGACTTTGCTGCTTGTGCCAACTGAGGAGAAAAAGTGAGTTCGGAATCCAATATAATGTCGAGATAATGGAGGGAAGGATGAAACAACAGTGGGACATCTTCCAAGGTACGGGCCTAAGAGGAGCAATCTTGGGATCCTGTTAACCAAGTAGCTATGGACTTAGAAGGGTATAGCTTAAGTGAGTTATCTTGAAGCCGTGCCAAAATATTGACCAAGCAAGCATTGATTGGCTATAGATCTAAGGAGTCCTCATCTGTAGGGAATAGAATCAGAATGTCATCAGCATGGACATAGCTGGAAATACCCTGACTCTGAATCAGGGTAACTAGGAGACTTGAAAAAATGTTAAATAGCAGAGGAGAGAGAGTCATGGTGTTGGGGCGGCTTTTGATGCTGCCTTTCGAGCTACTATCTACCTGCCCCCTTTAATTTCTGACCTGGAAGGTTGTCTTCCTTGTGGCTCTCACCTCGGCTCGCTGCATCAGTGGGCTTCAGGCTCTGGTAACTCACCCTCCGTATACAAGGTTCCACCATAACCAGGTGATGCTGCGCATCCACTCGTGCTTCTTGCCTAAGGTGGTCTCTGCTTTCCACCTCAACCAGTTAGTTGTATTGCCCATCTTCTTTCCTAGGCCTCATGCCAGCAAGGCAGAGGCTCAGCTGCACACGTTGGATTGTAAATGGACTCTGGCCTTCTACCTTGAACGGACCAGCCCGCACTGTTGTTCTACACAAATTATAGTCTCTTATGATCACAGCAAGCTGAGCATGGCTTTCTCCAAGCGCACGCTGTCTCTCTGGGTGGCGGATTGCATTTCCTTTGCTATGCTCAGGTTCACAGAGAAAGTGTAGTTACTCACCTGTAGCATATGTTCTCCATGAACAGCAGGAATAAGTCCTCAGAATCCTCCCATCTCCCCGTGGAGTTGTTTCTGGCTACTAGCTTTTGTAGTTTACTGAGGATAAGATGGCGCCACAGCAGGCAGAAAGATAGGCATGCATGCACGATGGAGGATCCCAAAGCTGGGGAGAGTTCCCGCATGGGCTGTGTCAGGGGACATCACCCAAAAGTCAAACCAGTCCAACACAAAGCACAATACCATGTAAAACAATGAAGACCCAGTCCAAACGTGGCAAACCAGGAAGAAGTACTTTAATAAATTATAACCAGGGTAACAATATATACCCCAGAGGGTAAGGTGGCCTAGTCAACCCGATACAGCCCGTGTTTCAGTAATGCCTTCAGGGTTTTTTTTGGCAAATGTAAGTCACTTGCCTCCAAATTAAAACCTCTTTCTTCTGTGCTGCAAGCTCTTAACTTTGTTTCATGTGGTTGGAAAGTACTACGTGATATCTAATCTTGGATGTGAAATCAGAAATAGTTCATAAAACAGCACAGAAAAGGGGGCGGCACAGAAGAGGGGGGTTTTAATTTGGATACAAGTGACTTACGTTTGCCAAAAAAACCCCTGAAGAAGGCATTACCAAAACATGGCCTGTGTCGGGTTGGCTTGGCCTCCTTACCCCCTGGGGTGTAAATTTATCCTGGTTATAATTTATTAAAGAAGTACTTCCTGGTTTGCCACAAGGGGACATCACCCTTACATGAGGACTTATTCTTGCTGTTCATGGAGAACACCTGCTTACAGGTAAATAACTATGCTTTCTCTGGGGATAGGAAAATACCTACTGTGCCAAAATATAACCTGCCTTGCGCTCCTGAGGAAGGTGTGCACTAAATCCCATTTCCCTTAAACCTCCCTTCCTCCCTTCTACTGCAGCCTCTCTTCCGATCAGGCCTGTGGCAGTGGTGGCAAACAAAAACAGTGAATCTTGCGGAGCTTTTGAGTAGCCATGCACTTCTAGATTCTGCTGTCTCTCACCACTTCTGATGCATTCTTCCTGGACACAACTGCACTTTCAAGATACGTATGATCACTCAAAGGCTCTGCGACACGTGCTATGGTGTTTTTTATTGCTTTTGGGGACTGGCAAGATGCAGGAGTGGCAGGAAGAGAAGGGGGTTTGGTAGGGAGATGTTGGGGGGGGGGGGTTGAGGGCAAGGAGTATGTAGATGAGAGGCTGCCACTTCAAGAAAAATTACAGTTGCTAGCAGGGAACGAAGTAAAACTACCTCTCTACACCTAATGATAGAGCTGGTTCAATATTTGGATGATCAGGAATGGTGTGGCCCACCATATTTTAACCTTTGTATTCAATCTAAGAAGATCAGATATGCCATACTGGGTTAGACCAAGGGTCCATCAAGCCCAGTATCCTGTCACTGCCTAGGAATCGGCCATGCCTGCTTTCTGTTCTTAACTTGCCAAAGTCTTTTTAAAACATTCTGTTGCTGTTGGAAGGAACTTACTAGGTATGTATAAGTTTGTGGAAGCAAATAGTTTTTATTGGGTGTTTTTCTAATGGCATCAATTGTATATGTCCCCTGATGGCCTTTTTATAATAGTATATAATTTATATTATCTGGGATTCAAAATGTCTTCCATTAGAGTATACCATGGTGTGCTCTGTGTCCATTAGGCTCTAGTTGATAACCTTCTCAGGTGTCACTGTTCATTTTACATTTCATGTATGCCTTGGGACTTTAAACTACAGCTAAATTCTCTCCTCAGCTTTTCTTTGAACTTTTGGAGTTTACTCTTCTTAGTTTCTTCATAGGTGAAGTACTTTCCTAGTTGGCACTTGCCTCACTTAGAGGCGTAATTAACCTTCAGGATGTAGTTATCAGTGACCCCTATATTTAGTCTCATCATCACACCTTTGTTTTCTGAGTTCAGCTTAGGTTTTTGCCGAGTGACCTGATGCCTTTTTTACATCAATAAACAATTAGTGCTTCTACGATTTTTTCCAGACCTCATGAAAATCCATGCCAAAAGGCCTTCCACATTCTGGATTGTAGACAGGCTCTAACCTACAACCTTAAAAGATCTGGTTCATTTAGAAACGCCACACAATCTTGTAGCCTTTTGATTCTAAGGGACTTAATATACCAATCACAAAAAAACTTAAAGGAGCTGGCATCCAGTTTCAGTTATTTTTTTTTATTTTATTTTTTTATTTATTTATTTATTTCTCTTATATACCGCGCTATTTGATATCAGTGCGGTTTACATGGAACATATTTTACGGTGGGGGATTACACCGTAATTACAAATTTATTTATTTATTTATTTATTTATTTTATTTAACAATTATTTCTATACCGCTCTTTCCCAAGTATAAAGTGCGGTTTACAATTAACAGTATGTTATATGGTATGGGTAGTATCATACCAAGTCATTTTACATAGAACAGGTGGAACTAGGTACAGGTAACAGTATAAAGTTTAAACAGTAAATTATTAAAACATTAATCTATTAGAACATATGTACATAGTAGATATTTACAAATTATATCATATATCACTTGTGGTTGTAAACATTAATTTAATCTTCAAGGCACGTAGTTATATATTGTTTGTAGTATGGTAGTTAACCTGTGTCTCTTTGTGTAGTCTGGTTAGTTTCTGCTCGGTTGTTGTAGTGTAAAGAGAATAAATGGGTTTTCAGTTTTTTTCTAAATTCCTTTATGTCTGACAGTAGGCGAATGTTGTCAGGAAGGTTATTCCAGAGGATAGGTGCTGAATGTGAGAAGGCTCTCATGTTGGTTTGTTTTCTAGCTTTTGAGTAGTCTTTTCGTACTGCTATAGTGTTTGTGTTTCTACTCCTTTGTGGTCTTTTATCTATTTCTACATTGATGAGTGTATTGAGTACAGATGGCGCTAAGTTATTTATTAGTTTAAATGTGGTTAGAAGAATCTTGTATTTTATTCTGCTGTGAATAGGTAGCCAATGGAGTTCAGCCAAAGTCGGTGTGATATGTTCAATTGAGCTTATATTCATTATTATCCTTGCTGCTATGTTCTGAGTTAGTTGTATCTTTTTAATATTTTGCTTTGTGATGCCATTAAGGATTAAATTTGCAAAATCAAAGTGTGGGGTTATGATAGCTTGAATTATGGTTATGAAGTCTTGTAAGTGAATTAAAGGTCTTAGTTGTCTCAAAGTCTTAAGTTTGTAGTGTATGTTTTTTGTTAGATATTTTATGTGTGAATCCATGTTAAGCTTATTGTCAAATAACAGGGATCTCAACTTGGATAACCATATTAACTATTTACACATATATTTACAGGGAACATGGGCTATGGAGGGTTAAGTGGCTTGCCCAAGACCACAAGGAGCACCTGTGGGACTAGAAACCCCAGTCATAAGTTATGAACAGCAAAGTAAAGTCTCATCAGATTAGAAACACTACAGCAGTAGTGGTGCTCCTAGTTTGCATCCTGGATATGATCTGAAAAGCAGCTAAATGGTTATAAATTCATAATTTTATTGTGCATTATTATTGTACCAAGCCTTTCCAAAGGACAAGTGCTTTCAATCTGTACTGGCCAATCTCTTTTTGAAAAGGCAACTCTCACACTGCTTTTACTGCACACAGTTCTAAAGACTGGGACACTATGTAAACAGTGAGCAGCCTTAAGCCTTAGAGTCACCCACTTGTGTGCAAGATTCAGTCCTGCTTGTCAATGGTAAAAGCGGTATTCCTTACCTATAACAGAGGTTTTCTGTAGCTGGCATGTTTTATACGGCACACAATCCCACCTATCTCCCTAACAGTTTCCTATTTTATTAAGCTTTGCAACTAATTAAGAAGCTGAGGAGATCACTGTGCAGGGGAAGGGCCATGTATTCTCAGAGTTTTTCACCAAGTTCTGAGCTATGGGAGAGCAGTTCTGTCCCAGTGCCATCAGATGACATCACCCCACTTGTGTGTGTCAGTCCTGCAGTCTGGGAAAAACCCCTGATACAGATAAGCAGCTCTGCTTTCTATATTTCACAACAGGCAACTGATTTTGAAGAACAGTGGATGTTATTCAAGCAAGCAATGAATGAAATTGCAGTGGAGACAATTGGGAGAAGGGGGTCACAAGCGGGAATGTTGGATACAGGATATAGAACATGGCAAATGACAGACAAAATAAAGACTGCCAAAAATCAACAAGAGCAAGCAAGAACATCACAAGAATAGAAAGGAGCAACAGCCAGGTATCAGTCAGTGGATCAGCAAGTTGAGAGGAATTGCTGAGCTGACGAGAGCTTGGTTGGAGAGAAAGGGAGAAGCCGCATAAGTAGCAGCAAACTGCAGGGATCCCAAGACACTGTATTGAATTGATAGAAGAAAAGTAACTCCAGTATTCCAATCAAAATAAAAAATAAGATTTTGCTAACACAAGAGGAGCAGGCTGCATGGTGGGTATAGCTCTTCGGGGAAACATTGAATTAGCCAAACCCAGTTACTTTTTCAGATGCTTTCACTTCCAGTGACAAATTAAGAGTAATGATGAAATCACAGAAGTTGTTGATATGGCAATAAAAGCATTGAAAGCAATACCGCCACTGGACCAAAATAAATTCCAGTGAAGTTGATGAAGTATGTAAATATTGGGATGTCAAAAAACAAATTGGACTATTGAAATCCTGTTGACATGCAGAACGCATCTGATAAGAATGGAAGTGAGGCGTGATTGTAATGTCACCTTTTGGTAACTTGACAGTGTGCGACTACTGGAGAGGCATTATATTTCTATCGGTTCTTGCAAGCTGCTTGTGCTGTGCTGTGCTGCTTCAACAGATGCAACATGCTGTAAATGCCACTCTGCAAGACGTGCAAGCAGGTTTTTGCAGTGGGTAATCATGCACGGAGCAAATTTCTACACTGCAGAACATCATTGAACAAAGTCTTGAGTTCCAAAAGATGCAATAATTGACCAAGAAAGTATTTGATAGCATACACAAGGAATCAGTCTGGAGCATTGCACTTTTTCAGTATTTGTACTGGTGTGTGACAAGGCTGCATACTCCATCACTTTTGTTTCTTCTCTGTATGTGCAAACATTGAACTGGCCAAATGTTGGCATCCATTGGAAAGATCATAACCGATTCACAGACTTGGACTTTGCTGATGACATAGCACTGCTGGAGAAAACAAGAAAGCCTACAGGAACTAGCTACCAGCTTGGAGGATTCTGCTGGGAAGATTGAACTGAGAATCAGCAATGAAAAGGCCAAGATCATTGAATTTCATAGTCATGCCTTTGCACAAATTTGGCAGCATTTTCAGTAATGGTAACATCAAGAGGGATGTTAGTAATAGATTTGGCAAGGCTCTATAAAGCTATTGTCCTGACAACTGTGATGTATGCCTATGAAACTTGGAAATTCATGATAAAGATAGCACAAAAACTGAATGTATTCCATCCGCAGTACCTGCAAAGAATTTTTGGTGTCACCTATCACAACCATATGACAAATGAGGAGATCCTGAGAAGTGATTCATGGAGGCTCCAAGATATTTATAACTGAGCAAATGGTTCTGCTGGCTGGACATATTTTAAAGTTGCATAGTAACTAACATCCCAAAATTGCAATGTGATGGACACAAGTAGATGGGAAGAGACAGAGAGGGACCAAAGAATACCTGGTATAGCACATTCAGAGAAGATCTTCAGTACATTGGTATGAACTGGGAAGAAATATAAACTGTTGCAGCTGACTGAACATGCTGGAGAACGCTTTCTGTTCAAGATGTCCAGGTGCACAGATGGACCTAAGTCTAAGTAAATCTTTTTATATTTGCAATTCTTTATAGATATACACCAAAAATAAGATAGATACCATTATATCATGTACAGAAATCCATTCAAGAAAAAGAAAACCCAACAAACCCCCAAAAAATTGTCCTTTACATAATCTAAATTCCATTATAAAGATCGAAAAAGGGAGATATGTAATACAAGCAAAGCACAATACCATACCTATGTAGGCCCTTAAACCAAATCTTTCAGAAGGGCTGAAGAGTGGTTCCACTGGCTTTTCATGCCTCATAAGTTTCCTCAGATACACAGTATAATGGAAAAAAACCCTCTTCCTCTGAAATCCCACAGAACATTTATAAGGCAATTTAAAAAAGATAGCCAACATCTGTACCTTCAGCTCCAAAAAAAAGAGCTCTTAGTAGCCTGAGTAAATTCTAAGTCAGGAAAAATATTTATCCTCTGACTAAAAATGGGTGGACCAATTTAAAATATACCATTATTGCCAAACGTTGTCTACCTGAGAGACAAAAGAAATAGTTTCTCTTGAGAACGTTACAAAAGACTGGGTACATCCAAGCTATCTGTGAGCTCTTCAATGATGGTATGAAATAAACTTTGCACAGGTGATGTATCGCTTGTGGTGATATCTTTAGGATGTCTGAAAAATAGTTTCTAACTATATCATATGGGGAAATCTTTTCTTGATTAAGGAAAATGAAGTGTGCTCAAGTTTTTATATTGGGAAAGGATTTTCAAAGATTCTAATCTACTCTGAAGAAAAATATTGTCCTTAATATGTATGCTATTTGATCATCTCAACAGTGTAAATTAAAATAGAAAAATATCCTAGTTGAATTACATGCTGCTCCAAAATTGGATCATGCATTCCAATCTTGAGAGTAACATTTAAGGAGAACTTAAGAGTTGAGATATACAGCCTTCTGAAATGCTTTCTACCAGATCTTCCAAGGATATGGTCTTGGCCTACCACTGTTTGTTATACTCTCCAGTGTATGGTGGGGGGTTCTCATCAGAAACAATTACAGAGGCTTAATTTGCAGATCTTCCATACTACTTGCCATGACCCCTTCCTTAACATTCTTGGACAACTTGCTGATCCAGAATGTGAATGTGTGCTTCAAGACTCATCTGTATCACACTCCCTTCGGGAAAGCCTCTGGCTCCAATGGACCTGCTACCATCTAGATCTAGAAGTAGCATCACTCAGACCTGAATTTAGGAATAAACAACTACCTAAGGTAATAGTTTTTGAAGGCACTAAATACTCAAGACAAAGAGAATCCTATTCTTGATTAATTTAGGGGCTTCATGCATGTGCTGCTTAAAAAAGGATGCCACTACTGCAGTATGGCCATCGCCTGCTCTTCATTTGGCTCTCCACTTTTTCAGAACTGACTCTATTCTCCACCCTTACCCCCCACCTCAGGATCCCTGCTTTCTGGGATCTGCTATCTTATGTTGCTTATGGGTGCCAAAATCTTAAATCTGTCCCTGACTTTACTACTTAAAGTTAAAGCCTTCAGGCAGGGGTGGTGGGATTCGCTTCTTGAGGGCAAGAGAAAACTCCGCTTGGAGAGAACATTGTTTCCTCCATTCCAGATGGTCCTCCTAGAGTAGCCCCAGACTGCTGTTCTACTTCAGAGTTTACCCATGAGTCCACTGGACTGATTGCAGGGGCCAGAGACCTTCTTACAGGGTAGGACATTGCCTTCCTTTTCCTTTTCTTGTCCTCCTTCAGGAAATTTTAAATACACTTTTAAGGAAACTTAGAAAATAAAGTAGGTAGAACATTGGAGAACAAACAATGCTACTAGCATGATGTCATCTTGTTCCCCATTCACCAAGGCTTTTGATACTGTCCTGCACTTTAATTCATAAATAAACTGTGTAGCCTGGGGGAGTGTGAGCCCCATGGTGATTTACTGGGTTAGATGCTGAGTGGTAGCAAATGAAATTCATCATGATGAAAAAGGCTGATTAACGCAGTATCTCAAAAATCTGCGCAGGGACTGGTTCTGTTTAGTATTTTCATAAGTAATATTGCACTCTCTGACCTTTCTCATTATCAACTTTGCCACCTTCAGCTTCTTCAAAATACAGCCACACAGATTCTTACACACTCTACTTGCCACAACTACATCACCCCCTCCTTGTTCATCTTCACTGGCTCCCACTAAAGTACCATATTGACTATAGATTCTTACTCTGGTTCACTGCAGTTCACACTAACACACCACAATCCTTAGCTGATCTCCAGTTCCATACCCGCCACCGTCTCCTCAGATCACTTCATGACACTGCCTAGCACTTCCCTCAGTTTCTTGGGCATATCTAGAACAAACACAACACTCTGCCTTTTTCTGGGTCCTGCTTTATGGAATTCCCTATTCTCATTCTTCCGGTTCAAATCCATGCTTAAAACTCATTTATTCCAGCTTGCTTTTGACCTCCCTCTCCCCAGCTCTTAAATGACTATCCCTGCACCTTGCCTGTACTCTCCCTCTCCTCCTGTCTCAACTGTCCTATTTGAAAATGGCGTTCTTTTCCTCCTCTATACATCCTTTTTGTAATTTGTAAACCACTATGATGCCCTGATGCCTAGGGTGGTATATCAAATGATCAATAAAGCTAAAGTAATATTGCAGGGAGGTTGGTCGGAAAAGTTTGTCCTTTGGCAGGTAATGCTAATCAAGTGGTCACATGCTTGTCAGCTAAGTTTCAGTGCAGCAGCATACATTTGGAGGATAAATCTATAAACTCCTGCATGGTTAATGCACGTTACCATGTGCATATGTGGGCACTATTCTGTAACGTGCAAACGTAATTTGTTATAGAATAGGGGTGTAATAATGCACCTGAAGCTAGTTGTAGCAATTATGCCTGCTCTAGAGCAGGTGTAAATGTCCACGCATAGATCAGTTAGCAATGCATGTAAGTTATAGAATTCTATAACTTACATGCATAAATTTAGGCTATGTTCCACCCGAGCTCTGTCCTTGTGCCCACTCAAACTGAAAGTATGCCAATGGGATTTACATGTCTGCTTACAGAATAGCGACTGCCTGAAGCACGTGCATAAGTGCCCATTCATGTACATAAGCCTTTTAGAATAGGGACTTAATCATGTAAATAGAGCATACTTTAAAGTGTATGCAAAAAGTTATCAGCTCCTTGGGGTGCAGAAATTAAAGAGAACTATTTATTGTTTGGGAAAGGGGATAAATACTGATGAGTTGCAAATAGGGTGATCATATTTGGTTACCTCAAGGTAATGAAATTATATGACAGGACAGGATCCAGAGCCAGAGAAATGCTGAGGCACATAAGGAGGGGCATGGCCAATAAAAATGAGGAGCTAATCATGCTTCTGTATGGAACATTATTAAGATCTTACATGTATAAAATAAGTCTTCTTGTGCTCCCTAATTAAACAATGTAGAACAATAATTTTAAAAAATTGTTGTTTCAAAAAAGTTTTTGTTTTTATAAAAGCTTTTAAGAAGGGACCTCCAAAAAGCAGAAAACCAGCTCTAGAATATTAATGAGCGACTGCCCATACTATATTCAGTCATAGAATAGAAAGCCTCCTTTATGTCCCAAAAGGATCCTTGGACTCATAAGTCTTCAATGGATATTTAACAATGCATACCTCTCTTTTATAACTGATACAGCCATACTTAGCTTTTAAAGGCAGCAAATCACTCCAACAGAATGCAGTATTATCCCCTAGATGAATAGACGTTGACAGTATTTAATGTTGTGCACTGCATCAGGGAGCCAGTGAAACTTGTTGCAATGTTGTTATTAAGTGCCATCAAGTCGGTACCAACTCATGCCGATCCTCTGGATAGTTGTCCTAAACTGTGTTTGGTCTTCACGCAGGTGGCTAATTATTGATAGAGTGGCATCCATCACTGCTGTTTTGTATCGATCCATGTCATTGCTAGCATTCCTCTTTTGGGATGACCTTCAACCTTGCTAAGCATTATGTCTTTCTCTTATGATCTGTCCCGTCACATGATGTGTCCAAAATATGAAAGTCAAAGTCTTCTCATCTGAGCTTCTAAAGACCGAAGCAAAGAATTCATTCAGTCTCTCGACTATGCTGTTGTCCTCCTTTAGCGCCCTTTTTACCCCTCTAATGGTCCAACTGACTCTCTCACAGATTTTGTTTTTGCTATTTATGTACTTGAAAAAGGTTTTATTGTGCGTTTTTGCTTCCATGGCAAGCTTTTTTTCAAATTCTCTCTTTGCCATACTCATGTGTCTATTATATCAGGTTGCAAAAACAGTTGTGTGTGGCTTCTGGTTGAGGATTGTCACCATGATGGCTAAGCTAGATTGGAATGCAAAGAGGGTTAAAGAAAGTGCATGGTACCAAAGCCCAAGTAGAGGCTCATTCCAGTTGAGCTGGAAGCTCTAAGGAGCAGGTACAAAAATGCCAAGAAAGATTCAGTACAAATTGCAATCAGAAAGGGAAGTTTTAATCATTTTGTTTGTTATGGTTCTTGTTTTAAGTCCATACACTATTTTTTAAAGTGAAGACTACAGTCTTCTAATACACACCTAGAGGCATAGCGTAGTTGCTTACCTGTAACAGGGGTTTTCCGTAGACAGCAGTGATATGCAGTCATACTCAATGGTGAAGTCCCTGGACTGAGCCTTGAACGGATCTCCCGCAGCTCAGAGAAGCTTTGTTGCCTGTGCATGTCTTTTTGCATGCCTGTGCTGAGAGAATCAGTTCGTACCAGAGTAGAGCAGAAACTGAGAGAAAAATTCAGAGAGAAGAGGCGCCACAGAGGCGTCACAAACAGGTGACACTAGTTTGTTGGTGTCAACTCCTAAGTTTTCTTGGGTTTTTTTGTGGGGAAGGTGGGCAGTAGAGTGTGACTGCATAACCCTGCTGTCTATGGAGAACCCCCATTACAGGTAAGCAGCTACTTTTTCTCCAGAGACCAGCAGGGGGGGGTGTCGTCACACTCAATGGTAATTCCAGAACTAGGGGCCACTTTGTTATGTAACTTTGGTTGTCTGAGACATCTGTGTAATCAGGGCAGCCCCGAATTTAGCTTGGGTGGAGGAGAAGAATCAGGTAGCAAACAGATTCCGGAGGACAGCTTGACCAAAGGCAAAGTCCGTTGTGGATGAACGATCCAAACTATAGTGCTTGGCAAAAGTGTGTATGGATGACCAGGTAGCTGCCTTGCAGATGACCTGGGTGGAGACAAAAGCCAGACTGGCAATGGAGGCGATTGTGGCCCTGGCCCTCAGCTTGTGAGGAACAACATGCCCTGGAGAAGGGAGAGCTACTAGCTCGTAGCAGAAACACTGCAGTCCACAAGGAAATGGTCAGCTTCGCTGCCAGTTGTTCAGAGTTATTGGGATTTAAGGTAAGGAACAACTGAGATGACCTGTGGAAGGGTTCAGTACGATGCAGATAGTAGCGAAGAGCCCTTCTGCAGTCCAAGGTATGCAATTTCTCCGGAGAGCTGACAGGGGCATTCGGAAAGAAGGCCGTGAGAACTATGGGCTTGTTGATGTGAAAGTCAGAGACCACCTTCAGGAGAAATTTAGAATGTGTCCGAAAAATAACTTTCTCATGGAAAAACTGCATATATGGGGGATAATGCACCAATACTTGAATTTCCCCCAGACGTCTGGCTGAAGTGATGGCAATGAGGAACACTGTTTTCCAGGTGAGGTGTTTGAGCGAAGAGGACAGGAGAGACTCAAATGGCAGTTGCATCAGCTGAAACAAAACAACATTAAGGTCCCCATGCTGGTGTAGGTGGTCTGATGGGAGGATTGGGGTTCATGAGATCCCTCTTGAATCATGAAACCACCAGATGGTCTGAAATGGGCTTGCCATCAACAGGGGTCATGCAAAGCAACGATAGCCGAAAGATGAAAACTTACTGAATTAGACTGTAGGCCTGCGTGGGACAGGTGAAGAAGAGAAAATCTGGCTCTCTGAGCAGTGGTCCTGGTCATTCAAAGTGGCCCAGTGAGCAAAACAGGGCTACTTGCACTGATAGGAATTCTGTGTAGAGAGTCTTTGAGAAGCAGCGAGAATAAAGAGGACATCTTGTGCCAGTGAAGAAATCAAGGCTTGGTACCCTGAAGCCACTATGCCATGATTGATCTCATCAACCCCGACTACAGCAAGATCACAAATTGCCTTGACAACATGTCTTCCTGGCTCACATGCAATAACCTTGCCTTAAACTACAATAAAACAGAGGCGCTTATTGTCACTCGAAACACCGACTTCAACCCCCCACCTTTCATTAAATACAACAACATTACAATACCAGTTAAGGATGAAGTTAGATATCTTGGAATTACCCTCGATAAAGGTCTAACCCTCCAGTCACACATCAGAAAAACTGTGAGGTCTGCATACTACAGAATGAAAGTGATTAGACGCCTCAAGCCCTTACTCTCATATGACCACTTCCGGTTTGTCTGCCAAGCCTTAATAACTCCTATTCTGGACTTTTGTAATCCTATCTACTACGGTCTTTCAAAACACTCACTTAAACCTCTTCAGATGGCTCAGAACACGGCAGCCAGAATTATTGCTGGCTCAGCATCTCAAGATCACATTACCCCTACTCTCAAAGAGCTCCACTGGCTTCCAATAAGCCAGCGCGTCAAATACAAGATGGTAATTAATATATTCAAGATCAGACATAAATGCTCTGCTTTTAGCCTTCATAATCTCTTACTCCAGAATAACAACAGGCCAAGACGAATAACTACATCAAACACCCTCAGCACCCCAAGTAGTTTCAGAAAAGCGTGTAAATGTACTACACAAAGGGCAATTTCCTTATCGGCCCCACTTATATGGAACTCTCTCCCTCCCAATGTGCGATCCATGGATGATTTAAAGGAGTTCAGAAAACAACTGAAATTTGTACTCTTCACTGAGTACTATGGCACAGACATCTAACAGTCTCTATTATTATAGCCTGCATGTAACTTGTTTTACTGTAACGGTTCCTTGATGTTGTGTATCCCAATTTTACCTTCACTCTTTAGTTTAGTCAGTGTATGCCCCCCTGTCTCTGTTCTCCCCTCTTGTGTCTTGGTAACCGCTTTGATTTCTAACTTCATACAACCTGAAATCAAATTTACTACACAAAAACATGCAACAAACCAAACACAAGTCTACCCCACCTAATTCCATTTTCATATCCACCCAAGTTAGTCTACTCCCAACACTGTACTTATGATCGCAAATAACTATTATAATCTCTTGCTAACCATGTAAAGCTACTTTTTGGTTCTTTGTAACATAGTTTTATGTTTCCTTTTATGTTAATAACCCACACATTGTTTTCCTTGTAACCTAGTTCTTATGTAATCTAGTTTTATGTTCACCTAATGTTTAATGTAATGCAATATTGCACTGTTTTGCTATATTGTTGTTTTAAGTTCCTTGTAAACCGCCCCTGATCTCTGGAAGGGGCGGTATAGAAAAGCACACAAATAAATAAAAATAAATAAATTTGATTTAAGGAAAAGGCGGTATAGAAAACCTGTTAAATAAATAAATAAATGAAGGATAAGGACTGAAGGTTAGGATGTAGAAGGCAGCCCTGATGCTGAGTCCCCAGAGGTATATGAGAATCCTGCAGCAGCGCCAGCAGATGGGGTAAACAAATCTGGTGGGGCTATCAAGGTGCTAAAAGTATGACCAATACTTTGTCTTGCTTAATCTTGAGCAGGACCCTATGATCGTGAACAGGGGAAAGGCATACAGAAGACCATGAAACCAGTCCAATGCAAAGGCATTGGGCACTCGCCTCTGGAGACATAGCTGAATTGAGCAGAAGGCAGGACACTGGGCGTTGTCTGCGGAGGTGAAGAGGTCCACCTCCAGTTCCCCTCAAAGAGCAAAAATGTTCCGAATGACTACAAGATCGAGGGACCATTCATGCAGGTCCAGCTAGCAGCTCAACTTGTCGGCTAGCTGGTTGTGAGCTCTTGGAAGGCAGGCCACTTGCAGTGTGGTGTCTAAGGAAAGGGCAAAAGTCCATAGTCAGGGGCCTTGCGACAGAGATGAAGAGAGCCTCTACTGCCCTGCTTGTTAATGTAGAACATGGAAACCTGGTTGTCGGTGCGTACCACGGCAATCTTGTGACGCATCCAGTCTGCAAAACCTTTGAGGACATAATAGACCGTTCAGAGTTCCTGGGGGGGGGGGGGGACCTGAGCTGCATGTGGATGCATTGGTGGTAATGACGATGTGATGCAGTGGCATCTGGAAGGGATACCCCTCCACCTGAGGTTGTCGAGGAGAACTGCTCACTGCTGGGCCTTTGAGGGAAATCCTGGCCTGGAGGAGATGGGAGCATTGACACCAGTTAAGTCTGAGGTGCCATTGCAGAGGGCGCATGTACAGCTACGTAAGTGGAACTACATGTACAGACGCCTCCATGTGCCCCAGAAAACAAAAGAGTAGGCAGATCGACGTAGATTGACATGTGGCAAGGGTGTTGCTGAGGAGCAGCAAGGCTTGAACCCTCTGTCCAGGAAGGAAGGCTTTAGCTTGTAGAGTGTCTAGATTCGCACCAATGAAATTCAAACTTTGCTGAGGGACAGGTTCAGATTTCTCGGCATTGAGGACGAAGCCGAGGGTCTTCAGAGTGACGGCAATGTCCCACACAGCTCTGACTGCTATGTCTTGGGAGTCACCTGAGATCAGCGAATCATCTAGGTGGGAGTAAATACACTGGTCCTGATGCCGAATGTGGGCTGTAACGACTGCAAGACACTTGGTAAAAACACGAAGGGTGGAGGATAGCCCGAAAGGAAGAACTTTGTACTGATAGTGCTGGTTGAGGAAGGTGAACCGAAGGAACGTCCAGTGGAGGGGGTGGATGGTGCTATGGATATAGGCATCCTTGAGGTCTAGCTGGGCGAGCCAATCCTGAGGACTGAGCAGGGGAAGGATTGTGCTCCTCGAGTGCATTTTGAACTTTTCCTGCTTGATGAAGAGATTGAGGTGATGGAAGTCGAGGATCAGCTGAAGGCTACTGGACTTTCTGGGGATCAAGAAAAACCAAGAATAAAACCCTTGACCCCTCTCAGGAAGCGGGACAAGCTCAATGGCATGTTGCTCTAGAGAATGGTTGGTCAGGACCAGGGGCTGAGGAGGCAGTGTCACATCAAAGTAAAGCTTGTAATCTGACTGAACAATGGAGAGAACCCAGCGGTCCATGGTGATGGACTTCCAGGCCTTTGCAAAGTTCCAGATGCGACCCCAACTGGCAAATAATCAAAAGCTATGGGAGGATTTGTAAAGGGTGGTCTGCGGGGGTGTAAGAACATAAGATATGCCATACTGGGTCAGACCAAAGTCCATCAAGCCCAGTATCCTGTTTCCAGCAGTGGCCAATCTAGGTCATATGTACCTAGCAGTTTCCCCAAAAGACACAGGTTCCACAATGCTTGTATTGGGTCAAGTATTGATATCCTGGGTCCCTTCTTAATAATGGTTTATGGACCTTTCCTCCAGGAACTTGTCCAGACCTTTTTTAAACCCAGCTACACTAACAGCCTTTACTACATCCTCCGGTAACAAATTCCAGAGTTTGATTACATGTTGAGTGAAAAAATATTTTCTTTTATTAGTCTTAAATAGTTTACCCTGTAGCTTCATTGCATGGTCCCCTTGTCTTTCTATATTCTGATAATGTAAACAATCAATCTACGTTTACCCATTCCACTCCGTTCATTAATTTATAGACTTCTATCATATCTCCCCTCAGCCATCTCTTTTCCAGGTTAAAGAGCCCTAACCTTTTTAGCCTTTCTTCATAGGGGTATCCTTCCATCCCCTTTACCATTTTGGTGGCTCTTCTCTGAACCTTTTCTAATAAAGAGGCATTACAATATCCTTTGTTTTATTTTCCATTCCTTTCCTTATGATACCTAGCATTCTATTTGCCTGGGTTTTCCTCTCTCATGGGTGACCCCACTGGGGATATGCCTGATATGACTGATGCCAGGGCTGGCCCTAGGGTTTTTGCCACCCTAGGCAGACGTTCCAGCCATGCTGCCTCTCCCCCTGAGCCATGCCACCTCCCCTCATGCTGAGCAGCCCACTCCAACGCTGAGCCACACTACTGCTGATTCCTGCAATGGGATCAAGGAGGGTATGGCTCAGCTCGGGGACAGGCCATGTACTTCGGCACACATGGCCTGCCGCTTCTGATCTCCCTCAGACATAACTTCAAGAGTTCAGAAGCTGCAGGCTATGTGTGCCAAAGCACATGGCCTGCCACTGAGCCTAGGTGTGCCCACCACCACTGGAATCAGCGGCTCAGCACAGGGGGGAAGGGTGGCTCGGTTCGGTATGTGGGGGGGGGGGACAGCAGGCTATGTATACCAAAGCACATGGTCTGCCACCCTTGGCGGCCGCCTAATGGATGGGCTGGCCCCAAGTCTGAGGGAAGGGCTGCTGCACATAAGGCTGGTAGCGCTGCCGTGGGTAAAATTGTTGAAAGTAATTGTAATGGAAAGGACGGTGATAAGTAGGCAGAGGGGAGTGGCAGGTGGAGGAAGCTGTCTCCCCCAGCTGAGTTGAAAGTTCTTGGACCATGGTGGAATGGTCTTTGACCTCTGAGACAGCCTCTTGCACCTTGGACCCAAAAAGACCATCCTCCTGGCAGGGAGAATCAGCTAAGCAGTCATAAAGGTCTTCCTGTAGAACAGACACACGAAGCCAGGCTGTGTGTCTGGCTGAAATAGCCGTAGCCGTAGCCGTGGACTGGGCCACAAAGTCAAAGATTTCATACATGGCATAGATCAGGGGTCTCAAACATGCGGCCCGCGAGACAACTTTGTGCGGCCCGCGACGGCGGAAAACCAAAAATCCCCCAAAACCCTGGCTTCTGCTGCTGCCGTTGCCGCCGTGGCAGCAGCAGAATCAATTGTTAAATTTAAAAAAAAACTGACTTCTGCTGCTCAAGCAGCTGTCCTGCGGCCCCTTTCCCTCTGCCCGGAGATCCGACTCTGCTCTCAGCGGCGTGCTTTTCAAGCCGCGAAGAGAGTATTCCCCTCTCGCGCGGCTTGAAAAACCGCGCGAGAGGGGAATACTCTCGTCGCGGCTTGAAAAGCACGCCGCTGAGAGCAGAGTCGGATCTCCGGGCAGAGGGAAAGGGGCCGCAGGACAGCTGCTTGAGCAGCAGAAGTCAGTTTTTTTTTTAAATTTAACAATTGATTCTGCTGCTGCCACGGCGGCAACGGCAGCAGCAGAAGCCAGGGTTTTGGGGTTTTTTTTGTTGGCCGGTAATGAGCTATGGAGGGGCTGACTGAACTGGAAGTGGGCTATTGGCAGAGGGGTGAGGGGGGGGGGTTATGACTGGTAATGGGCTGGGGGGGGTTATAACTGGTAATGGGCTATGGTGGGGGCTAGGACTTGAAATGGGCAGATGGGGGTTAGGACTGGAAGTGGGCTATTGGCAGGGGGGGTTATGACTGGTAATGGGCTGGGGGGGGTTATAACTAGTAATGGGCTATGGTGGGGGCTAGGACTGGAAATGGGCAGATGGGGGTTAGGACTGGAAGTGGGCTATTGGTAGGGGGGGTTATGACTGGTAATGGGCTGGGGGGGGTTATAACTAGTAATGGGCTATGGTGGGGGCTAGGACTGGAAATGGGCAGATGGGGGTTAGGACTGGAAGTGGGCTATTGGCAGGGGGGGGTTATGACTGGTAATGGGCTATGGTGGGGGCTAGGACTGAAAATGGGGTGATGGGGGATACGACTGCAAGTGGGCTATGGGGGGGACTAGGACTGGTAATGGGCTATGGGGGGGGTAAGACTGAAAATGGGGTGATGGGGGGGTAAGACTGGAAGTGCGCTATGGGGAGGTTAGGACTGGTTATGGGCTATGGGGGGTCTAGGACTGGTAATGGGCTGGGGGGGTTGCTAGGACTGGAAATGGGCTGAGTGGAAGGGGGGCTTGAACTGCAAATGGCTGATGGGGAGGGGGGCTTGGAATGGAAATGGGCTGTGAGGGGAGGGAGCTAGGATTGGAAATGGGCTGATGGGGGGCTAGGATTGGAAATGGGCTGATGGTGAGGCTAGGATAGGACTGGAAATGGACTGATGCAGGGACTAGAAAGGAGCAGATGCTGGGTGGGGCTGGAACTAGAAGGGAGCTGATGTTGGGGGAGGATTAGAATGGGATGGAGCTGGGAAAGTGAAATGGAGAGGGGAAAAATATTTTGTCTGGAAGAGAAGACAAATCTACAATTGGCCAGGTATTGGGAGAGTAAGTGGGGATTGAGGATGGAGGGGTAAAATTTGAGTGGATGAAATAGGAATGAGGAAAGAGCAAAAGGAGAAAGATTAGTATGTTAAAGCAGATGTAGAGAGAGAGAATGGAAAAAAACTAGAAGAGAGAAGAAAGGACAAATGGACAGCAGACGATGGAGATAGCAGAAGACACGAAGAAACCAGAAGTGGCTGGAGCAATTGCAACTGAAAAAAAATGCACAAAAGGTAGAAAAATATCTCTTTATTTTGAATTTATTAACTGGAATATGTCAGCTCTGGGAAATGTGCATCATTAATGTCTGTGCTTTGGTACAAGAAATTATTTATAGTTTTATGTCTACAGTGCTGAGGTATTCTGTGTAATTCCTATTTGACATTGCTACTTGTTCTCTTTTCCCAGTAGGTCATGTATTGTTCTCTGAAATGTATTGATTTAATATTTGCAGTGTTGCCTTTTGATAGGTAGGGTCTGGTGCTTTGTGAGTCCTGGTAGTGCTGTTATGATACGGGGGGTTTGCTATGGGTTCCAAATGGGCAGTGTTAGTAGTAGTTCCTAATGTGCCTGGCGGTTGGCACTGGATTATAGTAATATAGAAATTTTCTAGTCTTTCTTTATCCATGCACTCATTATGCAACATTATGCAAATATTTATGCAAATGAGGCCCCTTATGCAAATGAGGCCCGTGTCTTATGCGGCCCCCGGGTTACTTTACAAGTCCTCATTCGGCCCTCAAAGCAATTTGAGTTTGAGACCCCTGGCATAGATAATATGGTAGAGGAATTCATGCAAGTCCACAGCCAGATGAACTGGATCTGCTGAGGAAGGTTTATCCAGCTGCAGGAGAATGTCATGGTGAATAGTGCAACATGTGTAGCTGATGAGCCAGTATACGTATAGCAAGAGTGCTGCTCTGGTAACATTTACGCATCTAGGATGCTCTGCTCTTTCCCTGGAGGCACCTGGGATGGAAGTTTAGTGCCCTTGGATTTTTTAAAGACTGCCTCAGATACGACTGATTGATGGGGAAGCTGAGGATGATGGTATTTCAGAGCCAGCAAGACTTTGTATTTGAGGTTAATGTGACGGGATGCAGCACTGCCTGAAGATGGGCTCTTCCACATGGAAGATTGTAGGTCCTGAAGGACACGGGGAACAGGAAGAGCAGGAACCTCCTTGAAAGCTTTTAAAATGGAGTGAAAATTCTGCTTGTTAGTTGGGGATTGCGAATCACTGAGGGCAAGTACGCAAAAGAGTTTCTGAAGGACCTTAGGGATAGTAAAGATCCTCGGGCAGATCATCCTTCAGGTCCTGTTCTGAAGAAAATGGAACAGGGTCCACCACTTAGGTTCCCAAGGATAGGATGGGAGTGAACGAATGTCCTCTTCAAGGAGTGAAGACTTCCGCCAGTCAGTGAGTGGAGGGAATCCCAGGACCTCTTGTGTTGGAAGTAGCCAAGGATCTGAGGAAGCACAAGGTCATGCATCAACCCTCTAAGGGGAAGCCTGCGCAGAACTGTCCTGAAGAAACTTCTGGAGAAGAGAGATATAAAGGAAGACTGAGAAGCCTGTGGGGCCCCCTGAGTAGGGGGAGAGCTGTCAGGTGGGTAGGACTGTGTTTTGCGCTTAGTATGGTGCTTACCTGACTGTGTTGGCAGAGAGAGCTGATGCTTATACTTAGACTTAGCCTTTTGACTAAACGAAGGCATGTCCCCCAGAGGAACTAAGGAGGAAGCCAACATACCAGGAGTCAGTTCAGGAAGGGGAGGTGTAACGGCCCGGCGGCAGAAGTAGCTGAGGGGACGCTCCAGACCCTGTAGCCGAACTTGGAGGTGACAAATAGCAGTGCTGCATCTGCTTTTAAAGACCGCCACACCTTGAGCTTGTGCTTGGCCCAGTGGGGGGAGTGATGTGGAGGAGTCTGACATGAAAGCTGGCCCCTCAAGGCTTGGCTCTAATAAAGTGAAGAAAATAGCTCCTTGATGGTTAAAATACAACATTTTGGGTTTTTTCCTGTCAGCAGATGAAGACGGAGCGCGGCTACAATTTAAAAAGCACTTTCCTGCCATCATGCGGTAAAGTGCAGGCAGACACATTTATCTTTTGCCAACCACAGTGAGGTGCAGGTAGAAACGTTTATCTTTTTTATTGCCTGTCGATGAAACAGTAGCGGAAACAGCCCAGTGTGAGAACCGAATGAGGGAACAACGAAAAAATAGTAAAAATGAGGAGAAAGGGAGGGCCCGCACAGTAGAGAACTGATTCTCTCAGCACAGGCAGGCAGGAAGCAGGCACGCATGCTCAGTGAACCAACAAAGCTTCTCTGAGCTGTGGGAGATTGGCTCAAGGCTCAGTCCAGGGACTTCACTATTGAGAGTGTTACTGCATCCCCCTGCTTGTCTCCGGAGAAAGTTACTAAGGTGCATTAAATTACCACAGCAAATTTAGCAAGGGAATCACTAACCTGCTACAGTGATTAATTTCAGTTTGTATTGTTGCAGCTAGCAACATCATACTTTTCTGGCCAAAGCAACATCTGTAATGAATATGTATGAAATAGATTTGCATATCATGGTTATCTAATTTATAAAAATCTATCTCTTGCATAGTAACTGTAAAACCTAATTGATTTGATGTCCATCCAGGATTGAGTGGGGAAATACTGCTTTAATCCACAAGAAATCTTTTGATTGGGGCATGACTGCTGGTCTTGGTAGCAGCCAGACCAGCTTCTGCTACATTTGTTGTTTCATTTTTGAGATTCTCCCGAGAAGTAAAACAATCAAGGTTCAAATGTATTCAATATACAGCCTATCAAATTATGTAAGCAGAAGGGAAGCTAGCCTGTGGGAGATACTGGCTACTTTCCCTGTATCTGTATTCTAAACTTCAGGAGAAACTACTTCCATTCCCACTCATCATTTTGTAAACTTGTTATGATGGTATCTTTCTGGTTCTGTCGCAAGAAGTAAATTTGTTAAGAAAAGCAGCACCATGTATTTGGTCTTTGACATGGAGTCTTGTTGCACTGTACAGAATGTGTAGTGGGTAAACGATTTGATAAATTCAATAAATGATAATTAGTAACCAACTGACTTTTTTTGATAACTGTACCAAGTCTTAACTTGTACTACTTTCGGGTTGTTGTGATTAGTCTTTTCAGTAACTTTGGCCTTTCCCAGAAGTATGGCTGCAAATTTGGTAGATTTAATAAGGAAAAAATGCATTTGCTTTCTTTTAGCAGAAAACAAATATTTTTCTTGCAAAATTACTTCCCACCTTCTATAAACATAAGAAGAATATGTTCAAAAATTGAGTATGCCATATTAAACCATTCCTACTTACTGGCAATGTGTGTTGCTCACTAGAGGGCAGCACTGCTTTTGTGTGTCTGCTTCAAAGCACAAAATGTGCTGTAGCCGTTTAGTGGACAAAAAATAGAAATTCAGATTAATTAGTGGAAGTCACTGCTAATGTTCATAAAGCTGCATATTTTTTTATCTCAAGTCATGAGAATTTGAATTATAAATGCACCATTTTTATTTCTTTTTTAAATATTTATATAACCCTTATTCTAGTCAGTATTCCAAACACTTTATAATGCAGTTCTATTCTTCCTCTTTAAATGGTCTAAGATCAACAAATTTGGAAAGAGATTTTATCATAGCAGAACCGATTGTAATAGCATACAGAATGATTTAGGGGATTAGAGTTCAGTTTTACATATAGGGACTGTGTAAGAGGTTTTCTTTTTATGAGAAACTATTAAGTGTCACCGCTCAATTTGATGTCTGATAATACACACCTAGTGCTTCAACCACATGAAAGCTTCCAACAGGGATAAAGAAGAATAAACAAGCTTGTCCGTTAATTATTGTGCCATTGGAAAAATAAGACTAGAACTTCAATTCCAGAATTTTCCACCTACAGTGCAAGGCTTTTTCACTAGCAAAAAGAGTAGGACAAAATACTGTAGTTATAGCACAGAGTTCTAATTACAGTATTGGTTGTGCAAAAAAATTGGGTTTGGTGCAGGTTGTGATATCTTGCACTGAACCTACATAATCTCAAGTTAGTTATATGCAGTACCTCATCAAACAGCATAGGTTCTGAAGAAGCAACCTCTGCGGTCTTTAGGAATCATACACATAATCATACATAGCAACATAGTATATGACATCTCTGAGTAATTTTTGTCAGTTTAGTAAAAGAGCTTCACAGCCTGCAAATAATTATGTGCAATCCCTTAATGCTGCATTGTCCTAGTAAATATATATATTTTTTAAATCAGAGCAATAAAAAATGAACCAGGAAGCAAGTAGTTGAGTTTACCTAATAATTTGCTAAGGATCAGCCATTTAGGGTAATTCTACATTCCGTTATCTATATAGATTTGAGTTCAGAATCCCTGCACTAGGAAAGTGACTATCTACCTGGAAGTAGAAAGCAAAGCAATAGAGTAAGGGCTGGACTTGCAGACATTGGAGGAGGAATGCCTGAGAGATCAAGAAGTGCCACCCTCTATTGTGATGACATTGGGCATAGCTGGCAGATGGCACCCTAAGCTAAGCCCCACTGCAGCACTCAGCCGCATTACCAAAGGGGTGCCACTGAAGTGTTAGAATATCAGCTATCGCAAGGAAGAGGAAAATTGAGCAGAAACCTACCACTTCTAGAGTTCATGGGCTGGTACAGGGCCCAGTGGGCCATCAAGTTTGTTCAAAATCACAGCTCACTCTGATATTTTACAAACGTCTGGGGCTGCTTTAAGTGCAGACATTAACACACCACTTCCTAATTTAAATAGAAACTTATGTCCTAGACCAATGCATTTTAAGGGAAGGGAAAGTCTATTCAAACTGTTCTTCTTGGGACAATATGTCAGACTTGGATAAAGGGTGATTCTTAATGGAGGAGTCCCTTCCCACAAATGACTAAACTATATGAGGATAGTGGCAGCATGCAGGTGTTTGGAAAGGTCTCTCCTTCTGAAGGAATATCCCTGATGGACATTTGGCAAGATGTTATTGAGAGAGATTGTTTTCTTTGTTTACTGTATTTTTCATGATTAACTATTTTTGTTAAGTTTGAATTTAATTAAACAAGGAATCCCTGCACTTTTGGAGGCAGTTTACATTGACTGAGCAGCAGTATTTGCTTAGTGAAGACTACAGTGACTAGCCTTACTATACTTACATTTTCTGATTGAAGAATGATAATCTTGCCCTGGTTTGTAGTTACTTCATATTATTGTGCTTTCAGAGTTTTCTTGTCTGCACTTTGTAATATCAACCTGATTACATGCCATATCAAATTGGAGCTATTTTGACCATTTTGGTGATAGCGTTGACATTGACTCATAACTTGAAAGCTTCTAGCAATTAACTTATACTTAAAACATTTTACTGATTCACATTCTTTGAATTTATTCTATCCAATTAGGGACTAAAGCAGATTCTGTACCACTAAATTCCTAATTCTGGAAAGTCAAAGGTTTAAGGAGACTATGAGATAGCAGTTTAGAGCCATTCATTTTATGGCATTATGAGTTAGAAGACTAATCCTAATCTCTGTTTTTTACACACATTCATTTTCTGAGCTCATTACACATTTGTCAACTTTGGGCTAATTATTTTTGTACAGCTAGGGCAGGGCATTGCATCTTGTGATCGTCTTCCTTACTAATAGGATTCTGTCTGCTTCAGCAGGCAGTAATTGAAGGGGGGAAGGGGCTGAAATTTTAGCCTGAGTAGGCTATTGTCACAGCTGTAGGATAACCATCAGAATAGAAAACAGGAGAAAATTGAACTGAGAATAGAAAAATCAGGGACCAGGAAGACTGGCTGTGCGAAGGGAGTAAACGTGTTTAGTTCTATTGGAGTTTCAGCAGATCTGTCTTATGTAAAAATGTTTGATATGTGAATTAATCTGTTAAAAGACTATCAGTGCTTTTAGAAAAAATGTGAAACTGTTCAAGAGTAAAATCTCTATTTTTTAGGAAACAATAGTAACAAGAGATGATGGCAGCAAAATACTATCTGGCCCATCCAGTCTGCCCACTTATTCGTCATTACACTGCTGAAGATATATCCCTGCTGCACCCCTGCTTGTAGAAGCTTTGACCACTTGTACGATATCAGTCCATGGCCAAGACAATTTGTGTCATCTTCCACCTTTGTATGCTACCATCTTGACTAGACAGAGGCATGTTTACTAAAGGTTAATGCATGTTAATGAAGTGAACACACCTTAAGTGCTACTGTGCCCATAGAAATAAAAGGGCTCTTGGCCCTCATTAAATTCTTTAGTAAACATGCCTCATGATATCGCATCCAGCAGCCCTTCCTTGCAGATTTATCCATATGGGTTTGTAATATTCTAAATGATGGGTCTCAAGCCCCAGTCCTTGAGGGCTGTAAAACAGTTGGATTTTTCAGACTATTGCTAGTGAATATGCAAGAGAGAGATTTGCATACAGTGGGAGGCAGTGGGCAAGCAAATCTGTCTCATGCATATTCATTATGGCTAGCCTGAAAACCCAACTGTTTTTTGTAGCCTTTGAGGACAAGAGTTTTGAAATACCTGTTCTAAATGCTTACCTGTACTAGTGTGGTAATTGCCCAAACATCCAATGTCTTAGGTCACCATGATTTTTCTGGACAGTATTCTATCACCATCCACCCAACCAGCCTCTGAGGAATTGTAGCTTTATTTACATAATTGCAGCTTTAACAATAATAATCATATTACATTTCTTTGTATAACACTTGGGACACTAATGTTATGATTTGTTATTTATGATTCTATATGGTCTAATTCCAATTAGGCTACCAGCCAAACCTCTAATTTGTACCCTGCTATACCAACCCAGCTATCACCCCTTTTGTTTTTAACTTTATTCTTCTTGTATCTTGCTGGTACCAACCTCGTTACCCTTGTGGCCTGTGCTATGTCATACTTCCATTATCATTTTAATTTTTTAAACTAAGTAATCTCTGTGCTTATCCCATATTATTCCAATAGCAATTTAGTAAGATTTTGACTCCCATTTATGGCAATACATTGTACATAGCTATATATGACTGGATTTTGAAATTCTTATTTATTTAGTATTTATTTATATTTATTTAGCTGTATTTATATCCCGCTTTTCACCGGGTCAAAGCGGTCAATTGGGGGATACATTTAACACGAGGGGATATGAGACACATACGATAATACTTACAGGGAACATGGGCAATGGAGGGTTAAGTGGCTTGCCCAAGACCACAAGGAGTATAGGACTAGAAATCCCAGTCTCTCCGGCCTGAGATTGCTGTCCCCAGGTGGGACTTGAACCCCCGGCCCTCCGGCCTGAAGTACCTTGTCCTAACCACTAGACATCACATAATCTGCTAATCAACTCAAAGACAGCATAAGATGGAACCTTGAAGAACATTGTATCACAACCCTGTGCAAGGTACTTATAAATTGTACTTTGGATACTGAAATATGTTTTAGTGCTCATAAAAATAATATTGTGGGATTAGTACTAATGATACATCCATGAAAATAACACATTTTATTTTCTATCAGAAGAAAAAGTCAGAACTTGCTGAGTTACTAAATTCCAATTAACACATGCATCTTCAGTTAATAACATTTTTAAACTTTAGTCAGATGACTGCACTTCCAAAAGCATTTGGAGACTTCCTAAAAAGGCACTCCTATAGGTAAAATCTTTTGGCAATAGAAATATGCTGAGGCTTTCAATATGTACACTTATAAACCATCCTTATAACTGGAGTTCTTATTTATGGAATCAATTGTACTTTACGGAAGCATGCAGGGTTATACCTCTTAGCTCCTAAATCAATAAAACTGAATCAGACAGTACTTTTAACCTAAAGTGCTTGAACATTTCATATAAATGTTCTTATGATGTTCAATAAGAGACGAAGGGACACAAACACAAAGCAGCTGTTGGAAACAAGTTAAAACAAAATTGCCCAAGGCTAAAGAAAATGAGCATCCTACTGCACATCCTGTGAACTGGAAACTAAATCGAGCAACGCTCAGGTTCTCCTAGAGCGCCATCTTGAGAACCCACCAGAAGCTGGCAAAAATGATTCCTGCCTTAGGAATTTGTTGGCTTAGATTTGTTAATCTATTTTTTCAGAGTTTTTGAATGAGGAGTTCCCAGAGTGTATATATAATAGTTTAGATATTGTAGAATAAATATTGGTTTCATGGAGGATGTAAGTGTGGTGGGGCCAAGTGAATTCTTAGATGGGTTTTATATGAGGACCTTATGTAAGTTTGATTTTGTCCAAGTATAGGGTACATTGCAGCATACTATAAGCTCTGCGCCAGTAATGTCCGTGTGGGCCGTGTTGTTAGTGCAGGGCTTTGGGCTTACCGCAGGGGGACAGGCATATCCATCCCCCTGCAGTTACCATGCTTCAATGGAGGAAATCAACTGTGGGAGCAGCTAATACCACCCATTAAGGTGGCGTTAGTTGCACCTGCACTACTTGTACCAAGCGCAGGTAGCAAGGGCTACAAATGCCCGTGCTAGCTGCACCGTAGTGAGAACACCCCTGTCCTACCTAGTCACTGCCCCAATGCACGCTACCTAGGTAGCACAAGGTTTTTAACGTGACGCTGAAACCGCACACTAACCCCATGCTACGATTTAGTAAACATGCCTCTGTGTTCTTTGTCTTGCTCAGCACTGTTCATTCAGTTACCGTCTCTTCCTTTGATTTGCTTTTAACATTGCCATTGTAATTATTAACTTGTACTTTAAGGCTGAAATTGGGTACTGGTGCTTTAGTAGTGAAATCCCTGGCCTTTCTGCCGTAAGTGTACAGAACATGATCAGTGATTTTCTTAACCGTTGTTTCTTTACACTAAAATATTGCAATAAACATGGATCTTTGTAGTTATTTTTTCTGGCAGTGTTTCTGTTCAGCAGCTGAACATCATTGCTTAGCAAGCTTTGAGTTCCAATTAGATCAAATATGTCAAAGGTATCAATATGCATAGATCAGCTATTCCTCTAGCTTGCTTTTTTTCTTTAAGTGGAAATTCCCTCTGTACACTGTTCTCTATTGAATGATTGTCCAGTGGTCCCTGTGTGTGTATTAGCGTTTTACTTTATTAGCACAATGCCACAGCATTAGTATAAACTAATACATTTACTCCTATGGTGCATAAGTTTATAAGATTTGGCTAGATTTATGCATATTTTGCACCTATTATAAGTAAGGTGTACACCTTCTTTACTTTATAAAATAGTGTTTTTATTTATTTTATTTATTTATTTAGCTGTATTTATATCCCGCTTTTCACCGGGTCAAAGCGGTCAATTGGGGGATACATTTAACACAAGGGGATATGAGACACATACGCTAATACTTACAGGGAACATGGGCAATGGAGGGTTAAGTGGCTTGCCCAAGACCACAAGGAGTCCCTATAGGACTAGAAATCCCAGTCCCTCCGGCCTGAGATTGCTGTCCCCAGGTGGGACTTGAACCCCCAGCCCTCCGGCCTGAAGTACCTTGTCCTAACCTAGTGATAGAAAAGGCATGTAAATTTCAGACATGAACATTTACGCTAGCCCTATGGCTTGTGTAAATGCCTCAGCCTACTTTTCCCACACACTTGTAAATTATAGTATTTATTTATTTATTTAACCAGTTTTATATACCACTTTATCCTTCAATCAAAGTGGTTGACAACACAAAAGGTCTACATTGAACGAGAGGGGTGGGGCAACATGACATACATGCAGACTTTTAGACATTTGGTATTTATTCTTCTATTCCTTCTATGCGTGCCAGTGGGGTTTGGCGTCCTAGGTTAGGTGTGAGAATTGTTCTTTGAACAGGAGTGTTTTGAGCGCCTTGCGGAAGTCCTTACTGTCACTTAGTGCTCTCAGTTCATCTGGGAAGGGGGTTCCAAAGGGCTGGTGCTGAGAAAGAAGAGGCTCTGTTGGAGGTGGTTTGCTTTGTCTTTTGAAATCTGGTGGGTGGTCGGAGTTTGACACCGTTGGCTCTTCTGGGCCTGCTGTTGGTTTCTCTGATTAGTATGTTTTGTAGAATATTTGCTGAGCGTTGATGTATGATTTTGAAAATATTTAGTGTTGTCTTGAATCTTGTTCTTGCTGTTATGGGTAACCAATGGAGTTGCTGTAGTACAGTTGTGATGTGTTCGTGTCTTGCTGTGCCCGTGATGATGCGTGCTGCAGTGTTTTGCACCATTTGTAGTGGATGGGTGGTTTGCTTGGGAAGTCCTTGATACAGCGAATTTCCATAGTCCAGTATGGGGGTGATTACTGCCTGACACATGGTGCGGAAGTTGTCCTGGTTGAGGATTGGTCGAAGCCTTCTGATGTTATAATGCATGTGAGTGGAGTGGCCTAGTGGTTGGAGCAACAGCCTAATACCCGAGAGATCAGGATTCAGTTCCCACTGGCACTCCTTGTGATCTTCGGCAAGTCACTTTACCCTCCATTGCCTTAGAAGAAAAGGCCTGGCAATATACTTCTGGTCATACCTTACCAAGAATACCCAGAGGCTGCTGGATTGCCAGGAGTCAGCATTGACTTCATGGCATTTAAAAAAAAAAGGATCTAAATTTTGCACTCCACCCATGCTTTGCCCAAACTCCACCTCCATACACATCCACAGTGCATGATCAATACTAGTCTTTCTACAGGTACTTTTCCACTTCCATGGAAGTACGCTCTCATCCACCCCATTCTTAAGAAGCCCTCATTGGACCCTCTGATTCCCGCCCACTACCGCCCCGTTTCCAATCTCCCCTTTCTTTCTAAGATTCTAGAAAAAAACACCATTCCACAGTTATCCCACCACCTTGACTCTACCAACTTTCTCCACCCCCATCAATCAGGGTTCCGACAAGGACATAGCGTTGAGACTGTCCTTCTTGCTTTCACCAGTGACCTGCATGTGGCTCACGATCGTGGTGATTTCTCCGTGGCGGTGTCCTTAGACCTATCTGCAGCTTTCAACCTAGTGGACCAGTCCCTTCTCCTCTGCCTATGTGAGGCTGGTCTCTGCAGCACAATTTATAGATGGTTTCACTCTTTCCTTTCCTCTCGGTCCTGCACAGTTCTTTCCCCTTCCAGCATTACTTCAACCTCTGATTCTTTTCCACTGCTCTGTGGGGTCCCCCAAGGCTCTGGTCTAGCACCCCTCCTCTTTAATCTCTTCCTAGCATCACTTGCCCTCTTAATACAACAATTTGGGATTTTCGCCTTCTACTACGCAGATGACCTAGTCCTTCTTCACCATACCTCTCCTCTTCATCCTGACCTCACCATTCTTAACTCTTGTCTCTCAGCTGTTACGGATTGGCTTACTTCTAACTGTCTACATCTTAACCTAACAAAAACCGTCGCTATTTGGTTCACCCACGGTAGTCCTTCCCCTCCAGTGGCCCCCTCATTCTCCAGAGCACCTATACCCCTGGTCTCTTCCTTTCGATACTTAGGTGTTCTTTTCGATTCCGATCTTTCTTTCCAGGCACACATTTCACATATCACCAAAACTTCTTTTTTCTTTCTTCGCCAGATCCGTGCAATCCGTCCTTTTCTTACTCCACCCGCTCTCACCACTCTTCTGCTGTCATTGGTCATGTCCCGTGTTGACTTCTCCAATTCCATCCTCACTAGTCTTCCTCAGTCACAATCACTTAGACTACAACGAATTCAGAACACTGCCGCTTGACTTATCACACACACAACACAGCGGGATCACGTTACACCTCTTCTTATTCACCTCCACTGGTTGCCCTTTACTTTTCGCACTCACTTCAAAATACTTGTTCTAGTCCACCGAGCTCTCCATACCAGCACCCCACAATATTTGGCAGATCTTATCACATTCCATACTCCCAGGCACACCCCCCGTTCATTCCACGTAAATCTCCTTCACCTCCCCTCCCTCTCTTATGCCCACCTCCAATCTACATGCTCCTCTGCATTTTTTTTCATTGGCCCCGCACTCTGGAACTTACTGCCTTCCTCCCTCAGGCTAGAACCCCATCATATCACTTTCAAGAAGAACCTTAAAACCCACCTTTTCTCCTTAGCCTTTGACCTTCCTTCCCCTTTTGTCTGATCCTGTCCTCCCAAGTATAACTTTTACTCTGTCCTCTATGTCTTGTTTATCTACTCACTTTCACTGTCCTGTCACAAATTGTAATTTCTTTTCAATTTTCTGGCCTTGTGCCCACTCTGAACCTTTGTATTTTGTAAACCGCTCTGATTTTCATAGAAGGGCGGTATATCAAATAAATAACCATAACCATAAGTACCCATTTACATTATACTGTGATTTATGTACATACATGACATGCATCTTTACATGGTTCCTTATAAAATTACCCCCTTAATGTCCTCATGTATATTGTGGAGTTTACATTATTGATTTGAAGATTGATAAACATGCAAGAAACAAAAAAGGATTGCCTCCACTCACAGCCTTGTGTCTAAATGCTAAAATGTCTGATCAGAAAAGACATTAATGGGATCTCTTAACGTGTTTGCATTATCACAGCAGAGGCTTATGCCACTTGCAGTTTTACTAGTGAAAGGAGCTTTGCCATGAAGGACTGCAGCTTTTATCACAGATATTTGTGTGTATTTAGACCGAAACCAGTGATGTTTAGCTCCAGAGCCCACAAGTGTTAAGTAAATATGATTCCAAGTTGACTAGTGTTCGATTTTGACAGACTGACGAGCTTTTTTTTTGTGTGAAATACTGATCTGTCTATTGTAGAGCAAATGAACATAACAAGGAACAACATTATCATAAATAGAAGATTATTAGAGTGATAAGAATATTTGATGCAATCAGGGCTTTCTTATGAGAGAGAGAGCAAAATAAGATACATCCATGCAAAGGTCAAAAGAAATGTTTAGACTTTGTAGTGAGTGGCATTTAAGTAAAGTTGTTAACAGGCATGCGTGTATGCCTGGGGAATAGGAATCCAGGTGTACAGTCTTCAGGTTCATTATAAAGCAGGACCAAGGCAAGTATGCTTTGCTGTTTGTTTATAACATCTCACTGTTCTCAGTTGTACTGAGTAATCTGTAGTACTGAATTCTGATTTGCATAGCATGATTGTACCCTGGAAAACATGCCGCTATTTTAAAAGTTTTAAACAAAACGTATCTTGATTCACATTTAGCTGTCTGCTTTTTAAGTGCAATAGGTTGTTAAAAAATAGCTTAAGAAGAAAGAAGGGAATTGAAGTCTTATAAAGCATTCACATGATTACACATTATGCATTTAAAATAAATATTACAATTATTGGAGATAAACTGGTTTGCATGATGAAATTTGTGCACCAGAATTACTACTTATGTTTCATAAATTAGTGTAATGGGCTACAAGATTTTTGATGTGGTGAGGAAAAAATCAAAAAATAAATTACTTCTCATTTAAAGAGAATCTGCTTCCTGCTTAAGTGGCTAATATTTTAATTAAGTCTAGAGTGAAGTTTTTTTGAGTGTCTCCTGATAAACTCCCTCTTTTATGTTGATGGTAATTAAACAGATCCCCAGGGCCCAGTAGGCGCTGTGCGAGGCCCATGCTAATTGTCAGACATGAGACACTGACCAGTTGGTTTGCTCTTGAATAGCGGACACCGTGCTGTCATCACAGCAGTTTTATTTTTGTATAGCCTGAGCTGTTGTCAGGGCTAACTGAGTCCTATTGTGGCTGAAGATGTTGCACAAATTGAGGCAGATGGCTCAGATTCAGACACGTGTCATTCAGAAAGGGGAGAGGGGATTGGCCCTGCAAAGTGGGATCACAGCAGGTCACAGACCTGCTCTACACTTGTTAGTGTTTTCAAAAGACCATGTGCAGTAACTTTATTGTTCTGAAGTAACAAAAAAAAGTGTGTTGTGCTCCTTGCGGAATATGGGGGACTAGGCTGTTGCCATCCTTTTCCTTCCTGTCTCTTGGGTCTCGCTGTGCATACAGAATGAATTAACAGGATTGACAGAAGTTCATTGTGCCTAAAATGGCTTTTCAGTCAATTGCAGTGCTTAAAAGGCCAGTTTTGGATTTAATTCCATGTAATTAGTGGATTCTTCATGTCTTGGAATTTAATAGTGAAGTATTAGACTTAAGTTTCTCACAGCATTTATTCAAATGAAAAATATGTCTGGTAATCTGTAGCTGGAATATAATTTATGAATATTTTGCAAATTATTACCTTTGAATAACCATAAAGAATAAATTCTTACATGGCAGTATAGCATTGTATTTTTAAGAATGAATGGCATGTGTTTTTGTTTCCATTGCATTCTAGTATACTGTTTACATAGCATATATGGATAGTATATTGTGATGCCTTCTAAAATGTTCTTATTTTATTCTTAACTTAAAATATGGTACTTATGAACATATTTTGCAAGGTTGTTGGGACGGTTTAGAAGACTACGAAAGAAAATGCAAACAAGTTAGTTTCTCTTGAAATATATATATATTGTATTCCAAAATACTTGCATGTATTTTAGTTCATGAATGTTAAATAAATAAGAATGAATGAGGAATCAGCCTATTCTCTTATCGGTTATTATATTTTAAGACTTTGCCTTTTGCGGGGAAGAATCCTTTTCCAAGTTTACAAAAACTACAGAGTTTGCCTGAAATGTTAGATCTTTGTTTCTGTGTAAAAGGTGGCTGTGCATTGCCTACAGTTTGCTCTATATCGAGGCCTTTTCTTTTTTCTCTCTGTTACAGGTTTGCAGCTAAAACTGTGCACAGTGGGTCACTGATGCTAGTCACAGTGGAGCTGAAGGAAGGCTCTACAGCACAGCTCATCATAAACACTGAGAAAACTGTGATTGGTTCTATTCTGCTGCGGGAACTGAAGCCTGTCCTGTCCCAGGGGTAACCTGCTTACATCTGGACTTCAGAATCTGGCACAAAACAAAAGTGCCTGGCATCCACTACTGCTGCCTTTCATTTATAATAATAGCCTTTCCATCTGGCAGTGGGGGGAAGAATACACTCTTGACAATCTTGTCTCCTGCTTTAGAATGCTACTGGGTATGTATGTATCATGTATGCAAGTACTCCCAGGGTTTTTTTTCTCCTTCCTAACCAAAATTCATACATTTTTACTGTCCATTTTCTATACCCTTACACATATTACCCATTTGTCACATTCCGGTACTTTGTTCCTTAATCAGTATCCCTGGGTTATAATATGCAAGCTTTGGAGATAAAATTAGCACAATATTAGCATTACTATTGGCTAGATGGGTTCCAACCATGATGCATCCCCTGTTCGTTATGGATAGCCGACTAATTGCTAACTGTCATTGTCCTGTGAACTTGCATACCAGCTTGAATCTATCCATGCTTGCTTCTTTTGAGTTTCAAATTATTTTAAATGCAACATGTTAAATGAAGTCCACAATAAAGTAATGCAATGAATTGTTGGTCTTTTTTTTAGTATGACTAATTTAATGAAACTACATTACACTGGTTTACTATGATTCTAGGAAGATATGGGGGTTGATCTAAGTTATATAGAGGATCCTGCCTGGAATCTGGGTGACGGATTAGACAACTCCTGAAGTGCCTTCCAGGCTTTTCTCTGATTTCTATAATGCAGACATTAATATGACAGAAATAAATGTGCTGTTTGTTTTAAATACATTATAAAATACTTATACGCTAATATTTAAAAAAATGATGGTTTTCCAAATACCTGGGTGACAATTCAGTGATTTGGATGCTTGTTGTTTGTAGTATGATTGGAAAGGAAAACATGGGAGGCTTCCATTGCTAACTTGTCAACCTTCTCAAGAGTACTTTGTCACTGTGATGCAATTTCTGTTGTGTATAAATATAGCAAAAATAGACATTTCCCCCTACAATATAAAGCTTCAAATCATGAAGATGTTTGGCATTTGACTAGGGAATTTGTTATCTAGTAAATTTTCGGAATTAGCATAAAAAAGTGATGGTGCTTACTAAACACAAAGAAATGTAAGTTAGCTACAGACAAGAGAAAATTGGGATATAAATGCAGCTAAATAAATAAAATAAATGTTAAAATAGTTAAAACTGAGCTTTTCATGGAGCTATGCCATCCACTTTGTGACCATCTTGCTTAAAGGACTAATGTTTTCCTCTTCTCGGAATAAAAATTGATTTTACATACTAAGCAAAAACAAAAGAACATTATCTTCCATTCTTTCACACTTTTTATATCGCCCACTCCCTCCATCATGAATTTTAAAACTCTGGGATATTTGTAAGTGCTTAGTATACACCTGGATCCACTAATATGATAAATCTGAGAATATTTTAGCTAATCATGGAAGCTTAACTGAACATTGGCAATTTAGGCAAGGAAGGTATGTGGCTAAAAAGCACTGACTAATAGCCTGCTCTTTTTTAATTTTATTGCTCTCTTCTATTTAATCACAAAAATTCTGCCTTTTAGGGAAGTGGAAGCAGACATCTGTAGAAATAAGACAGACTTTGTATTTTTTTGTATTTCATAGAGGAATGCATTTGGAAAATCTATAATTTATATTTCTTTCTATTTTCTAATATGTAATAGCATAATCAGTGTACACAGAAAATAAAAATAACATTACACTGTGTGTCACCATATTTTAATATAGTGTGAAAGGAATTGCTTAATGGCAAGAGCATTGGGCTAAGAACTAGGGTTCAAATCCCATCATTGCTTTTTATGATCTTGGGCAAGTCACTTAACCCTCTATTTAGATTGTAAGCCCTCTGGGGGCAAGAGAATGCCTACTCTACCTGACTATAATTCGCCTTGAACTACTTCAGAAAAATGTGTGGCTAAATCCAAAATATAAGTCCCCAAATAAAAACCATGAGGGTGTAGTCAGACCAAAATTATAAGCAATAAATATATATGAGGGTTGCTCAGAAAGTAATGCCCCACATGTTTTTTCTCAGTCCAGAATGAAGATAGAGGTGTGAAATTGAAAGGGTAGTAACTTGGAACGTCCAAGGACACGTGTGTAATTTTACAGTCTGACAAATAGCGAGACGGTAGTGATCTTTCAAATGGCGTCTGTAAGTGACACGGTACAAACAATGAGCTGTAATTGAATTCTTGGTGGAGGAGAAAAAGTGTGAGAAACATTCACAAACGGTTGTGTGCTGTGTATGGAAGTTCTGCGGTAGATAGGAACACCATTGAACGATGGGTGAAGAGAGTAAAGGCTTCAGGAAGTGGTAAAATGGAACTGAAAGATTGGCTGCGGTCTTGGCGTCCTGCCTCAGCCACCAGTCCAGACAAGTTGCAATGCCCTGCGATAGCTGCCAGCGGCCATTAAAATACTGTAAGCTATTGCAGTGTGCCTTGCACACACCTTTGAATATCCCACAGAGTCAATAATTGCCATTGCACTACCTCTACTGACGGAAAGCTGTACGGACAATTCCCGACTTGTGATGCACCGATCCGCACGAATAATGTCATCAGTGCGCTGCAACTAAGCATACAATTTAAGTAGTGAACAAGCATCATAAGGATAAATCTTTATATTTACAACTCCTGAAAGGTTAAGAGAACCCAAAGAGACTATTTTCCAATTTTTGTTTGTAACAAACATCTCCATATAAATCATCTTAAAAATAGTCTTATATTTTTAAGTGCGCTTAAGAAACAGCAGTGCTCTTGTTTAGATTAGAGTATACGGTGATTTGTAGAAGTCTTCACATCCTTGTACATTTCACATTCTGCTGTCTAAAAAATAAAATTTAAAATGCATTAACTTAGGAGTTTGTTTAACTGAATTACACAATACACTCTATGCTTTCAACATGAAGAAAAATTATAGAAATATTTAAAACATCTTTTAAAAAGAGAACAAAATGCTGTTATTGCCTAAGTCTTCAAACCCTTTGTCATAACAAACCTAAATTAGCTGTTTCTAGAAAGTGCTATGACAATGCCTAAAATAGTTTAAATAGATCCTACCTGTGTCACATTAGTCAAACTGATTCGAATACATCTGCATGAAGAAAGAGGCTGTTTCTATTATATGAGTGCATCTGAAATAAAAGTCTAAATATGCTGAACACTGAGCTGCTGAGGTGAACCTATTCACAGATATAGATTGAGAGAAGTGGAAACTGCTTAGCACCACTAAGACAGTAGTCATGGTTTAAGGAAATTGCTGAGGAAAGTTACTTTGAGGCCTAAGATTGTTTAGAACTACAGAGGTCTTTGGCTGAGATTTGGGAAAATGTTTACTGTTCAACAATTTCAAGATTATTTTGCAGACATGGCCTGAATGGGTGGATATCAAGAAGGGAAGCCATTACTGAAGAAAAACCATAAGATGTGTCAAGTGAAGGTACATTTTAGAAAGGCCGTTTAGGGGGATGGATGGGACATGGAAGTGAAAATGTCTAAAAATCCTTATCCTTTTCAGAAGAGAGGGTATATATGTGACTTCTAAAATCAGCATATCTCTCCCCCCCCCCTCCCCCCAACATCAGCGTGCTGCTTTTTTTTTTTAAACATATAGCGGCAATTTACGCATAGTCTACAGATGGGAAATACAAAAGACAGACCAATGGCAAAAAATGTACAGCCTTGTTCGAAAATATGGAACAACATGCACCCCACTAGCAAAAGCCAGGTGAATGTGGAAAGTTCCCTGAGGACCAATGGGTAACTGTGCATGTGTGTCTTTCATGTGTAAATTCTATTCGGACGTTCATGGCACTTCATCCCCTGCAGAACCACATCAACATACTTCTGGTACATGTTTTCCTGTGCAAAATAATACAAACACAGGTCTATATCAAAGCCAAACAATGATACTTCATAAATTAATAATTGGCTTTACTATATTAACCAAATCTGCGATAACACAGGTACACTACCAAAAAACTGCCTCCAGTTTTGCAACTGATTCCTATAGATTTTGGGATGCTGAATCCAGGAAAAATAGCCAAAATGTTCCATCACGTCATGTTTTCTTGCAAAATTAGATTTCTTACCCATATAAGGAATGTTCACATAATTTCTTTTTAGCCGACTGCAGTTTATTTTCTTCGCCCAAAATAGAGGTTGTAATGGTTAACTAACAAGAAACACTCCCTCATGATATTTTAGAGTGTTTTGTATTCATTTTATACATTAACAGGACAATTGGGAGGCGGGGGGCTAAATCCAGTACTCGCGCTGGCGCATGTTCTTTCCTGTTCGCCTCGCCTCGTTTGCTTGCTCAAACACGGCGGTTGCGACATGAACGTTCCTGTCAAATTTCAGTTTCTTGCAAGTTCATTATTACCTTTTGTTTGCTCAGTCGTAATCCAGCTTTATTCCGAAGTGGTTCACTACAGTTGTAGTTTGCAGTGCTGTGTATTTGTGATGGCTCACAGAGCCAGAGGTTGCGTCAACTCTCCGGACAGTTTTTGTTTTATTTGTGGGGAATATACTGTGAAAAAGCGGCAGAGGAACATTGCTGCATTTATTAAAAAAGTATATTTCGCCTATTTCGGTTTGAAGTTAGGCGATCAAGACAAACCGTGGGCTCCTCGCAAAGTGTGCAAGACATGTGAGGAAGATCTACGCTTATGGATGAAAGGTAAAAAACAAGCATTTCGTTTCGGAATACCTATGATGTGGCGTGAACAAAGAGACCACAGCAGTGACTGCTATTTTTGCTCTTGCATTGTGAAGGGATACAACTTAAAAAATAAGAACGTAATAAGTTACCCCAACCTTCCCTCAGCAATTAGGCCTATGCCTCATAGCAACGAAGTACCTGTGCCTGAACCACCAAAATCTTTGGATCATATTTGTGTGGACGGTTCTGATCATGATGAGACTCATCAGATGGCTTTTCCCGATGAGTCCAGTACTTCAGAGTTTGAAACTGAACCAGATCCGAAACCTGAACTTTTCTCTCAAGCTGAATTGAATGATTTAGTCCGGGATTTAGGACTCCCAAAAGATGCTGCCCAACTGCTAGGTTCTCGGCTTAAACAGAAAAATCTATTGTCACCAGGAACAACTTTTTATTGGTACCGCAACCGCAAGACACAATTTTTGAAGTATTTCAGCAAAGAGGAAGATTTGGTATTTTGCAACGATATATACGGAGTGATGGAAAAGTTTAAACTCAAGTATGATCCTGCTGAATGGCGGCTGTTCATTGATTCGTCAAAAGACAGCATAAAAGGTGTTCTTCTTCATAATGGCAACACATTCGCTTCAGTTCCTATTGCTCACTCTGTTATTCTCCAAGAAAAATACGAGAATTTGGCCCTGATTCTTCAGAAGATTCGTTATGATGAGCATAAGTGGATGATTTGTGGAGACAATAAAATTCTATCCATGCTATTAGGGCAGCAATCCGGTTTCACCAAATATCCCTGCTTCCTTTGCTTGTGGGATAGCCGGGCCCGCGACCTACACTGGGGGAAAAAAGACTGGCCAATTCGGGAGTATTTGAGACCCGGTGAGAAAAATGTTATTCATGAGAGCTTGGTACCTCGTGATAAAATTCTATTACCACCTCTCCACATTAAGTTGGGTCTCATTAAGCAATTCATCAAGTCCCTTCCAAAAGATGGTGAGTGCTTTCGGTACCTTAGCTCAAAGTTCCCCCGACTTTCTGAAGCAAAGCTAAAGGAAGGAGTGTTTGTTGGCCCTGATATAAGGAAACTCATTTCAGATGGAGCATTCGCTGAAACGATGTCTGAGAAGGAAAAAGAAGCCTGGGATTCCTTCAAGGATGTTGTTCTCAAATTCTTGGGGAACAGGCGGGATGAGAACTATAAGGATATTGTTGCCAGGATGCTCAATGCCTTCAAAGAACAAGGCTGTAACATGAGCCTGAAAGTCCATTTCTTGCACTCCCATGTGAACTACTTTCCCGAAAACCTGGGGGCGTACAGTGAAGAACAAGGTGAAAGGTTTCACCAGGACATCATGGACGCAGAGAGAAGGTACCAAGGAAGATGGAACACCACTATGATGGCTGATTTCTGCTGGTTGCTGCTGCGGGAAACCCCAGATGAAAAATACGCCAAGCAGCGCACCAAGAGAAGCATTCGGGGGAAGAAGAAACGGGCCCACCAGGAGATTTGATTGACCCAAGAATGACTTTAAAATCTAAACTGTGTTGACAAATATCGTGTTTTTACTAAACTTTGAAATAAAAATTTGCTAGTTATTACCACAGTGTCGGATCTCATTTATTAGAATTTTATTTTCACACCATCGGGTGTTTGTCTTCATGTATTGCAATGGTGCGGTTTGCGTTTTCTATTCTTACATACATACCTGTACAACATTTTTTGCACATTTCTTTGCTTTGCTTTGTGTCTAACCTCGCTCTTATATGCTCAATGTTTGTGCACATGTATGTGGCTGTTTTAAGTGCAGACAATTTTGCTACCATCACAGTGTGTTTTGTTGACATTATTCTATTCTTATGTGCTGCCTTGTTACAATTTTCTTTATTCTTATTTGAATAACTACTAAACAATTAGTATAAAGAATTCATCCAAGAAATTTTTATCTCGATCGCACTCAATCTGAAACGTTCACCTCAAACTGCTAACCCAATGTAGCAAAAAATCTGTACGTGATGGAGCAAATTGGTTACCCGATTTGGATTCAGCGCACCAAAAAACGTAAAAATCAATCGAAACATTAGAGGCAGTTTTAAAAAAACTTTTTTTAGTGTACCTGTGTAATTATTACTTAGCAAAATTAAGGTAAGGAGCAAACCTCAGAAAGACTCGCTGGACCTTCAAAACATCACCTCCCAGTGAAAAAGAGGTCTAGCCCTGAGTCAAATACATCAACGGTTCGCTGTTACCTAAACCACCCACCATACTAAGGGTTCACTAACCGAAAATCTAAATTTGATCAACAAGCACAATTGTAACATAGTTCAAAACACGTGCAAATATTTTATAAAGGTCTGTGAACTCCCTAGTAAATAATTTAACAACCCCCGACGCCCACTGAGACATCTTTTCCTAGCATTTCGCGTCAGCTGTTTCAAGGGGATCTAGCTAAAAAATAGAAAGAGATTGCTTAGTAAATACCCCGCAAATATAAAACCAACCTTTTATCCAAACTGAAACAGGAAAACGTAACATACTTATCTGACAAGGTCAAAACTACATCATAACAAATTCAAAACCTCATGGTCAATAACTGGTTCAGCTATATCTTCTCACGTTGGCAGTCAGTCAACGCTACAGAACCATATCGACATGCCCTAAACCCTACCCATTATATACGTCAGCTAATTACTCCAAAAGCAACATACCTGAGAAACTGCAATTATTCCTGCTAATAAACTACAGCCTTGCCATTTACCTCAGCAACAGCAAGACCATCTCTATAAACATTCACTATCGAACGATCACTACACGCAAACGCCCCAATCTATTCCCGACTTTAGACCATTAGGTGACACCGTGCCTAAATGGAAAATCCACCATTGTTCTTTATATAACGAATACCGATCGCGCGTTTTCTGCCAGGATCCAGAGAATATTCTCTCAATACAAAAACATTGTAACTCCATAAAAGTATGTTTAAAAGTTAAACTTTGATCATCCCTAAAGAGTCCATCAAGTGCACCCAGACGACCAAGAAAAGAACCTTCGCCTTCTACGCCCCAAAATCCTGGAACGACCTTCCACCAGAAATTAGAGCCATCAAAGACCTTATTCAGTTCCATAAGGCAATCAAACACCACATTTTCCTACTTCACTTTGCACAAGCATCCACCCCTCCTCTGTTCTCCCACACTCCAACGCACACAAACCTTTCATTCTCTACTTAAGTAATCTGTCACAAATACCTTGAGCTTGCCTTCAGCTCTTCTACAAATACCAACCTAATCTAACTGTGTTTGATGTACATATGTATATAGTTACCCTGTTGCTCCAAGTTTAAAGCCCTGTTATAATGTAAACACAGAACAGTTTCTGACTGTGCAACCTTTGTTATATGTAAACCGCGCTGATAACAAATAGTGCGGTATATAAAAATTGTTAAATAAATAAACAATGTTCCACTATCGGTGCTTCCCTGCGTTGACAATGTAATTTACTCTTGTGTTCATTTAAACGAATACGAAAAGGACGAATAGTTTTACCTATATATAGAAGTTTACATGGGCAAAAAATGCCGTATACAACGTAATCAGAACCACAAGACATTTATGATCTTAAAGAATATTGTTTGCTGTTATATGTAAATTGATCAGTTTCCCACATCACTGAGCAGAACATACATTCCCCACATATTCTATGTCCTGTATTTACTATAATATCCGGCACTAACGATCGCAAAGAAGGGCCTAATATTTCCTTCAAATTAAGATTACGCTGCCATACACATTGCAATTGTTTTGATTCCAATCCTGTCACTGTGTGCAGAACATTCACATATTTCTGCATAATAATCTGAATTTGCGTACTAAAAGGGGGAATACCTAGAGATTAAATTGATATGATCTTCATCTCCCCGCGTTTGCGTCTTGGGAGACAACCACCATGATTTGTCATTGTGTAAAGCCCTTTTATATGCGCAATTCAAAACTTTCTCAGGATAACGCCTATTTAGAAAATTCCTCTTAAGGGATGCTGCTTGAAACCTATAATCCTCAATCGAGGCACAATTCCGTCTATAACATAAATCGGGAAAACGGTAGACCCTTTAAAAGGTTCATCGGGTGAGCACTTGAGAAATGCATGAATGTATTCCTATCAGTACTCTTTTTATATATTGATGTACCCCAAGATTCACCTTGTCTAAAAATCCTAACATCTAAAAAAGCTATCTCATTACAATCATAACTCATGGTAAATTGGATATGGGGATCTAAAGTGTTCAGCCATTGATGGAACTCTAACAAAAGAGTTGCTGAACCTTCCCATATCATAAACACATCGTCGATATACCGGCGCCATATCTTCATATAGGGAGAGTATAATGAAGATTTAAGTCATTGCTGTTCATATAAACCCATAAATAGGTTAGCCACTGATGGGGCAAACAATGCCCCCATTGCTATCCCTGCCGTTTGTTGAAACAAACAACCGTCAAAACAAAAATAGTTCCGACGGAGTGCCAACTCCTCACAGTCCATCAAAAATTCCAGCTGTGTCTCCCCTATATCACCTCGCTGCAACAACCCCAGTCTAATGGCATGTAAAGCCGCGTCTTGCGGAATACTAGTATAAAGCGCCTGTACATCTAACGTAACCAAGAGAACAGACTCATTCACGGCCCAATCAGATGCATCATTTATAATCTAAAAAGTGCATGGTACCACGTAAATATGATGGAATTGTGATTAGCAAGGGACGTAAAAAAGAGTCTATTAACATAGACAAGGGTTCCAACACTGAACCTCGGGGGTTTTGTTGGATTCTTGTGGATCTTAGGTAATAAATAAAATTTTGGTATATTTGGAGAGGTTGCATTCAAAAATATCTCTTTTTTAGAAATAACATGCATTTGATACACCTCGGCCGTCAAAGCCTTAATCTTATCCTGAAGTTCCCAAGTCGGGTCTACCACCAATTTTACATATACAACAGGATCTGACAGTTGACGATAAGTCTCACTTACATAATCAGCCCTATTCTGAATTACTATAGCACCCCCTTTATCTGCACGTTTTAAAACGATTTGAGGGTTGCTTACAAGATCTCTTAGGGCCTTACTTTCTTCCAATGTTAAGACATTCCGAACACAAACTTTTTTACTTGCTTCTAATTTAGCTATATCCTTCAGTACTAGCTGCTTAAATACAGACAGATTAGGATGTGACGGCCCCGGTGGAATCCATGTAGCTTTAAAAGGCAAAGCAACCCGACCCAAGGAACCACCCTCAGCAGAAACCGCCACAGTCACCCCTTGAACATTATCCCCACAGGTAGCAAAAACGTTTTTTAGAATTAGCTTTCTCATGAACTTTTCAAAATCCAAATGAAACTGAAATGAATCATAAGATGATCTTGGGACAAATGAGAAACCTTTACCCAGCAAACACATTTGAGCGAGCTTTTGTTAAACGAATCATTGATAAATTAATTACTAGAGAAGACTCATCTGGTTGCCCAGACCTCGTTAGACATTGTCCTTCCCCGGTCTGTTCTTTTTTTTTCTCTCTCGTTTTTGACAACCTTCATCTAAAAAACCTTCATGTGACTGTCGTGATCCACTCGAATCATCCGATGACCAATCAGCAGAATTTTTCTTTCGTGCTTTCCGATCTCATTGACGATTAACGTTATGCCAAGGATAAACACAACCTGTCGTGTAGTCATCGTAGTCCCTTTTTAGTTTCTTCAATTTGTCTTTCATAATTTCATCCCGTAGTTGATTATTTTGTTTCTCCAAATCCAAGGATTGATGCTGAAATTTCTCTGTTTCTTCCGCTTGAAGGTGATCTGTGGTAGTTTTAATATCACCACGGACTCTCTCTAGTTGTTGGCCAAGCTTATCCACTGTTAACACCATTAAGTCAAATGAACATTTATTAAGGATCTTATCCCATTTCTCCAAAAATGATTGATCAGAAGCAAATAGATGAGGTTCTTTATAAATCCGCAATCCCCTAGGAATATGTTGACGTTTAATATATTCCACCAACGAAGACCGGTGCAGATCAGATCTTATCAATCTTTTATGTAAAGATGTTAGAGAACTCCAGCTATTTTCCATTGTAGATACTGTTAAATCCTGTTCAGCAAAAGAGTTTTTTTGTTTCATTAATTAAGCAACATGTGCCTCCGAGAAATTCAGAGTGTCCTCCCATTGCACATGACCCTCCATTGTGACCAAACAATACAAGCACAGGTCTATATCAAAGCCAAACAATGATACTTCATAAATTAATAATTGGCTTTACTATATTAACCAAATCTGCGATAATTATTACTTAGCAAAATTAAGGTAAAGAGCAAACCTCAGAAAGACTCGCCGGACCTTCAAAACATCACCTCCCGGTGAAAAAGAGGTCTAGCCCTGAGTCAAATACATCAACGGTTGGCTGTTACCTAAACCACCCACCATACTAAGGGTTCACTAACCAAAAATCTAAATTTGATCAACAGGCACAATTGTAACATAGTTCAAAACACATGCAAATATTTTATAAAGGTCTGTGAACTCCCTAGTGATAAATTAAACAACCCCGACGCCCACTGAGACATCTTTTCCTAGCGTTTCGCATCAGCTGTTTCAAGGGGATCCAGCTTTTATGAAGTTCCTGTGCAAAATAACATTACAAATCAGGAGAGCACAAATATGTTTGCCACCCAACAGCTCAACCTTTTATAGACCCAAGACCCTGCTCCTGGTCTGGCTGATCATTGCAAATGAAAATGTCCTCAACTGCTTTGGAGGAGGGCACAGGATACCCCTTAGTGCAACATAGAAGGTCAGGGAGACGCTTCACCTAGCCCTAGCCATGTATAAGCATGAAAGCATGAGAATCAGGGCTACTCCAACCTTTAGGCAAGACTAGGTGTCACCTAGGGCAACAGTTTTAGAGGGCCAGCAAAGAGCAGCAGCAGTCAAAAAAAAAATAATAAAAATCCTGACAATCAAACATATTCATGGAGTATTCAACAGTCTTACACTTGCAGGAAAAGTAGTCATAGAAAAGTATGATGGCCCAGGATGCATTCTGACTGGATTAGTTTGGGGATGGTGATGTTCCAATGATCATGACTGTAGAGATTAAGTGTTAGAATCTCAGGGGAGGGGTGTAAGGCTGAAGGGTCACCTGGAGTGCCCAATCCCTTGCACTGACTCTGATGAAACTGCAATGATCAGTCATGCTGCCTGCCAAAAAGCAACACTCCCCCTCCCCCCCATACACAGCCTCACATAGCTGGAGTGGAGGAGTAGCCTAGTGGTTGGGGCAAGGTACTTCAGGCCGGAAGGTGGGGGGTTCAAATCCCACTAGAGGACAGCAACCTTGGGCCGGAAGGACTGGGGTTTCTAGTCCCACAGATGCTCCTTGTGGTCTTGGGCAAGCCACTTAACCCTCCATAGGCCAAGTTCCCTGTAAAATAGTTATCTCCAAGTTATAATACCCTGTTCAATGTAATTTCAGTTTGTTCAATGTAAACCGCACTGATGCAGAATAGCGCGGTATATAAGGGAATGTAAATAAAATAAATAAATAAATAAATAAATAGCTGCATGGGCACATGCTATAGCATGGCCAACAAATCTGTGACATACACCAGCTGGATAGGGATGTCACATAGCAAGAGGCATATGCAATGTGGAAATACCATGAACACACAGTGGCAAGGCAATACATGCATGTGGGCATCTAGGCAGGCACAGGGCCCCCACCCCATACATGACACATGCAATTGAGACAGATTACATACTCACACGTATTCTAGTCACACAGAGCTGCACCATAAGTGTCCTATCCATAAAGGCCCCATATAGCACTCACCCACAGAGCAGGGGGACACAAGTCATGCTGGGCAGCAAGACATAGTGTTGTGGGTGTGCTGTTGTGAATAGAAGCTGTTTGCACAGTACCCTTTGTGTTCTAATGCCACAGCTCCTCATCTGGATAGCACCAATCCCTTAGATGAAGGCTGTTCACCCCAGTTGTCTAACAGGGCTATTGGTTGTGAACAGGGTTGGAGCTTTACATGTAAATTGTGAACAGATCCTTAATTGTGTGTGCCCCATTCTTCCTTTATAGATGTTTTCATATAATATGTGATATTAAAGCCATCAAGACATGGTTCTGGGCCAAGGAGAGCATCCGGTCCTGACTGCTGCAGCAAATATGAGAGGAGCTGCATTAGCAAAAGAGTAAATGATGGAACATTCGACATACATGACACACACAGGGTAAAACTCCATGTGAGGCCATGTGTACCTCACTAGGCCATGAGATGCATGCGGGCACTATGCAACCACAGCATGGCGCACCAGATGATCTAGCACTCCAGACAAAGATCTATGAAGAGCTGTTGGGAAAGGTATATGAAAGCCCTAGAGGTGTTTACAACAGGACAATGTGGCCTACAACCCATGTATAGCAAGGGAGGTCCAGAAGCAAGGAATTGGTATCCCTGGTATGGACTACAGGGAAACAGAGAGGAGGTGGTGGGGGGGGGGGGGGAGTTTCCATGTCAGAGTTCCCACATGGGGCAGATAGCGCACAAGAATGAGAAATATAGGAGGACTATACATGTGCCACTGTCTACAACCAGCTGCATGTCTAGGCCCCCACATTGTTATGGCCTTTGAAGGCAGGTTCCTAAACCAACACTAGCACTTGTCATGTACCAGCTCCAAAGACACGCATGTACCAGGTAAGAGGGTACAAAGAGCGGCAGCCCCTAGCCAGACACGTTGCATTAGGTCACAATGATGAGCTTCAGCCAAATATTGGGTAGTAATACAGCACAAGACTCAGTTAGTGGCAGAAAGTGCATGTCTCATGCACCATTGAGAAGCACAGTAACATTCAGTTATTGATGCAGTAGGGCTACATATGTCAAAATATGTATGTAGGTGGTATACTTAATGGCCCCAAACACTGTTGCCCTAGTGTGACATCTACTAATAATACGAAACATTAGAAAATCAGCACCCACATTCCCTAGTTAATGATCAGCAGGCTACAGATGATTAGGTCAGGATCAATAAAGAGACATGCCAGATTACCTAGAAAGGCCATTATCTGTCATGTAGCTGGCTATACTAAATCGACATGCATTAGAGCACTAAGCAAGACCTATCTATTCTGTAGCAGTAAGAGTGGCAACTGCACCAATGCCCCACCACCACCACCACTTGCAGCCACACCTGGGCCTGATGCCCCTCAAAAGAACATCACCACAGAAGAACAGAAGAGTTGATAAGCAGCAGCAGCTCCTCGTTGGAGAAGTCCACCACTTCAGAGGCTGCCATAGAAGAGGAGGATGACTCCCCCAAAGTGGTTACCACTTCTGATAGGGAGGAGGAAGAGCATCTGGCCCAACATTCCCCTGCTGGAGGAGAAGCAGGGGCATTGGCCAGCCATGTGCTCCCACGCGTAAGATCACCCAAGAAGGGAAGCCAAGGGGCATGGTTACACCCTGGTTAGGAGAGGATGTAGCCTGCTACTGAAAACCCCCATGCAGAAGGGAGGTCCTCAAGTTGGAAGATATTGAGGGGAGGTTTTGGAGTTACAGGATGATGTTTTGGAGGAAATAGAGGGTGGGGTAAGGAAGGGTGGTGAGGGGGAAGGTGAAAAAGACTGGATCTGCTGGAGCTTCTGATGACTCAAAATGTTCAGTTTACCTCCCTACTGGACCTGATGGGTCCCCTTGAGGCCCACAGTCCTGCTCTATCTAATGTCTTTGCAACAGGGGGTAAGGCAGAGCTTTGCTGTGGTCAGAGGTTCACAGGATCTCATGGTGATCCATTTGGAAGAACCGCAAATGGAGATACATACTATGCTACTGGTCATGAACCAACTGCTGACATGTATCTCTGCTCCAAATGATCCAGACAAGGAAGAGGAGAGTGGGGAATAGACATAAATATATGTATTAAACCTTTTGGGGGTTTTGTCCTATACTGAAGAAAATGTTTGTTATACCTGAGAATACAGGTGGCCCAAACAAATAAAATGCATTTATTTTCACACGTTTGATCTCTGGTATCTGATGATGTCCACACCTTTACCACCTCAGCTGTTTAACTATCAACCACTCATTGTCTGTCATGAGTGCCATGGGGCTCTGGCCAGGAGAATCTGAACACATGGAATGTGCAGTGGATTTGTGAGAGAGTCACATCATTACTATTATTATTCTTATCTTGCTCCAGACTCATGGACACATTCACTAGCCACTGACAATGCAACGCCAATTGAGATTTGCAGATCACCTCTCTGGAGACTCTCCGTGTAATACACCTGGTGGCCATGTGGCTCCCAAGGCACCTCGGGGTCCTTGCATTCCCTATGACTAGGTGGCACATCGCCACAACACCTAGCACTAGCTTGCTCTACAGGTGCTTTAGCAATGCCATGTCAACATGTGGATACCTAGCTAAAACCCTCTCCACTACAAGGTATATAGACCTCTGCTGTAGTAGCTCTCTATCACAATCCGCTATATCAATTTTAATCACAGTCTGAGTGATCCAGCCATGCAAACCCTTTCTGATAAATAGTACTATTTCATCATGCCATGGGATTTATACCCTCTGTTAGACAGTCCAAGGGATGTGTTGCCATGTGGACACTGGCACAAGTCAACAGATATAGGTTAAGTGGAGACCTACCTGCCTACACCTACACGAGCATACACACTATGTCTGTGTGGCACACCATGTCTCCAGAAATTGGGTAATAGGGACATTAGTAGGCCTCACACAGATTTGGTTGTAGTGCCATTTGCATGTGGCCTGTTTCCCAACTACAACACAGGTTATACCACTTAGCCACCTTTGCCCTCAGACCCTTCTTCCCTGCTGTGGCCTGGGGAGAATGCTGCCACATTTGCCAGGCCGTGGCAGCACATGATGTGCAAAGGCCTTCACCAGCACATCATACTGGTGGACTCCATATCAAAATTCACCTCACAAGTACACACAAAGAAGTGAAGTTGGCTCCCAGAAGTCTACATAGTAACATAGTTTATGATGGTTGATAAAGACCAGTATAGTCCATCAAACTACCCAGTTAGGTGTCTAGAGTGGTTGCATCCGCCACCCCATGCAAGTCACCCTCCCTCTGTCTTTCTTTTGGATTGTAACCGCTGCTCCGTGCAGATCAGCCCCTGTATTTATTGAAGTATAACAGGTATTTAAGTTTGTTTGTTTGATTTCATCCTCTTGCTATAAAGGGGATCCACTGTGTTTGTCCCATGCCATTTTGAATTCTGACACTGTATTTGCGCCCACCACCTGCATCAGGAGAGCATTCCAAGCATCCACCACCCTTTCAGTGAGAGTATTTACTGATGTTGCTTTTAAGTTTACCGCTTTGCAGTTTCATCATATGCCCTCTAGTTTTACAGCTTCCCCTTCTTTGAAAAGAGTTTGTTCATTTAAACCCTTTAAGTATTTAAATGACTGTAACATATCTCCCCTGTCCCTCCTCTCCTCTAGGGTATGCATATTTAGGTCTTCAGGTCTCTTCTCATACATCATCTGGTGCAGGCTCCAAATCATTTTGGTCACCTTCCTCTGAACCATTTTAAGTCTTTTTATATCCTTTGTGAGACATGGTTTCCAAAACTGAACACAAATACTCCAAGTGAGGCCTCACCATTGACTTGTACAGGGGCATTAATACCTCTGTATGCAGCTCAGCATCCTTCTGGTTTTGGCTACCACATTGTTTCACCAATTTGAGATCCTCAGACACTAGCACTCCAAGGTCCCTCTCCCAGTCCATGCACATCAACCTCTCTCCCTCTATCGCATACGATTCCTTTGGATTTCTGCATCCCAAGTGCATGACTTTGCACTTCTTCACATTAAATCTTAACTGCCAAGTATTAGACCATTTTTCCAGTGTTTTTAGATCTTTCCTGATGTTGTCACTCCCTCGGAAGTGTTCATTCTGATGCAAATTTTCATTTCATCTGCAAAAAGCAAACTTCCTTTCAATCATTCCGCAGTATCACTCACAAATAAATTGAACAATATCGGTCCCAGGACCGATCCCTGAGGCATGCCACTATTCACCTTCCTTCTAAGTGATTCTGTTTACCATCACCATTTGTCATCTGTCAATCAACCAATTTCTGATCCAGTTCACCACCTTGGGACCCATTCCTAGACTGTTCATTTCATTGATAAGCCTCCTATAAGGAACAGTATCAAAGGCTTTGCTGAAATCTAGGTATATCACATCCAACGCATGCCCTTGATCTAGTTCTTTGGTCACCCAGTCAAAAAACTCAATAAAATTTGTTTGGCATGATCTTCCTGTGGTAAAACCATGTTGCCTTAGATCATGCAATCCATTGGTTTCTAGAAAGTGCACTATTCTTTCTTTCAAGAGTGCCTCCATTACTTTTCCCACCATCAAGGTAAGGCTTACCGGCCTATAGTTTGTCACCTCTTGACTATTACTACTTTTGTGAAAAGGTACCACATCAGCCCTTCTCCAGTCCTGCAAAACCTCTCCCGTCTCCAAGGATCTATTAAAAACATACTTTAAAGGCCCTGCCAGAACCTCTCTGAGCTCTTTCAGTATCCTGGATTGTATCCTATCTGGTCCCATGGCCTTGTCCACTTTCATTTTTTACATGCTGTTCAAAAACATCATCTTCTGTGAATGGTGTGGTATCTACCCCATTCCCATTTGTATATTTGTCAATCATATGTGGTCCTTCTCCATGATTTTCTTTAGCGAATACAGAACAAAAGTATTTGTTCAGCATTTTTGCTTTTTCAATGTCACTTTCCACAAATATGTCCTTGGCACTTTTGAGTCCACCTCTGATCTTCCTCTTCTCCTGAATATACCTGAAAAAAGTTTTGTTTCCACACTTCACATCTTTAACCCTTTCATGACTGTTGTTGCCATATGGTAACCTTCAAATTTTCCCCCAAACTTTTCACCAGATTCTATATTTCCAAAAACTTTGCACACTGTGTGCGAAATGTGATGTGTATCTGTGCTTGACATCTGAAAAAAACTGTTATTTAAACTATCACACCCAGCAGTAAATGAAAATGATGCCAAGACTGTTTTTAATTTTCAGCCATTCAGGACCGTAGTTGCCATATGACAACAGTAAATATTGTTTCTTAGAAATAAATTTTTTTAAAAAAAACGTTATATTCTGCATCATTTAGCTCAAATCTTAATAAAAAAAAACAGAAAATAATTCAGTTACAAAACAATTATGTGGATGCGAAAGGGTTAACCATCTTTTCTTCTGCCTTGCTTTCGCTTTCCTTATTTCTGACTTTGTCTGTTTTAGCTTTATCCTGTATTCTTTTCTATGTTCCTCTGTTTGCAAGCTTCTGATTTTGTGAAAGCTGTGTTTTTTGCTTTATTTGTGCAGCCACTTCTATGGTGAACTATATAGGTTTCCTTTCCCTCTTGTTTTTATTTACTTTCCTTGCATATATATCCATTGCCCCTTTTATTGCCTCTTTTAGTTTAACCCACTGAAATTCCACTTCACTTATCTCCTCCCACCCTACCAACTTCTCCTTCAGGTACTTTCCAATTTTACTGAAGGCAGTGTTTGTGAAGTCTAGGACTTTGAGTTTGCTGTAAATGGACTCTGCCTTGGCTTTTACCTCAAACCACACTGTGTGATGATCACTGCTGCTCACATGGGCACCCATCTGGACATTCGACACAATATCTTCATTGGTGAGTACTAAATCCAGCATCAAACTTTCCCGGTTGGTTCCAGCACTAGTTGTCTGAGCAGTGCTTCTTGGAAGACATCCACAGTATTTTTATTTCTTTCCAGATTTGCAGAAGAAATATTCCAATCCATGTCTGGTAGATTAAAGTCACCCAATATGATCACTTCTCCCTTCATTGCTACCTTTGTAATATCAATGATCACGTCTCTATCCATTTCCTTCGTTTGAGACGGAGGTCTTTAGATTACACCAGTGTAAATGATAGTGCCATCTCCTCTTTCTAACACAATCCACAACGCTTCGTCTTTTCCCCACATCTCCTGCCTTTGTGGCTTTAATGTTGCTTTTTGACATATAGGGCTACTCCTCCTCCTCTTCTGCCTTCTCTATCTCTTTTAAATGAATTAAAGACAGTTATGGCTATATCCCATTCATGCGACAGGTTTTAAACCGTGTTTCTGTAATATCACAATGTCCAAGTCCATTTTCCACCATCAGGGCTTCCAGGTCAGGAACTTTGTTAGCTAGACTTTGAACATTTGTGCTCATTGCCCGCCAGCAATTGTTTATTGACTTGCTTGTATTTTGCATGGATTTTATTCCAGACTCCTTTTCCCTCTTGTCACTGATGTGTGGATTAATATGATGACAATGTTGTTATGTTTTTGCTTGAAATGACTTCATGAACTTGTTTTTTTTTCCATCTGTCACCCCCTTTCCCTTTTTAAATGCTTGTCCACATATTACCTGAATTTTTCACTTAGGATCTTTTTTCCTGTCACAGAGAGATGCAGTCCATCAACACGTATAGCTTCTTGTTCCATCTATTGCCCCAGTTGCCTATATATCTGAATCCTCCTTGTTTACACCAGATTTGTAGCCACATATTAAAGTTGGTTATGTGATGCACCCTCTTTATATAGGAGACATCTTTATTAAGGATGTAGACATAGTGCAAACTACACGAACAGACATTACTAAGTACAATCACTAGGAGTGATATAAATGCACTGCATAGATGTTACAGTTCAGACAACAATGCAAAAGCTCTTGCCCCCAGCCCCTAGGTACAAGTTAAAATGGGGCTGTGGGGGCCCTAGTGAGCATCACTAGACAGGATAAAGCATCTAAAATCTGAGGGCCCTGGTGAATTATATATGCAGTGTTTAAAGCATGTAAGAACCCTTCCCTACCACACCCTCCTGCCTCTCCCTTGAGGTCTCTTCTCCTGTTATTCCATGGCATCTTACATATACCTTCCAACTAAGGACCACAAAGGGGACTGTTACTTCTGGAGAGAAATCTGCAACTGTGAGTATATACTTCTGGTAATTTTCTAAAAAGAATTCTTTGTATTAAAGCTACTTAATCTGTGAACCCACTGTTTTTTGTTGGATCAGTTTAGGGCCTAGTAGCAGCAATTAAAGTTTGAATTTAAAACACAGAGGAGAACTTTCTGGTTACATTTCATACCCAGCAGAGAGCTTGTAGTTTAAACTTAATAGTCACTCAGGGCCAAGTAACAGCAAAGTACTTTTAATTTAAATTTAACACACAGAAGAGAGCTTTCTGGTTACATTTGGAACCCAGCAGAGAGCTTGTAGTGTACATTTAATAGTCACTCAGGGCCTAGCATCAGAAAAGTACTTTTAGTTTTAAAACACAGAAGAGAGCTTTCTGGTTAAATTTAGAACGCCAGCAGAGAGCTTGTAGTTTAAATTTCATAAGAGGTTAGAGCCTAGCAGCAGCTAAGAGCTATCATTTAAATCAAATCAGAATTTAGCTTACCTCAGCAGCACAAGACAGGGTACTGTGTAGCAGCCCTCTTTTAATAAGTGTTATTTCCCTCCCTCCCGCCGCACACCCACCCACCCCGGGGATTAATCATAGCTTTATAGGTACTTACACATCTTAAAAGACAGGAGGTGCTTTCAGGTGAAGCTCATTACCCAAATCAGTCATACACTAAGGGACCTGAGATTAATTAAGCTTCAGGTGAACAAGGTATATTAAACGTATTAGGTACAGTTTTATTGGTATAAATACCCATAGCAACCCCTAGTAAGTAAGAACTTAAAGATCTAGACACAAACTTAAAACTAAGATGCAGACAGCAGTCCAGCATGCGGGATGGGGGCTTTCCAGTCTTTTGCATTGAGTGTCACATGTATGATTTTCTTCCAGTTGGTGAGAGGTCTTACGTGTGCACTAGGTGCAAGAAGCTCTTTGCTCCAGGGAACAAGTCGTTCTCTTGAAGCTAAAGTAGCAGACTTGGAAAACATAAGACAGACAGAGAGGTAAATAGACGAGACCTACAGGGATATAGTCCTGAAGTCCCACCTCCAGTCTGGCAGCACCCCTGTTGCCATGGAGGAGAAAGGTCACGTGACAGGAGAGCATCACCCTGGTGTGGCAGGAAGTGATCCTGGTAACTAGGACCTGTCCTCCAGGTGATGTAAAACCCTCTCGCACCAAGGAAGTTTCTCCAGGGCCATGTGCCCATGAGGGAAGGGTTAGGAACAGGGCGGTACCGTGTATGAGATTGGTGATTCGATCATTTAGGAAATTTCGTAGATAGCTGGTGTGGCTGGTTGGAACGTGAGGATTCGGCCTGGGTAAGCATGCCATGCCTGGTGCGAAGGTAGCGGACCTCACGCGCTCACGCTAGCTAAGGTCTTAGATAGTGGGGCTGGGGAGGAGACTGCTGTTTGGTAGCCATGTCGGTACCAATGACATAGGAACAAAATGTGGTGTTAGGGAGGTTCTGGAGGCTAAATTTAGGCTTTTAGGTGGTAGAGTTGAAATCCGAGGAAACTTCCATGGTCCATTCTCCGAAATGCTTTCCTGTTCCACGACCGCAGGACCCCAAAAGGCAGGCAGGAGCTCCGGAGTGCTCAATGCGTGGATGGATGCTGACAATGGTGGCAGAGATGAGGTTTTTGGGGATGTGGTTGTTTTTTTTTTTTTTTTATTGATTTTTTTTTTTTTTTTTTTTTTTTCTTTTTTTTTGGTTTGTTTTTGTTAGGAACGTGGGGAATATTCTGGGGAAGAGGAGTGGGCTCTTCCGAAGGGATGGCTATCACCTATTAACCGTATGGAACCAGGCTGCTGGCATAACCTTTAAAAAGGAGATAGAGCAGCTTTTAAAACTAGATATTTAAGGGGAAAGCCGACAGTCGCCCAAGATGCGGGATGGGTCGGAAGAATGTATCCTTGAAGGATCACTACGCAACAGCAGAAGAGGGTTCCACAAAAAGGTAAAGTACCCAAATGCCCTCAGGTATGGAGGCAGACAGAGCTCTACAGATCCCAAATTCTACCCACTATGTCTAACACATAGCGCAAGATTAACATGAATAAATACATTCTCTAAAAGGCTTGTATGCAAATGCTAGATAGGAAGTCCTATAAGAATAACGATGGGAGAGTTAGAATATATAGTTGCCACTGACAATGAAGGTTAGATATGATTGGGAATATGCCAGAAACATGGTGGGGGAAGGAAGGAACAACCAGTGGGACTACTGTGATACCTGGGTAGCTATAACTATATCTGTAAATGATAGAGAGCTGATCCAGATCGGTGGAGGTGTTTTGCGCTCTAATGTTAGAGAGGGCATTGGACTCAGAAAGGAATTAAAGTGTTTTGCAGGAAACAAAACTCTTCTGTAGAATCTATATGGATTTGAAATTCCATATAAACGGTGGGGAAGGCACGGAAGGCATGGCAGTGGGGTGTGGTTACTATTGAGCGCGTTGGTCAGACATGACCCAATGGATGATGCACATGTCTCAACGGAAATCAAGGAGGAGGCATTAACAAAAGTTTTACAGCGCAAGTATATAATTAAATGTGGTGTGATTTAAAATTACCCGGTATTGACTGGGTCAGGTGTCACGTCAGGAAATGCTAAGGGTAGATAAAGTTTCTTCTAGATGAAAAATTAAATGACCTTGGCTTTTCGTTGAGCGGCTGGTTCAGGACCGACCGAGGAGGGGAAGCCTTATAGTTTAGACCTAGTTCTGTGGTGGAACATCCATATTTCTAGTGCCAAGAGATAAGGTGTGTGGTGGGGCGCACTTGGCAATAGTGATCATAGGCATGATCGCCATTTGATTTAATTAGTGGAGGAGAGGGTGATAGTAAGGAAATACCACAGTACTACCTTTTAACTTCGAAAGGGACGAGACTATGATTTAAAATGATGTAAAAGCAGTTGATTAGAAAAAACTAAAAGAAGCAGTTGTGCAAAGAGTTAAAGACGTTACATCAAGCTTGGGTGGTGTTGAAAAATACTATCTTGGAAGCCCCAGACCAGTCTGTAATTCCACGCTTTAAGAACGTGGAAGGAAGTCCAAAAAACTGCCATGCATGGTATTAAAGGTGAGGTCAGAGAGGCTGTTGTTGCCAAAAAAGCATCTTTCAGGAAATGGACAAAAGACGCAAAACGACCAACAACCTGGAAACAGCACAAGCACTGGCAAGTCAAATGCAAGGCATTGATTAAGGCAGGCAAAGAGAGAATTTGAGACGAAGCTTGCTGAGGAAGCAAAAAAACGCCACAATTAAGACCTTGTCAAGGCATTGTTAACAAAAAACCTGTGAGAGAGTCCGTGGGTCCATTAAATGATAAAAGGGAAAAGGAGCACTACGATAGAGGCGGACACGGCGATTAGCGGAGAGACTGAATGAATTCTTTGCTTCGGTCTGTCATGCGGAAGGATGTTCGGGATGACTGACGTGGGTATTTAAAGGTGCCGAAGAATTTGAAAGGAAAAGAGCGATACAGCGGGAAGCTGTCTTACAAATATTAGCAATAAACTGAAGAGTAGCAAATCACTGTTTAGGTTTGCCGGACGGTAGACATCCAAGGGTTTTGTTGAAAAGAACTGAAATATTTGAGATTGAAGATCTGCTTATCAGTAATCTGTGAACTATCATTAAAAATATCTCTAATACCTGAAGATTGGAGGATAGCCATTGTAACACCAATTTTTAAAAAGGGTCCCTGGGGTGATCCGGGAAATAATAGGACTGGGGCAGCATGCCGTCAGTACGGGGAAAAATGGTAGAAACCATCATAAAGAATCATCTTACTAAGCATGTTAGATAGTACACAAACCTAATGGGAGACAGCCAACATGGATTTAAGACAAGGAAGAGCTTGTCTTACTAATCTGTTATGTTTTTTTGAAGGAGTGAATAAAACAGGTGGACAAAGGTGAGTCAGTTGATAGGTGTTATCTGGACTGGCAGAAAGCCTTTGACAAGGGTTCCTCATCAGAGACTTTTGGCAAAACTAAAGAGTCAGGGGATAGGAGGCAGTGTACTATTGTGGATCAGGAACTGGTTACAAGATAGAAGAAAACAGGCGGGTAGGGCTAAATGGCCAATTTTCCCAATGGAGAGAAAGGTGAATAGGCGTGTACCCCAGCGGATCTGTGCTGGGTCCGCTGCTTTTTGACATATTCCACTGACCTGGAAAGTGAAAAAACGAGTGAGGGTTAGCAAATTTGCAGATGACACAAAACTATTTAAATTTTGTATAAAAACCAAGCGGATGGATGGTGAAAATTGCAAGAGGGATCTTGATAACTTGGAAGACTGGGCATCAAAATGGCAGATTGAAAATTTAATGTGGACAAGTGCAAGGTTATGCACCTAGGGAACAAAAACCCAAACTATGTGTGACACGATGAAAGGGTTCCCCATTAGGAAACACCACAAGGGGAAAAAAGATTTAGGTGGCATTGTGGATACCATGTTAAAACCCTCGGCCCAGTGTCGCAGCTGGCGGCCAAGAGAGACAAATTAGCATGATAGGTATGATAAGGAAAGGAATGGGAAAATAAAACCACAAGATATTATAATACCTCTAAATCATTCCAGGTGTGAGACTGCACCTTGAATAGTGGGTGCACTTCTGGTCGAACGTATCTTAAAAAGGATATAGCGGATTGTAGAAAAGGTTCAGAGAAGAGCCACCAAAATGGTTTTAAAGGGGATGGAAGGATACTCCTATGAAGACAGGCCTAAAAAGGTTAGGGCTCTTTAACCTGGAAAAGAGACGGCTGAGGGGAGATATGATTAGAAGTCTATAAATAATGACCGGATCAAAGTGCCAGTTTGTTACACGGCGCCAGGACCAGATGGCCTAGGTGCAGAGTTTTATAAGATCCTTAGGGAGTCTGTCTGTCTAGCTCATTGGTTGAGGGTTGTTGGACGAAGTGCGGAGCAGGGAGGGTTTCGGTGGGTGGGACCAGAATAAAGCCCCATATCACACTAATTCCCAAACCGGGTTTAAAGATCCAAGTAAGGCCTCGTAATCTAGACTCGGCCTATCTAGTTTGCTCAGTTTCGACCTCAAATTATTGGCGAAGGATCCTTGCAGTGCGCATAGCCGACGGGTTGCTGGGGGACCTGGTACATGAAATCCAGGGGGGCTTTGTCCAAGCGGCGTTTATATCAGTCCGAAATCTGGTAAGCTGGTGAATTCTTTGGAATGGGCGCAGAACCCCAGTTGTCTTCTCTGTTAGTTTAGTTTCGATGCCGAAAAGGCTTTTGATCGGGTTGACTGGACGGTACTGCCTTGTCTACTACCACAATATGGTCTGGGCGGTTATTTTTGTCGCATGGTGTTGTTTTTATCATAGCCTATATGCGCGGCCGAAGGCCAGGGTTCTTTTGTAAGGGGGTGCGCTCCGACAGCCTTTCCTATGGAAACAGGGACAAGGCAGGGCTCAGACCCCACCTTTCACCTTTAATGTTTGTCCTCTCTATGGACCCTTGATAAGGTCATCTAGAGGTTTCTGGGAGGCTAAAAGGGATCCGGATTGGGACGACAGGAGGTCAAGATTGCGGCAGGGCGATGGACTGATGGGGCAATTTGCTTGTCCCCTGATCGATC